>OX155895.1:10489690-10967190 GCA_944588485.1 Phosphuga atrata | reverse complement strand
GTACGCAATTTTCGAGTGGTATCCTTTATATACATCACACGCGTTCAAACTTAACAAAATCTATCTACGTTTTTTGAAATACTTGTCCTACAGGATTGATAGAGTTTGTCCGGAGATAAGAACTAGTCTCGAACAATTATTATTAAGACATAACAAGGTTTCTCTAGAAGATAGAAGGAGTAATTGCTGTGCACAATTTACCTCTAAGCTCCTGCATAGGCAGAGAGACTGCTCATTTCTCTTCGGCAAAATTTCAATCAACATGCCAAAGCTTATGCCATAATATACTATGCTTATGCCGGAATATATTATGCTTATGCCGGATATACCGGAATGGTCAATTATGAAAAAAATGCTATAGCGTTTACCTTCGCCGACACGTAAGTGGATATAAGGGTATACTCCCCTAAAGACGAAGTCGCTAAAGATGAAACAGCAAAGGACGAACAAACATGGATGGAAAGAAGAAGGATATATGCCGACTTTATAAGGATGGTTAAAAATCAGATTCAGAAAACTCAGGAGCCAATATCACAGGAGAAGACCAAGCAAAAATGGTGAATTACTTTTTTTTTCCGTAGCTCTATAGCCCTATGTGGGTTCTGGCTGACTGCACAATGCGTCGGTCCATCAACATCTGAGGGTCGTAGTCCAATCCCATGGTACGAAGGTCGCCGATTACGTTATCGCGCCATCTCATTCTCGGTCTTCCCAGCGGTCGTTTACCAGCGGGGTAGTTCTTCCATGCCAATATCGCCGTTCGTTCGTTCGGCAATCTTTTTACATGTCCCGCCCATCTCAATCTCATCCCTTTGATCACATTTATAATATCGGGTTCCTTGTACTTCTCAGTGAGTTCCCAATTTTTTCTAGCTCTGTGGACAAGATGGACTGGATCCAGTATCGGCCCAAACACTCTACGGAGTAAGTATCTTCCGCTCGAAAACTCTCAACTCTCGTTCGCTATCTTTTGTGAGTATCCACGTTTCACAGCCATACATAACCACCGGTCGTATTATCGAATTGTAGATTCGTATTTTGACGAACCATAACAAACCATACAGATGTATGAACCAGAACAGATGTATGTGTTGCCACTATGAATTCTCGCATTGACCTCTTCTGTTATGTCATTATCGGCCGTTATTACCGCTCCTAGATATTTTATGCTATTCACCCTCTCGACATGAAAATCTCCAATCGTCACATTCTGGCCTATACGATCTCTTTGAGCCTGCCTTGATACGTACATGTATTTGGTCTTAGTTTCGTTTAGGGCTAATCCCATTTTAATTTTTTTTGAATTACTTCTGGAAGTTAATAAAGGAAAGGCTAGAAGCCTTAAAGAGATAATTAAACAAAAATTGCCGCATTGCCACAAAAGTGTAGAGATCCGCACCAAAAATACAAACATCACTGTAAATATTAGAGAACTAGACTCAGTCACCACCAATGAGGAAATAATTATAGTCCTCCAAGAAGCAGTGGAAATTGACAAAGACGAAATATTCATTAAAAACATCATACCGGTCTACAGTAAGACCCAGGTTACCGAGGCGGTTGACCCAGGCGACTCTCTTGCTCCCACAAAAATAGGCTAAAGAACTCGTAAAGAAGGATAGGATAGAAGTTGGCTGGGTACATTGCAGAGTAGGGGAAAGACTCTATTTCGAGGAAATGCCACAGATGCTGGAAAATAAATGTACTATATTTAGCACCTATCTTCGTAATCTGTAAAGCTGATAACGAATAGGGTTTGTGAATACCCGTTTTTTTTTTTAGAATCGGCGAGTCCGAGTCGAGCCGACGATTATTTTTCGAGTCCGTGTCCGGGTCTTCCCGGATTTAAAAAATATTTCGTTAGTATTTACAAACATATTTTATAGGTATGTATAATAAAATGCATGTAAATATACTAGCAAAAATAAACTCACCTAAACGCAAATATAAGTACAGTATAATCTTGATAATCCGACGGATGATTAATCGGACACATTCAGTAATACGGCGCTCTGAAGAAACACGTGCTCCGCGCCGGATATAAACCTCGTGCACAGAAAAATAAAAGGTCGGATAAAGGCCTGGCGAACACACCCTGCTTTTAACTAAAAATTTGATTGACGATTCTGACCAAGCTAACTCCACTCTACAATTGTCTTACTATCTGTTCTAAGTTTGTACATATTTTTTTGTATGTAGGTACACGTTTACCTATATAGATACATATTGTATTCTTTCTGAAATACAATTGTATTGGGAAGGTTATTATTGTGATTCTGGGGAAGGTGGTAGTGATTTCGAAGACTTTTTAGACGCCGAGATTTTGAGGATTTCTCAAGAAGAAGATTTGTTTGCTATTGTGCGTCCCGGTCCGTATATTTGTGCCGAGTGCGATTTCAGTGGAATGCCCAGTTGGTTGTTAAGGTCTAAGGCGAAGCCAAGAACTTCTGATCCTTGCTTTATGAACCCCATTCAAAACTTTTTCTCTGCTCTGATAAAGATCTTAGCGGCTTTGCAATTTATAAACTTCTTCTTCTTAATGCCGCTTCGAAGTCTGACACCTTGACTACTGGGTTACCACCGCCTCACCGCAGTTTATAAACGGAGTACCTATAATAGCCTTCCAAATCGAGAACGAGTATGGAAACGTAAAGAAACCCAATGAGGAGATCGACAAGAACTACTTAAACCAACTGAAGGACCTCTACGTTCAAAACAACTTAACTGAACTTTTCTACACCTCCGACACTCCAATTAATGGGAACGACGGCTCAATGCCAAATATTCTTTACACGGCTAACTTCCAGAACAATATCATAAAAGAACTGAGTTTACTCAAGCATTACCAACCTGAGCGCCTAGCGATGGTATCGGAATTTTGGAGAGGATGGTTCGACCACTGGGGTGAAACCCACCACACCGTCTCCAATTCTCCAAAAACCCACACCCCATCCTCACCTACCCCTCTTCAGTTAACTTCTAGATGTCCCACGGAGGAACCAACTGAAGATTCTTAAATAGAGCAAACCTATTAGATTCAAGCACCGACAATGCTGGACTAACTCTCGATACTTCAAGCTGCGATTACGATGCACCCAGAACATATGCACCCATAACAGAAGCCGGAGATAATATATAGATAAGTCATCATCATCATTAGTAGTGCTAGAGCCCTACAGCGCCTCGGCTTTCTCCAACCTCGTCCGCCATCCTTTCCGGTCTCTGGCAAGGGCCTTCCAGTCATCTGCACCAATTTTTCTGGCATACTCAGAAACGCCGTCTTTCCATCTCAGCCTTGGTGCCCCTCTGCCTCTACTGCCGAATACAGATAAGTACAATACCAATAAAAAACTTATTAGTATTAACAACAAGGTACTAACTCATACCCCTGGAATGCCCGAAAATAAAATCGCCCATAATGAAATCAAAGTTGAGAAAATGGTGAAGCTAAGCGACTTTGAGTTATCTACTTTGTCTTCTCTTCAAGTTATTACCCATGTAATAATGTGAGTACTTGGATATTAATAATGGTTCAGGGCAAAGTTTTGGCTATGTAATTTGCAAGAAAGTTTTGGATGTTAAACCAGATTCGGCTTTGTAGGTTCTGGGTAGATTTTGTGATATCTTGATGGTTTTAATCAATGGAAAATTAGTTTCATCTCCTATTGAAACCATTGAAGATTTGGAGGGTTTTGGGTATTTGAAGGCTAAAGACGCTTCCGTAAAAGTGGGTGTGGAAGTTTCTACTACCGCTGTTCTGGAACTGGTTGTGGAAAATTGAGGCAGAAACAATTTCGGCAAACTGTATCAGTTTGATCAAAGGAAGGGACGAATCAAATTTGGCAAGGAGATGTTCTGTTGAATGGTGAAGTTTTGGATGATTGGGAGATTTCAGAGATGGAGTTCAAGAAATCTTGGATAAAAACTCTGAAAATGTCGAAGAGTTGGAGCGGGTTTAAGGATTATACTGGCCCTGCTTTGTACATATTCAAGTTGAACGTAGAAGATTTGGCGGATAGTTTTATGAACATAAGTCGTATGGACAGATAGTTTTATGGACAAAAGCGTTCTCGTGGTCAACGTCCTCGTGTTATCGCGGTTCTTCGGTATTGGACCGCAGCAAACGGCTTATTTGCCCAGAATTTTTCTGAAGAAAGGCGAGGGTAATGAAATCTTGGTTTTTGAACATTTCAAGGGACGAAACACCCTTCAGTTTGCCGACACACCAATCTACCACACCAAGGAAAGTTTGTAGTTTAAAAGATATTTTTTGTATTTAAGGAAAAAATTGTTAAAATAAATATTTTGAATTCAATTGTACATAAAATATGTAAAATTGTTATTGTTTTGTTTTAGTCCCGATAATCCGGATTAATCAGGATTTTTTTTATAATCCGGCGGTTGTCCGGTCCCAGATGTGTCGGATTATCAAGATTATACTGTATTTAATACATACCAGAGCAAGGGTCTGTGCATTATTCATAGCTCTCAAGGCGGCGTTTAATAGAGTGGATTGAGGAGGAATGCTTGAATGTATGGGAGAATGCGGAGCAGACGGGTGGTTTGTAGGGAGGGTGGAAGAGATATATGAAAGAACAATAAGCAAAGAAAGGAAGAGAAAGAGAGCGACTGGTTCGAGACGACAAAAGGAGTAAGACAAGGTTGTCCCCTCAGCCCCTTATTACTTACGATATATGTGGCAGATATGGAAAGAATATTCAAGGCGCAAGCGGGAGGGTGTGTGATATATAGAGAGAAATTATGGAGCCTGTCCTCCGCGGATGATGTGGTAGTGGAGGCAAAGAGCGAAGGGGAGATGAAAGAAATGATGAAAAGCCTAGGGAGGTATGTGAGGAAGAAAAACATAGAAGTGAATGTGGAGAAAACAAAAATGATGGTGTTTAGTACGAGAAAGAAGAAGAATGAGGAGAAGTAATGGAAATGAGAAAGGAGAAAAATAGAACGAGTAAGAAAGTTTAAGTACCTAGGCTACACATTGAACGAGAGGCCCTCGGATAAAGCGCATATGAGAGAATTAGCCTGGTGGAGAAGTGACTTGAGGAGGAGGATGATGATGTTTGAAAACATTCAGACCACGCCGAACATTCAAAACCCGAGACTCGTCGAGTCTTAAATCGGGTATCGGGTATTTTTCCTTGGACTCACCGAGTCCGAGCCCGGGTACTCGAACCCGAAAAACTCTAATAACGAATCATCATCAGAATTTTAATACTAATATTTATAACAGCAAGCATATTTAGTACAAGAAGCGCAGGTAGTCTAGAACAGTGATTCTCAACCTTTTTTCTCTTTCGGTACACTTTCAACAACATGCAAATTTGGCGGCACACCAATAATAAAATGAGTTTAATAGTAATTTATTATGCAAGGGTATAAAATTAAGGTTAAACGAGCGGATTAATAAAATCGCGAGTTAATCCTTAATTTTATCCGCGAGTGAAATACAAACTTTTATTCAATTTTGTTTTTGTTAAAACAAGAAACAATTTAAAGAAAAGTTGGTCATGATTGTGGTGTTGTCATGGCAAAGATAAAATTGTTGATTCGTGCGTCAAGATTTTGTTTAGTGTATTTATTGTGTGTAATTAATTTGTGTTTTATTAATCACAACTGGATACATCCGAAGAATAATTATTAGATGGTGACGCTGAAAGATTACTCCGGCAGAATTCATGAGATTTATACAAAAAAATGTAGATATAATAAGTTATGTGATTGGCGATCAAAAACGAACATCAGCCAACATTTAGGATTATGTCTACGGAGCCCGTAAGTTATTTTGATGCGTTGCCATGGAGACTTTTATTGCACTAGTGAATAAATCTGTTTTTCTTTTATTATAATCAGTTTTATTGATTCGTATGCAAGGAATTAAACATGACTATATAGGAAGACTTCCGACCAAAGCGGTTAATGGAAACGTATGAGGAGCCATTCGAGCGCAGCGACACTAATGCGCTCAGCGTCAGTGCGTCAGTGTCGCTGCGCTCGAATTGCGTCTCATACATTTCCATAGTAATTAATAATATCGCTATGTCGCCGCGTCAGTATCGCTGCGTTAGTGACGCCACAGCCGCTTTGCTCGGAAGTCTACCTTAAGGCAAAATTGAATAAATAGAAAACTCGGATTATAGCGCATGTAAGGAGGGCGTGCAAGTCGCAAAGTAAATTATTTTGATTGTTTTTTCTTATTTTGGATCAAGAGGTCATGCCACCGCGCGATATATTGTCTGGATCTATCTGTTCTAATATTACCCAGATTTAACCTTTGATCTAACCTAGGTTAAAACCGTGAAATCAGTAAAATATTGTCTTTTTACGTCTAGTTTACGCTAATTTCTGCCACGGCTTACATGCATCGAGCTACCTTTTAGCCGAAAACTCTGCTAGTAAATATTTTTGTCTGGGTATAATCCAGATTTGGGGCATGGTAAAGAATACGGGTTTTTTTAAACTTAGTGTTATGAACTTTTACCTGTTGTAACTGTACACTGTAACCAGGTAAAAAGTCCGCAACACTAAGTTTCAGAAAAAAAAACAGTACTCTTTACTAAGCTCCAGATTTGTAGTAAAACTATACAAGCATGCTGTATCAAAGTACATACTAAATAATTAAATTTAAGTTTGTAATAATTTTTACTTCTAAAATTTGACGGCACACATCAAGAATTTGGCGGCACATAAAAGTGCAGCGACACAGTCGTTGTGTATCACTGGTCTAGAAGATTTCTGAACTTGGCTCTATATAAGTAAGATAATGTTGAAATGCAGATTTATTCCTTCTAAGAACACACACAAACACTGAGTGAGTTTCAATTTGAGATTAGATGATAAGTCCATACTGATGAGGCCAAAAGGCAGAAATGCGTCTATGGATGTTCATAATTATTATTATTCATCAGGTTATGTCATTTTATAGCGATTTTTATAGATATTTTTTATCAACCTTGGTAGGTCTAGAGAAAGAGTAATAGAGTAGTCTAGATTAATACCGTTTATTTAAAAGATGTCTAAAACTTGCATCTTTGTATCTTTTATATTATCAAGAAACTAAAACTTGTTTATGAAGCATCGTTATTTTTTTTTTTTTTTTTTTTGTAAAACACATTCTGTATAAACGAGAGCGGTAACCAGTAACGGTCGGTTGCTTTCATAATGATTCTTATCGCCTTATCACAACATATCTAACACATTATGTCGGATATGCATTTGTGATTTTCATATTTATTCACCATTTAATGTCCCCCTAGCTGCGATTACAAATCCAACAAAGACCTTTTTGACATAAACGTTTTTTTCTCTATAAATTGTGTGTTCTCCCTATAATCTCGCATTATAATAATAATCCGGAATAAGACTGACTCAAAAAATATTCTGTATATTTACACAAAACACACGTCCTAAATGTTTACTCACTTTACATATTTACACAATACATTTTCCAGTATTTATTATCATTTCTCGCGAAGAATAATATGCGACAGATAAATTATTTCCATTAAACGCCGATTGCTTATTGTAATTGTAAACAAACAGAAATTATAATTTGTTTTAATAATTAACGCCATGATAACGCGCTCCGTGTTTGCTTTGTGCCTGGTTAAGTATTTTATTTATTTTACCTTTTTTGCAACATCGACAGCGAATACTTCAAGCAATTATCGATTGATACTTTATCGTTCTCATTTATTTTATGTAACATTTACTCGCACTAATTTGCGACATTAAACAACTCATTAAATATATTTATTTTAAAAAACTTAAAAAGAATTGTTACGAACAAAATAATGCATTTATTAGCTTGAGTAGCCAACACAAGGAAATCTACACTATATATATTTTAATCGCTTTTTAAATATCTTAATATTAACTATCACAAATATAAGAAGTATTGCAAAGATTTATAAATGATATCTGCAGTAAATATTATCAAAAACTGTTATGTAACCATTGAAAATGGCAGTAACAACGAGAAATAAATATTTATTATAATGACTATGACAATGCGCTAGTTAGAAAATCCCGTTAATGCAGCGCCATAAATATATTTAAAGCGAAAGCCATGAAGATCCGATAATACCGAAGCGTCTTAAATGACGACCGATAAGGACGACTTCGTGGGATTATCTGCGAAATGCATGCAAATGGTGACGGCTCAGGAAAAGGCGATCGTCAATATCTGTCCGTCCGCCACGTCGCTAAAACGCTGCAGGATGTCCATCCGTTTTCATTATGCAACTGCGGATCGGTTATTGGGAGTAATAATCGTTCAAGATGGATTTATCTTTGAGGGAAATCAGAAAATCTTTATTGTGAGATTATTATGTGAATTCCTATCTATAATTATTAGTGTAATACATCATAAGCTTATTGTTGAAATTGGAATTATTAGAAATATTTATTGGACCATTTTAAATGAAATTCAAACTAATGTTTCAATTGCTGTTTAAGTGGTTTAACAATATTTGTTAATTAAACATTTAGAATACTGAGCAATTTTATTCCAAATAGACAAATGTGAAATTTATCGAGGAAACATGTAATTCTGATATAAATTTGCTAATGTTAGTAATCCTGATATTGAATTTCACTGAAAGTATTTTTATTAAAGTAAGAGTGTTAATTGTTTAATACGTCCAACCATCTAGAAACTTATAAATCTCCTAAAAGACTACTTGCTAGATTGTCGAACTAAACAACAGTTGAGATAGCGAAAAAGATAAGCGAAATAAGTGATTGTGAAGGATATATTTTATTTTTATTTATGACCTTTTATTGGCGAATATATAGGGTGCCCCAACAAGAGCGCCGCATTTAATTTTCAAGAAAAACACATTTATTTTTAGAAATAAGCAAACATTTTTATTTCAAAATAAAGAGAAATAGTTCCGATTAAGAGTGGAATACAATATCAGGCAAATGGCCACCACGAAACCTCTGGCACAGAGTTATCCTTTTGTTGAAATTTTGAATAACGTTTTCGCATAAATGTGGCTGTATTTCATCAATAACGCGCCGTATTTCCTCTATAAGATGTTTAACTGTTCCAGGCTTATTCGAAAACAGCGTTTCCTTCACATAGCTCTAAGTAAAAAGTCCATCGATATTAGTTCGCTCGATCGGGGTGACCAATGTTGATCGCCAAATCACATCCCAAGAGGAAACAGAACCGAATATATAGCAGGTCTTACTACAGAATCCGCAGACCTATTGAAGAGGTACCGAACCCTATATGAGGACGACCCCTTCTCTGAGGATACCATAAATACGAACGATCTGATGTAAGCAATCTCTAGAGCAAACTCCGATAAGTGGCGAACGATGATGGATGATCTGGATATGAAGCAGAACACCCGACGTGCCTGAAAACTTCGCCTGAAAATCTTACCAACGACCCCACAAGTGCTACTCCGAACCTGACACTGGTCCCTCCAGACCAGATCGCACACCAACTGTCAACGAAACACCCAAAGAAGGGCCTCCAAAACTCAAATACAAAGGAATCCAGACAACGAAACCGACTGTCTAGCTGAGCCATTCACAAGCAGTGAATTAATAACCGATATTAACAGCTCAAAAAATAAAAAGGCTGGAGGACTAGATGATCTCAGAACAGAACAAATAAAACATTTTGAAACTGCAACTATTGCATGCATCACCAACTTAATGAACTGCTGTGCAAGAAAGTTGTAAATCCCAAAAATGTGGAGGAAGGCTCGACTAATCGCGCTGTTGAAAGCGGAAAGGCCGAACCTAAAAGTTTTCGACCTGTATCATTACTATATCATCTCTGCAAGGTCTTCTAAAGATAGATAATGAAGCACATATCTGGTAAAGTAGACGAAAGCACAATACCAGAGCAAAGGAAAGAGCTCGGGTTCATAGTACGAGGATCGCTGGTTCGATTTCCCATGGGGACGCTTTTTTTTATTTACAATATACTGTAAATTTCGGCCAAATCGGTGATGACGCGTTGACAGGGCCCCCTTGTAAGCCTGGCAAAGCAAAAACAGAAGCCATCATGATAGTGATGTTTATTCATACTGTTTTTTTTTTATATTTCGGGGTAACTTTTGATGGAGCATTAAAATATAGAGCACACATAGCAGAAAGAAGAAAGATGGCAAGCAGGTGCGCTATAAATATAAACTATTGATTGACAGAATACGGAGGAAGATGGCTCTTAGTAGTATATAGGGGGTATCAAACAGTAAGTATGGGGGCAGCATTGGTGTTGGCCAGAACTTCGGAAATCGATTGCTTGACCAAGAGAGACAACAAACAAATAAGGCGTGCTCAATAGACAACAGCAAGCAAAAATAGACGGAATGTCACGAGAGATGTGGGATTCGATCACAACTGGTCGGTGGACGCACCGCCTAATACTAAATGTGAGCATGTGATGCGAGAAAACAGATGGCGAAATGAGTTTTGAACTCAAGCTCTCACCGCGCATGGATGTTTTATGACGTATTTGTAAACATTCAAGAGAAGCGAAACAGTGACTTACTTACTATGCGGTGTAGCCTTTATAGACCTGACAGCGGCATTTGATACCGTAAACCACCAATAAACAGTGAATAAATTGTATAATCTTCTCAAGGACTATGGCCTAGCTGGACTGGTGAAAAATCAGTTGCAGAACAGGCGCTTCTATGTCACACTTCAAGGAAAAAGGAGTCAATGGAGAGACCAGAGGAACGTCCAACCACAGGTAAGTGTACTGGCTCCTATTCTTTTCAACGTATACACAAATGACTAACCAGCCGACCAAGAGACACGTCGTTTCATCTATACCAGGGCTTCTTAAACTTTTATCATGCGCGACCCCACTTACGATTGTTATTTTTTTCGAGACCCCATTTTTTTTTAACTTTTTTATAATTATAATTTATTTATAATTTATTAACATTTTTTAGCGATGAACGATGAAATTGCAATTTGTAATATGTTAAAGCTAAAAAAGTAATTTCACATAAATATGTGGTGTTGAAAGGCAGAAGAATATTTAATGCCATATCAGAGATTGTGCGAAATTCAGTTCTAGCTCCGAGCCAGAATTCAGTTAAAGCTTTTTTGAAAAGTCTAGTTTTAGGTTTGAGTCACTCGAAAGCTCAGCAAATTCTTCTTGGGCTTTATATGGCAGGTGATCCAACTCATCAATGCCAATCTAAAATGGTTTTTGAATCCAAGATAACTTTTTAAAATCAATATTGGATGTAAAATAATTACGAAACTGTAGAAACACAGTTTTAGCGCTTCACAGCGCTTTTAAGGAGGTTCGAGCGAATCCCATGTTAAATATGTTTTTCAAGTTTAAGCTTTGAAACTTTTTATACATGAAGATCAGTACTTTATTTATGTCCTCTCAAAATTTGAAAGTGATCCTCCGTTCAGTTTATCCGGAAAAAAATTAAAAAATGATGATTTTTCGAAATTTATACACAGGTTCCTATGGCCGTCAAACTTCCACCGCGTCTTTATTTATTTTTTTCGAAATTAATTTCCCAACTTTAAGCAATAAAAAACTATATACAATAAACTTAGATAATATTAAAACACGATAACATTAAAACAATGTGATGTTCCCGATGTAATTATTTAAATAAATAAAGTTAAATATTTTTGTTTTAAATCTTGTTTATCGACAGTAATTTACCTGGCAGATGGTTTGGCAACGTCTCGATAACAGCTGATTGTGAGAGAAAAGAAAAACATGGAAATATTTTGAAGTTTTGAACGTCTGTGGAACTATTTGATTGAATACACTCCAGCTTTTTACATAGATTATCCATAATTTGTTGTCTTTTGGTAATTCGAGGTTTTCCGCCAACATCTTGGGCTAATAAAATTCTGATCCCTTTAGAATCAGTCGACTCATAACACTGATGTTGCCAGATCTTTTTATGTCACCTTATAACTCAAAAATACCGAAGTTATTTAATAACTTTATTTCATTAATTAAATAATAATTACCAATTTTCAAATTTGTTATTTACAATTTGTTATTTACAAAAATGTTATTATAAATAAAAATAATGAATTTTAACAACTATTAGGATAATTGAAAATATAGAAAAATTCAAGCACTATTTTGACTCATTAGTTACGCTCGAACCTCCTTAAGTGACCTATAATAATTTTTGAGATAAAAGTTTTGCAATGATTTTTCTCGGATATAAAATTGTGGATACTGAAAAACATTTCGAACAAATTCTTCTCTACCCTACTTTTCCAAATGTTGATCTTTTTAATAAAACATTCAATTTTATCATTCGAAGTAAATATATTATTATTTTTTCCTTGAAGAGACAAGTTTAGATCGTTTAATTTCTCGAAAATATCTGACAGATAACACAGCTTGTATAGCCACAGGTCATTTTGAAAAAAAGTAGCAAGATCACATTTTTGTTCGGTTAAAAATATTTCGATTTCGTCCTTAATTACAATAATCTTCTTAAACTTTTGACCTCTTGATATCCATCTTATTTCTGCATGTAATATTAAATTTGTATAGTGGGAATCCGTATCCTTACAGAGATTTGAAAATAAGCGGCTGTTAAGAGCATTGCGCTTAATAAAATTTATAATCTTAATAGCATCCTGAAGCGCATCGGTCAATTCTGGTGCTATTTTTTTTAGCTGCGAGGGCCTCCCGATAAATAAGGCAGTGAGTAAGAGTTAAATGATCATAATGGGCAGCTTGGAAAAATGAATTAAAACCAACATTTTGGTCCGTCATCGCTTTTGCACCATCCATGCATACTCCTTAGCAATTTTTTCATTCTAACCCTTCTGCTTTTAAAAATTCGTTAACTTTACAATATATGTCTTTCCCTCTAGTATAGCCTTTAACAAAATAACAATTCTTCCTCGACGTTTTCTTTATAAACATACCTGACATATACTAACAATTAAGCTAATTTAGTAATATCAGTTGTTTTGTTCAACTGAATTGAAAATTTTGGGCTTTCTTTAATTTTTGAAATAAGTTTCAATAATTGATCCTTGTTAATTTCAGAAATTCTATTCGCAACAGTGTCGCTTGACATAGGAACTTTTCGAATATGATCGCCATTTTTACTTCCATGTAGTATTTCAACCATTTTAATAGCAGCAGGTAATATAAGATCTTCTCCAATCGTGAAAGGCTTTCTATTTTCAGCAGTACAGAATGCAACTTCATATGACGCGAGTAAATGTTTTTCATTAAGTGTCATAATTTTTTCAAAAGATTTTATATCTTTATTGGAAGAGTCTTTTTAATAGTCTCAAAATATTCATTTGGTTTATTGACATACGAAGTATGCTTTGATTCAAGTTGCCTTTTTAATTTTGATGGTTTCATACTTTCGGTAGCCAATAATTCATTGCAGATCCAACAAATAGGTTGTTCATTACCATTACAATTTTTAAATGTAAAGTCAAATTTAAGAAAAGACTCGTTATATTTTCTTTTTCGCACATTAGATGCCTGTTTGTCAATCACCGCCGTCGTTTGGATTTGGAGGCCCCGGGCATATATATTGAAGTGGGGCCCCCAGTAAATAAAATACGGCGAGTTTGGGCGGGCGTCGCGAAGGTTGCAAACGACGCAACGCGATGCCGCTTGCAGTAAAAGATGAAACGTTCAATTCCCTGCAGAAATCGCGCGAAACTGTTCCCGCATAGTTCAAGTTGGCGGTTCCGTGGGACTTTTCCGGGATGTCCAAAAAACGTCGTTTTAATGGCGTCGCGACGCCATCTTGGGCGCAATCGGGATTAAACTCCCAAACAAACTAAAAGGTTCTATGGCCGATCGAACGGCACCGGTCCGGTTCCGATCCGTCAATTGGTTCCGAAGTTCTATGTACCCCCGCAAAACGCCTCTGGTTTTTCTCACTTTTTGCGCATTTTTCTCTTCAAACTGCCGCAGATTCGCAAAAAGTCGTCGCAGTTTAAAAATTCTTGCGGGAATGGTTGCGCGCGAGTGTTCTGAAAAGAACTAATCTAATCGGCGACCTAGAGTCCATCAAATAAATCCTGGGCCTCCGTGGAAGTGATTGCAAAATCGGAAAAAAAAAATTATTTGCTCTTGCACCAGGTGAACGGGACGTCGCAGGACGGCGAGCGAGGGCTCTAAAAACGTGGCGCGGCGGCGACTAGAGGATTCGGGAAAAAAATTGGGATCCGACCAAAAAATGCGCTTCAAAAGTAAAATATCGTGATTTTAGTTTTCGGTCTGGTGCGTCCGAACGTGGGGGAGTTGAGTCGCGAAAACGGCACCGCTCGACGGGGATCTCGGTTCTACACCGTAAAAATGTACATTCCCGTTTTGCACCGCCGCCGCCGCTTCCGTCGGGCCGTTTCCGCAAAAAACACGATTTTAGGGTGGGTTTTGGATACCCGAAGGGGCGCGGCAGGACGGAAGACGAAACTAGGGGATGCGCAACGTGCGGACGGACATTCACAGTTAAGTCATCGAAGACGCGCAATTAAAATATTCAAGATCTGCCGCCTCCGGCGGCATAAAAATATCGAATTTGAGCATTTTTAAAACCCACGTGGTGCGGTCACCCATGTGAAATTCGCGAAACGCCACACGTCAGTCGACTCAGAATCGATCTGCAGCCACAGTCGGCCCCCCCTAGTCCGTGGGCCCCGGGCATTCGCCCGATTGACCGACGCTAGCGACGCTACTGTTGTCAATAATAAATACTGTTTTTGCAGACTTTGTAGCATTGTCTTCTGCAACTTTACCTTTCTTACTTAAGTTCAGCCATTTATCCATTGCCCAAAACTGAACTATTCTAACTGTATTATTCTTGCGAGATCCACTCTCGTACACTAGAGTCAATGTTGCTGAATCCTTGTGTCTAGTGTTGCCAACTTTAACTACAATTAGTGTTGATGAATAGTTGTCTCAGAAGCCGGTCATTTTCAAACTCTTACAAATGAATTTAATTATTTTACATTAAAATCTCGCGACCCCAAGATTTTGCTAAGCGACCCCATTTCGGGTCGCGACCCATAGTTTAAGAAGCCCTGATCTATACGGATGACACAGCCATCGCGGCACAAGGGAAAAGCTTCGAAGAAATCGGAGACATATTCGAAAACAATTTTGGCGCATAGTTGTTCTCAGCCTCAGACTGTCGTCAGATTTTTCTAGGGAGGGTAAAGAAGTTTCTAGGGTGGGCATTGCTCACCCTTCCCCCCCTAACTACGCCCATGCTTACATTATTTAGTGAAGTAAAAGTGAATTCTTACTATATGCTACAATTAAAGTTAAAATATTGGTTGAAACTGATAATCAACTAGAAGGAACTAATAATTAAATTCTGTCAAAGAAATAGTTAACGGAATAAGTTCATATTATAAATTTGTATATTTAGTCCATTAAATTAAACGAACAGAACATTTATAAAAAATACTTATATATTTGTTTCTTTGGTAAATAGTTATTAAATACTTATTATTAAGTATTCAGAATCGATTTGATTCTAAATACTAACGGTCTAATTCATAAAAAATAAATTAAAATGTTTTATAAACTCATTATAGTTAAAACTTATTTTAATTTAAAAAACAGTTTTAATGCTCCCTATTCATAAACAAATTATAAAGCTTTGATAACTATCAACTGTTTATATTGGCTAAAGTGTACAACTTCGTTGAATTCACTAATATGCCACAGATGGCATACGAACAATATGACAGAATCCCAATGTCAGTTAGGTTTACCCTTTTTAAAAGTACCCCCGCGAATACTTAAGAGTTGCGCAGGCGTCTCAGTAAGACAGGGGTTGGAATTGTGTGATGGTTTACAGGATATACACACCCTTAACGATGTTGGGTTTACTCTCTTTTTCTGCCTCCAACTATCACGCAAAAGATTGCTTATAATATTCTCTTTTACTTGAAATATGTTCATGGAACTTATAATAAAACATGACAACCAGTAGAAAATGAAGAAAATAATATGGTTAGGGGAGGCAACTTAATATCTGACGATAAGGTACATTTCATCTTACGATTATAAAACATTTTCATTATTTTGATTTATAATTTTCCAGGCTTTGCTCTAGGAATTAATTCCTGAAAAAGGGGTCAGTTCGTTCCTTAAACGTTTTTGCCTTGCGGCACATCCTTCTAGGCAGGGGCGGATCCAGGATTGGCATTTGGGGGGGGCTTGACCCCGCTGAGGGTAGGTAAACTAAAGACTAGCAAAGAAAACACCAAAAAACACACGTTGTATTTTGCTTAACGCATAATGTGTCTCCTCGGATAATTTTTGGCAAAACTTCGATAGGTTGTAGATTTGCAGAGATATCTCGGTGAATATACATGGAAGCCAAACCAGTTTACCTTGGGTCGTTGTCATACGAAGGTACGCTATCGTTGAATAGAAGCCAGATATCTTGCACTTTTCAATGACGGAGAAGTTCTGTTGATTTCTTCAAGGAACTGTACGATAGGTTCAAAGAAATCTTTGAATTAAAGGAGCGCATCATGCCTGTCAACCCAGCGTGTATCACTAAGACTTTGCAACTTCACTCTTTTCATCTATGACTATTTTTTAATGATAGCGGCGCCCACGTTATAAAACGTAAGGGCCCCCTTCCCTTGTGTCCAAGACCTAGACACCAATCACTGGTATACGTAAAGGGAGGAGACCTAGGTCCTAGTTAAGCGGTTGCGCCAAAAAGAAGAAGAAGAACTATGACAATATATTTTCCGATGAGTTCACTTTGATTTGCCACGGAAGAACTCGGATGCTTTTGGGGGGGGGATTGAGCCCCTTAGCCCCCCCCCCCCCCTGGATCCGCCAATGCTTCTAGGTGTACAATTCAAAGCATTTATGCAACAACAAATTTGCAACGTGAATTTGCAATGAAAAAATCGAGGCAGAGGATTTACCAATTACATCAATCAAATCACATCAATTGCATCCATTTTTCCTTTTACATTTAATAAATTTGAAAATTTTCTACAGAAGATATTTAAGATATTTGTTTATTTAGGTTTATATAAGGCAAAACACTATTATAAAATTTGATATTTTACAACTGCTTTATAACTCTGTTTAAACGTTAATCATACCTTTATTAATCACGTTCAACGTTCATGTATAACACGTTCAACGTAACACGTTCATGTATCAAGTTTTCGGTAAAATGTATTTTAAACGCTTTATAAGTTTTTATGAATTAGACCGCAAATTTATTATCATTTCCAAATTTTAAACAAATATTTTTGGACAAAAGTTCATTCTACCAAAAGAAAAACGTCTGACCTCTATTATTTAATTGAGTACTACTAACAAATACTACACTTGGCTTAATCAAACATAAAATATGTGAAGGTGAATCTAGGAACGCACAAGAGTTTCAATCATCAAATTAATAATCTAATCTAGTATTGTCTAGTCACGTCTAGTCTTTCATAGTCGGGACAAATCTTTTGTAGTCGCGCTTAGTCTTGTATAATCTAGTCTCGTTTACCCTTGTCATGTATTGTCTAGTCATGCATATTCCTGTATAGTTATATCTAGTTCTGTCTAGTCCTATCTAGTTCTGTCCACTCCTGTCCGCTCCTGTGCAGTATTGTCCATTCTTGTCCAGTCTTGCCCAGTCTCGCTCAGTCGTTCCTATTCATGATCTTTATTATTCAATGTTCCCCAGTCATTTCTAATCTTGTCTCATGTCGTCCTGTCTTGTACGGTCTAGTTCGGTCTCGTCCAGTCCAGTTCGGAATTTTCCCGTCTTGTCCGGTCTTGTCTAGTCTTGTTTGACCTTGACTGGTCTTGTCAAGGTTTGGAAGCATTAAGTCTGGACTTGTCTGGTCTTGTCTAGTCCTCTTTGGTCTTGTCTGTTCTAGTCTGGTCTGGTCTTGTCTCTTCTTGTCTGGTATTGTCTGGTCTTGTCTAGTGTTGTCTAGTGTTGTCTAGTCTTGTCTCGTCTCGTCCTGTCTAGTCTAATTCTTTGTTTGTCCCCGTCAGGTCTTGTTTAGTCTAGTTTAGTCCTATCTGGTCTTGTTCAGCCCTATCTGGTCCTGTTTCTTCTTATATAATCTGGTACTATATAGTTCGGTCCTGCGTCCTGTCTGGTCTTGTTTGAACTTGTTTGGTCTTATCTTGTCTTGTCTGGTCTTCTCTAGCCTGATCTTGAAAGATCTTGTATAGACTGTTCTTGTATAGTCTGCTCTTGTCTGATCTGGTCTTGTCTAGTCTTATCTGGTTCTGTTTTGTTTTCTCTGGTCCGCTTTTGTGTGATGCCGTGTAGTCTGGTCTAGTCCAGTCTAACATTAACATTCAATATTTATTCTCTGGTCCGGTCTTGTATAGTCTGGTCTTGCCTAGTGTAACATTAACATTTAATATTTATTTCTTATGTTAAATAAATTTTTTTAATATGTTAATTTTTTATGTAACATTAACATTTAATATTTAATTTTTGGCGATTTTATTGCAATTTTTTTTTAAATTATTATTTAAGAAAACATTTAGTTCATTTGAATTTTTAAAATTGTTTTCGTTAAATATTGTATTAAAATTTGAATTTTAAATTGAATTTACTGCATTATATAATTAAAAACATATCATTTAAATTAAAAAAACTTGCATCATCATGATCATTTATTTATTTTTTTCGTTAATTTATTCAAAAAGGATAATTAATGCAATATATTTCCAGTGATTGCCATGTAAATTTGCTGCAATTTAGTGTGCAAAATAACAATAACAAAAAACATACTTTTTGTTTACCCATACATTTATTGGTAAAAATCACATTAAAAAAAAACAAATTGAAAATGTGTCGATAATTTATGTTATGAAATATAAATATGACTGAATGTGTAGCAAATCTATATAATCGACTTTTTGTTGACTAAAAGCTTCGATAATTAATTTTCATATTTCTCACAATTCTGAGCAAGCTTAATCTGGAAAAATTTATAAAATTTCATAAATTTTGATATTAATATTTCACTTATAATAACATGAATATTGAGAACCAAAAGACTACCGGTAACTTATAAAGGGTAACAAATTAACAGTGTCCCGTTTTAATCAATAATAACAAAAAGAAGTAATAACATATTTGTCCCATTGAAAAAAGCATTGCTTGTGTAGAGCCTTTTATTACAACGAACTCCATTATTCAAACTCAGAGGTGGTTTTGACATAAATTTAATTTTCCAAATTGCGGCCAAATTGCAGGAAACTTGCAAGGTGGTTCGAAAAATATCGCCGAACACGTTCTCTTAACGATACTAAACGTGCAGAGAGAAAAACAGCTGCTAGAAAAGAAGTGAATACTTTGCAAGTTAAGAACAGAATCGAAGAAAATTCCAATGAATCCGTGCGACGTTTATCGCAGCAAGTAGTAATTTCATGTGACGTCGCCCAAAACAATTTTAAAGAAAGATTTACTCTTTCTGCCTTACAAATGTTAAAAAGCCCAAATAGACCGAAACTCAAGTTTAGAAGTCAGACGATGAATTTTGAAACGCAGTAGTTTTTAGTAAATCGGAAACTATTGACCTTAACTAACTATTGAATAGTTACATGGAAATGATACAAACGTTCTTAATGGATGCCATCATCTATTTATAATTACCAATAAACAATATTGCCTATCAGCAAGATAGTCCAAGGCCTAGTGTATTCAACATATCTATGAGAATATTACGAGAGTTCTTTCCTGGTCGCCTGAATTCCCAGCTTGGGGATTAGTTGTGGCCTCCTCGCTCTTCGGATTCCTCGGCATTGGACAATTTCTTATGAAGTCCTGCTAAATCTAAAGTTTATCAGAACCGACCTGAAACCCCGGCGGATTTAAAACCGAACAGTCAACAAGCTCTAGGTGACAGATTTCCTCCAAAAAAGTGCCTTCATTATTGCATCGATCTTAATCATGCATCGAAGCAAACGGAGGTTATCCAATTGTTGTAATTTCTTAAGTATTAATTGTTAATTTATGATCAAGCATTTAACTTATTATTAACCCTTTGTGAACGAGTGTCGGCATATAGTCGCCCAAGCCTTTTTACCGTTCCGGACGCGTGTCGGCATATAGCCGCCCAACCTAGCTCTTAGCTGCAAGGCGTGTTATGAAGTGGCTCGCGACATCTGAACGCAGTAGTTGCAAATAGGAAACTATTGACGTTAACTAACTATGAATAGTAAAGTGGAAATGATACAAACGTTCTTAATGTATGCCATCATCTAACTACAATTACCAATATACAATATTGCGTATCAGCAAGACAGGCCAAGGCCTCATGTATTCAACATATCTATGAGAGTGTTACGAGAGATCTTTCCTGGTCGTCTGATTTCGAGACGATAGCAGAGTCAGAACGAATTTCATTTCTTCGATTCAGTCTATCAGTGTCACTATCAGAGGAACCAGCAGGCTTTTTACATATTTTATATCTTATCCTTCACACGATGGCTAATAGATTTAGAGATGATACAATAGATAGTGACAGTACTGATGGAAACTACTTTTAATCTGACAAGACTGAAGATGAGGGCATTGCTTCATCCAGCGAAAGTCAAATTTGTGCAATAAGGAATTCACTCAGGCATTTCAACATAAGCAGTGATAGTAGCAGTGGATCAGATTCCGCTTCATGCGGTAGTCCCACAAATGGAAATTATTTTTTTGGGGCTTGGAAGTCTCAGTCATAAATTCGTGTCTATTATATCGGAAACATCAACTATAGAAAAGTTAACACATCTACAATTTGTACGTTGCTTGGTGAGTCAATTGGTTGGAGATTTTCGGGATTCTGAACCAAAGAGTCCTTCGACTTGTGAAACAGCAGAAAGGCTGAAGGTCTTTTACATATTATTCGGCAAGATGATATAGGAAGGAGTAAAGACTGTCTGTCTAGTGTGTTCTAAAAGTAAAGCATGGAAGAAGAGAGTCGAGGTATTATTGTGCAACTTGTACGGCTAAACAGGCCTTGCACATAAGTGATTGTTTTGAACGATACCACACAATGCCGGAATTTAAAATGTATACATAAACACAACCAAACTTCTTTTGTTGTTTTTTTTTTTCAATTTGTTTGTTTATTTTTTTTTTTAATTTTATGACTTTTTTTGTGTTAAATAACAGGCTTTATTTTTTAATAACCAAGTTCAATGTATTTATTTTCTTTACTGCGCACTCCAATACCTCTCGTCCACAGCGACGCTCGCTCGTGGAGCGGCGCTGTCCGCAAAGGGCTAAACTTAGCCAAGTCGGATGATTGACCAATATATATCTTTCACACGCACAGAGACCGAAACAGTCTAGCTACCAAGATCCCCTGGCTGGTACCAAAAGACAAAACAGTACGCAAATACTATTTGCGTACCATTTCGTAAAAATAAGGGATAAGAGACTCTATATGAAAACCTGGAAAGAACTTCTAGGGATAAGACCAATCCAATCCGAATTAATCTTTTAACCCGAAAAGAACAGAAGCTTGACTGACGCATACTGATTGCAGTACTGACGAGACACTGCCGACTTATAAAACACACCAAGGCCACAGGCCTAGAGAAAGATGTCAGATGCAGATTCTGCGGCTCAGAGGAAACCCCCAAACTTCTTCTCAAAGACTGAGGAGCATTGCTCTGCAAATGACAGATGTACCTTGAGGCCCACTGCTTGAACGCAGAGGAGTTGCAGTCCTTGATTTCCACCCAGATCCTGAAATTCCTATAGGAATAAGGACTAGAAGAGGCACTCTAAATGGTTAAGTATACCAATGATTAGAGGAAGAGGGTGGGGTGCGATAGATCTTTGAAGGTTGTAGTACAAGTCACCATCGAAATCTACATATCTATCTATCTACCTGCACTTGATCTAAAATTAATACAATATTTTGTAATTATTAGTTGAATAAATGAAAGAATTTAAACAAGTGCTGCTATTTAAAATATTATCCAACTTTTAGAAATTTTTTAGTTTATTCGATTTATTTCTCGGGATTTTATTTATCTTTTTAGTGACTATTCAATTCAATTTTTCTTCGACAACAAGATGAAATTCAACAACGACGCGAAATAACGAAAGAAACAGACAATACTAAGAGGTAAATATTTCCGAGGCCTAACCCATGGGAATAAAGACATTTCCATCAAAACGGTCGCTAGAATCTATAAAGCCATCTGCCCTCCACCTTAAAAACTACGGACACATATTACTTTCAAACGCTAACGACAGAACACTAAATATATTGGAAGTAGCAGAACGAAATTCATTACGACTCCAATTTAAGACAGCCAAACAACATCCTTCATAATCCTCCAAGCGATCTTCTGTATACTCTCCCAAGCTAGGCCAAGACTCCACTACTCCAAGACAGGCATCAACAATTACGGATAAAATTCAACCACTAACCATTGCAGACAGCAACAACCACTGGATCATTGTAGACCTGCTATGCATAAAACGAGACATAAAAATCACTTCACACAGACACCCAACTAAGACGCTTCACGAAACAATCTAAACACATCAACTCATCTCATTTCATTCCCATCACTCTATTGTTAATCTATACATGGTGTTTCGTAAATGTCCGGCAGAAATTCTAGAGCATGATCTAGAGCCCAAAATAGGAATAAATGTCCCTATAATGGTGGCTATACACGATACTGCTTATCGTCCAATCGGCATGACGCTGCAGGCTTGATTAAATCTGCAGTTCGTTCATATACACCACATACGATCAATTTAAACTGTTCAATCGGCAGCAATGTTCAGTTGAAACCATGGCATCACCAGTGACGCACGACGATGTTTTAGTCGTCTTTGGCATTTCACTTGTGATAAAGAAAAGAAAAAAGACATGTTGAGACAGAGCGCCCACCACGTTTATCACCGTATAAAAACTTGACTCAAGTCAATTAACGATCGCAACCGCCATACACATTCCAATGGGCATGATCCAATCGGCTTGATCAAGCCAAAAGTATTGAATTTCGATTCTTCCGTCAAGTATAACCTTTGTGACAATTCACACCCACTCACGGTCTGTTCTACTTAATGTAAATAGCATGACGCTGCCATTGTATCGGGTATGGTCACCATAAGAATGTGTCCGAAAACGTTTCCTATATGAGGTATAGCCCTTAAAAGAGGGCGGCTCCACACAACATATTTGTTAATATCGCAGGGGAAACTAACGATAATTGATTCAAAATTTGTTTGTATCCGTTATTGGTGCCTTAACAAGACACCAGTAACGCAACATTTGTATTCGTTACTGGTGCCTTAATAAGACACTTTAACAAGTGTTTTTTTATGGCTCGTTTAATGCATAGAGAGTCTACTATGGTCCAGTGGTTGTTGCTGTCTTTGAATTTTGTCCGTAGTTGTTGATGCCTGTCTAGCAGCTTTGTAACTTGAGTCTATACAGAAGATCGTTGAGATGATTATGAAGGACGTTGTTTGGGTGCCGTAGCTTGGAAATCAGTACTTATTGTCAGTAATATAATCAGTATTTATAATCAGTACAATAATCAGTACCGTTTGTGCTTATTTTCACCTTGATAGCCAACCAGTGGCGGTACATACGGGTATCAACCTTTCCTTTCCCAACCTTTCCTTGTATTTAGGAAGCGTTTTCTGACATTTTTATAGGAACCTTTTTTCTCATTTTAGGCTCTAGAACACGCACTACAATTTCTACCGAACATTTATGAAACACCCTCTATATTAATATACACATGTGTTTTTATCCCTTGTAAATCACATTGTATTTCCAGCAGAAGGACCGCGATAGCCCTTTGTATAAAGTATACAATAAATATATTTTCTCTCTCTCTCTCTCTCTCATTAATTTTGAAGTAACTTATCGACAATTCTAGTACTAATTTCGGCAATATTCAAAGCTTAACGAAACGTAAAAAAATCTTCAGATGTTTTAACTAGTCTGTCAACTTTACGAAACAATCTACGACGACTAAACTCATCAACTCATCTCATTTCAGCCCCATCACTCTACTGTTATCTATACAGGGTGTTTCAAAAATGTCCGGCAGAAATTCTAGGTTATAAAACAATTTTGTTTTATAATAAATACTACTCCTATACAATAGATTAATTTAATATGTAATTACTTTTATTTAATAAATCTATTATTCTGTAATTCTTACAAAACATTTCGAGCGTCATGTTCATTTTGTAATTATTGATGGCTAAATGACAAGATTTAGACGTGGTTATACAAAAAAACCGGCCAAGTGCGAGTTGTGACTCGCGCACCGACGGTTCCACACAAACTTGTAAGTAAGGTATCTTTAGGAGGACCTAACTGTATGCAACCCATATGCTTCTGGTGCCTGACAATACCACGCAACACATTAGTGTATTTTCATAAGTTTCTAATAGTAAATTCGCATTTTTCTTGTAATTAAACTACATATTTACGGTTTTCAGATTTTTCTCTTTACATGTGTTGTAAGACACCGCTTCTTGCCAAATTTCATGATTCTAGGTCAACGGGAAATAGGAAAGGAAAGGTTTTAATACCCTTGTGAAATCGCAAAATATGCGACATAAACGGTCATATCTTTTGATCGCGTTGACTTACAAGTTTGATTTTTTTCACATCTGAAAGAGACCGCAGACCCGAGTATTTGATACAAATTTCAACTTGTTACCTCTACGCGTTCCTGAGAAAAATGGTCTTGACAGACAGACAGACGTACGGACGGACAGACAGACAGACAGACAGACAGACGGACAAAAAAGTGATCCTATAAGGGTTCCGTTTTCGGTACGGAACCCTAAAAACAAATAGAATGCATGTCCATAAAGAATATACATCACTAATCTGAAATTTTAAATGATTAATATTTTATTCTTCATATTAACACTGAACCGAACATGAACAACAATTGAATTTGAAAAAAGCTCAATAAACGAAAGTAAATTAATTTGAGAAGAGTTACATAACAAGATGATCTTAAATCGGTTTTTTTTTCAACTCTTTCCATTTCCTAAATGTTTTGTTAATTCCACTTCTGTTTGGATCTTAAGTGAGCGGATGTGGTGCGAGGACGGAACAGAACAAAAACAAAACAAAAGCGTTTGGTGTGTGTGGAGGCGCGTTTTCATTAATCCGAGCTGAGGGGGAAAGATATAAATAGCGACGAAAATATATTTCCTGGCAGTGACGCCGTGTAAATTGCACACTGTTTTTGCAATAAAAATGCTCTCTATCATTCAGTGTGCGCGCACAAGACTGACAAGTGTTAGTAATTGCCAACGTTTTTAAAAGCTGACTCGTTGTTTTTTGGGTCTAGCTAAAAGGCACAATTGGCTTGGATTCAATCAATATATTTCGCATTTAATGAGATGATGATTTTTAACACAAATAATCGTACCAAAGACAAAAACTTAATTATTTTGTTTTAACTGAAATAAAAATTATAAAATATTGTTAGCAGTACATAAATTGACAAACAATTTAGATTTTGAGTTTTATGCCTGCTCCACACTCTCGCGGAGGAACTTCGGCGAGTATCCTGGCCGAAGTTGTTCGAGGCGAGGAACTAAACGGAGGAGGCATCTACACTCTTGCCTTACTTCGCCAGGACCTCAGTGCCATGAACGACACCGAACAGGTAGTAGCTGCTACTACACCTATTTGTGCTTATAATTGTTATAATTATGTTATCCCAATAACTGATTTTCTTTGAAAAGCCTCAAGGAATTGTAACTGGAGTTCTTGGGACCAATCGCTCATGATTTTTAATATTTAGATTAATATTAGATAAAATTTATAAATATTAAATAACAATATTTTTAGTTTTTAATCGTTCAAGAAACGGTTGTGAATCGTTGTGAACCGATAACCACCTGCATACAGTTGACTAAATTAAAGAACAAGTAAACACGAGAGTGTAGACGTGATAGTCTCCCTTCCTAGTACTCGCGCCTCGTGTCCCTTTGACTCGGGTATGAAAAACCACTTCTGGAGCGAACTTAGCCAAGTCGAGGCGAGGAAGCACAAGGCGGACCGAGTAACCTGACTACACTCTCGTTCCTCGCTTAACTCCGTGCTACTTCGCGAGAGTGTGGAACGGGCATTAGTTGAGTTGAAATGAAACTTCAGATAATCAAACTTTGACATATTGAACTAATATAAAGTCCCATACACACGAACAGTTTCACTCTGTGAGTTTGTCAGTTCTTATAGGCGAAATGCCACTAAGTTTTAACAAGGAAGGAATTTCAATATTAAAACGAGTATAAAAACTCCTGACAACTGACAAATTCACAGACTAAAACTGTCTGTGTGTTTGTTTGTCTCTTGGCAGAGAAATAATTATATATGCATTTAAACAATTTGTTGTGAGCATAATTTCAATTAGAACAACAAAAAGTCTAGTTGAATATTGGTGAAACCATACTAATTATAGATACAATCATATAAAAATATTAAAGATGAAATGCAGCCTGAATATATAAATATATTCATCCTGTTCGCAGCTCTATAATATTATTAAGACTACAAAATAAAGCCCATATTGAAACAACTACTTCCCTGGCTAATACCACGCAGGATATTGAATAATTCAAACAGTTATTTATATGTTATTACTAGTACTAGCACATTTTCATGTTATTAATAAGCACTAGATAAATAACATTGTTTTTAATATCAATTCTTTCTAATTAAGTTAAGTGCATAGCCATCTGCAAACGTGTTTCGAGATTTATCTCTCATCAGTGCAGCTTTGCTTTTTTGAATTATAAATTTGAATACACTACATGAACTTGAACACCTCGTGCATGGCTGGCGAGGTTAGGTTTTAATTTGATATTTGTGGAAAAAGACATAAACTTAGTTACAGCAAATGGCCACCACGAAACCACGAAGGGTTTTGGCACAGGGAGTAACCCTTTTGTTGAAATTTTGAATAACGTTTTCGCATAAATGTGGCTGTATTTCACCAATAACGCGCCGTATTTCCTCCTTAAGTTGCTCAACTGTTTCAGGCATAGTCGCATACACCTTTTCCTTCACATAGCCCCAAAGAAAAGTCTATCGGTGTTAGATCGTACGAACTAGGTGGCCAATGTTGATGGCCAAAATTGGCTAAAATCAAAAGTGGCCAAATCAGATCCCAAGATTATACAGAACCGAATACATACCAGGTCTTACCTCAGAATCCGCAGACCTGTTGAAGAGGTACCGAACCCTATATGAGGACGACCTTCTCTGAGGATACCATAAATACGGGACAAGATCTGATGCAAACATCTCTAGAGCAAACTCCGATAAGTGGCGAACGATGATGGAAGATCTGGATATGAAGCAGAGCAGCCTACGCGCCTGGAAACTTATCAAAAATCTTAGCAATGACCCCAAAAGTGCTACTCCGAACCTAACACTGATCACTCAAGACCAGGTCGCACACCAACTGCTAATGAACGGAAAGACCCAAAGAAGGGCCCCTAAAACTCGAATACAAAGGGATCCAGACAACGAAACCGACTGTCTAGTTGAGCCATTCACAAACAGTGAAATAAAAATCGCCATTAACAGCTTAAAAAATAACAAGGCTGGAAGACAAGATGATCTAAGAATAGAACAAATAAAACATTTTGGAACTGCAACCATTGCATGGATTACAAACTTAATGAACTGCTATGCAAGGAAGTCGCAAATCCCAAAAATGTGTAGGAAGGCTCGAGTAGTCGCGCTGTTGAAACCGGGAAAGGATCCTGCAGAACCTAAAAGCTTTCCATCTGTATCATTACTATGCCATCTCATCAAGGTCTTCGAAAGAATGATAATGAATCGCATATCTGGTAAAATTAACGAAAGCATAATATCAGGGTTTAGAACGGGAAGGTCTTAAGTTCAGTTAAGTTGAGTTAAGGTCTTAAGTTGTAAACTTAACACAACATATGTAAGATGTCTTCGAGCGCAAGCAAATTACCGGTGTAGCCTTTACAGACCTGACAGCGACATATTATAATGTAAACCACCAAAAAGCAGTGGATAAATTGTATCATGTTACCAAGGACTATCACCTAGATGGACTGGCGAAAACTCTGTTGCAGAACAGGCGCTTCTATGTTACACTGCAGGGAAAAAGGAGTCGATGGAGAGACCAGAGGAACGGCGAACTACAAGGAAGTATACTGGCTCCTATGCTTTTCAACGTATACACAAATGACCAACCAACCGACGCAGAGACACGTCGCTTCATCTATGCGGATGACACAGCCATCGCCGCACAGGGGAAAAGCTTCGAAGAAGTCGAGAATAAACTTACTACAGTCTTAGAAAACATGGCACAGTACTACGACATAAACCAGTTGAAGCCGAGCCCCACCAAAACCCAGGTATGTGCATTTCACCTGAGAAATTAGGACGCACGCAGGAAGCTGCAAATCACATGGAGGGAACAAGAACACGAAACATGCGACACTCCAAAGTACCTGGGCGTAACACTCACTATCTTTCCAAAAACACTGCCAGAATACAAAGGTCAAAATTTGGCTAGAAATAATATCATCCGGAAGCTCACCGGCACAACATAGGGAGCGCAGCCTGACGTGCTCTTGCTCTCTGTTTCTCAGCTGCCGAGTGCGCGGCACCAGTGTGGTACACCTCTGTTCACGCAAGGCATGTCGACGTGGCCTTAAACGAGACGTGAAGAGGAATATAACAGGCTGCCTGAGACCGACACCTGTCGAGAAGCTACACCATCTATTTGGACTTGTCCCAGCACGCGCCAGACGCAAAGTAGCATCCGAAACAGAGCGGCAGAAGCAGATCGGAGATAGGCGGCACTCTCTACACGACCAACAACCAGAAAGACGACTTAAACCAAGAAAGAGCTTTCTCCAACATACGCAACAACTGCAGACATGCCCAAAACAACGCCGCATAGAGCTATGGAAAGGACAACACCCAAACTGCGGACCGAACTCAGAGAGGAGCTGCCACCAGAAAACTTTTATGACATGGAAATCACTGAACAGACTAAGGACAGGAGTGACATGATGAGATGGGGAATGCCTGTGGATGAGCAGCCGTGTGAATGCGGGGGGCTTCAGAGCGACAGTCACCTTCTCAGATGTACCAACATGGGAGAGGCATGCACGATGGAGGACCTAATTGGAGCAAATGACAACTATTGGAAAGGAAGGGTCTGAATGTAAACACTGCTGTCTCGGACTCGGAAACGAATGAATCGCCAAATCGAGAAATGACACGGCCTGGAAACTTGCCTGGAGAAACTTGCAGACCTGGAGTCTGTAGTAACACCATTGTTTCACGTGCTGTGTGGCAGGTCGCACCGTCTTGTTGGCAAAACATGTACTCCACATCAATTACATCCAATTCGGGCTACAAAAACTCCGTTAACATTTCGCGATACCGCAGACCATTAACAGCGCATTTTCAGATGCAATTTCAAAGAAATACGGCCAAATCACTCCACCAGCCCAAAATGCACAACAAGCAGTTATTCGTGATGGATGCATTGGTTGTTATATCACATTAGGATTGTCAGCACCACAAGTCTGACAGTTTTGCTTATTTGCGTATCCATCGAGTTGAAAATGTGCCTCATCTGATTGATTGAAATGATTTTCTTCGAAAAATCCGCATTAATTTGGTGATGTTCCAACACGAAATCAGCAAATCCGCGGCGCTGCGCAAGGTCACTTGGTTTGATTTTTTGGACCAATTGAACCTTGTACGCGTGAAAATGCAGATCTTTTACCAAAATTCGTTGCAAAGTGTTTCTAGAAATGTTTAATTCTTGACCACGATGCCGAATGGAATTTCCTGGATTCTCGGCCACGGATTCCCTTACTGTGGCTATATGGTGACCGACCAGGACGACGAAAAACAATGATCTTTTGATCCATCAGCGTAAATTTTGAAATTAAACGCCTCACTGTCAATTCATTTGGCGCTTTATTGCGACCGAAAACTTGACGTATTTGGCGAACTGTTTTCGCAAAACAGTTCACCATTTTTGTAATGTGTTTTTACAATAATTAAACGTTGTTCGTTTGAATACTTATCCATATTTCTAAATGGCGTGGTCTGTGTGCGGCAATTGTAAAAAAATTACCGTACAACTCGTATTAACAAAATGGCGGGAAATTTAATTCCGGCGCTCTTGTTGGGACACCCTATATATAAATATATATATATATATATATATATATATATATATATATATATATATATATTTAGCTAGATACTATTTTACACATTATTAAATGAAATTTTTAGTACAACAGTTACATGACCCTTAATTAAAGATTACTAACTACGAGATTATTCATGTATTTAATAACTATGCGATGCTCGCTCTATCAGATTATTAGTTCAGAAATGTATGTGTACATATGCATACTTTGCTCAACCTAAGGCTGCAATACTAGTAATGGCTTCTGAAGCAGAATATTTAACATCAATATCCATATCAACATTTAACTTGTCCAATACAGGTTTAACTTGAGGTTGGATGACAGCTTGATCTAATTGAGGAGCTATTTTCTGTAGGGTTTTAGCTACATTAAACCTCACATTGACCACTTTATCATTAGCCATACCCATAACAGTTGGTAGTAGCAATCGTGTTGTAATATCAATACCAGATTCCTCTGCTAGTACGTTGATACAGAACAAATATGTCATCCTATATAAGTAATTTTGATCTCTATACATGGCTAAAACTTTTAGTATGATAGTTTTTTTCTGCCCACTCTGCTCCAAACTGTGGTCAAAATCTACAAGTTTCCTTAAATTCATTGTTGCTGCTTCTCTGATGGCGAAAACATGGTCCATAAGCCATGTCATGCAAGCATTTAATTTTTCATCAAAGAATTCTTGCCCCAATTGACCTGCCAATAAAGGCATATATTCAATAATTGCGGATCGAACACGCCACTTCGAGTCTTCAGCAAATTCCACAATGGCAGGCAAAAGTGCCGGGACCCAATTACAATACCATAAACAAAAAAGTAAAAAAGAAAATACGCACAGATATCAGAGCTTATAAAACCCAACAAATCATCGAAACCATAGAGGCGAACAAAAACATGAGAGTACTCAAATCAAAGCTTTCAAATGGAAAACAAGATATTGTTAAACTAAAAGACCGCCATGGCAATATCATTACCAACAAAACAGACATCGTCGCAGAAGTCCAAAGATTCTACGCCAGCCTATACACATCATCCATACCGAACCCAACGACATCCTCAAAAACTATTACAAATGTAGGATCGGAAAAACTGTCGGAAATAACGACAGCTGAAATTACATATGCGTTACAACAAATGAAGAACCGGAAGACCCCAGGAGAGGACCAGATAACAGCAGAAATGCTTAAAGCGGGAGGCGGAACACTACTGGAAGCTCTGCGGATACTAACAAACAAATGTTTGATCGAGGGGAAAATACCAAAAAAAAATGGAAGAACGCAGAGGTCATCATCCTGCACAAAAAAAGTGACACCACAAACTACCGTCCAATACAATGTTATCACACCTATATAAGCTTATGATGCGGATTATCACAAACCGACTCACAAAGAAACTAGATTTCTACCAACCAGTGGAACAGGCGGGCTTTCGGAAAGGTTTCGGCACAGCAGACCACCTACAAACAATCCGAACACTTATCGAAAAGACAACAGAATACAATATCCCAATAAATATAGCGTTCATAGACTACCACAAAGCGTTCGACAGTGTTGAGACTTGGGCTTTCCTGTCGGCAATGAACGACGCAAGAATAGACTCAAGATATACCGCTGTAATGGAGGACATTTACAAAGAGGCCACCTTTCACGTAAAAATAAACGACGACCTACACACGGGGAAAATAAATCTCAGCAAAGGGGTACGGCAAGGGTATCCGATCTCCCCCAAATTATTCACCGCAGCTATAGAAAAGGTTTTCAAACAACTAAACTGGGACGAGAAAGGCATGAAGATCGACGGGACATATTTAAGTCACTTAAGATTCGCGGACGACATAATTCTAATAAGCACTAATATCGAAGAATTAAAAACAATGGTAGAAGAATTAAACAACCTGTCCAAGCAAATAGGTTTAAAATTAATCTAAACAAAACAAAAATTATAACTAGTAGCACTCAGGAAATGTCGATTGATAACACCATAATAGAAAAAGTAGAGCAATATACATATCTGGGGCATACAATTAAAATTGGCAAAGAAAATCAAACTGCCGAAATCAAACGCAGAATCCAACTGACATGGGCCGCCTTTGGAAAGCTCAGCCAAATACAAAAAAGCCAAGACGTCTCAATTTACCTAAAACGTAAGGTTTACAACAGCTGCATCCTCCCCGTTGCCACCTATGGCCTGGAAACGATGGCTATCACTAAAAAAACAGCAGCAAAACTTAGAGTAACTCAAAAAGCAATGGAACGTGCGATGCTGGGAATCACTCTAAGAGACAAAATGCGCAACACAGATATCAGGACAAAAACAAAAATAATAGATGTCATGGAGAGAACAGCGGATCTCAAATGGCAATGGGCAGGACACGTGGCCAGAAAGAATACAGAAGAATGGAGCCACAAGATTACCTTCTGGAGACCCCGGGAAACAAAAAGGAGCACGGGAAGACCCCAAACAAGATGGATAGATGACATAAAGACGATAGCAGGAAAACAGTGGATGAGAACAGCAAATGACAAAGAAGCATGGAAAAAATTGAAAGAGGCCTATAATCCAACAATGGAAGTATGAAGGCTAATAATAAGAAGAAGAAGAAGGCAAAAGTGGCTGAGATAATTGCTGGATAAGGTAGGGAGGCATTGTTGGATGCCAATAACTTCATTTACACAATCCAAATTAGATATGATGTTTAGGCGTACTTCTGGGCACTCATCTTTTAATTGAGAGAGTAATAATGGTAAGAAATGCTCGATTGTATTGTGTCGTCCCAAAATAGGACACATGCCCATTATTACAGAAGCAAGGGCAGATTTAACGTGCTGGTTGGGGTCAGCAACAAGTTCCTTAACACAAGGAAGAATGTTGGTCATAATGCTGGTTTCTTGATGGGCCTTGTCTAAATTCTGTCAGAAATCTTTCACTTTATTCGCTGCTGCTGCTCTCACTTCCGCTTCAGAATCTTTCAGCAAATTTTGGAAGGAAGGCACAAGATTAGTCCATGTTATTTCTGGACCAACAGCTATATTTCGTATACAGTATTTCGTGTTTAATAAGTTTATATGATGTTTATATGTATCTATAATTAGTATGGTTTCACCAATATTCAGTTCTATAATTTGTGCTTTTTAATAACTTATTACAGTTTGTTTTATAAAATGGCAAAATTGGCGAATATTTAAACAACATTTTTCATATTTAATGAGTTGGAACCGAGAATGTTTAGCACGCAAATATTTACGACAAACATAAAACATTATTTTATGTTTCAGCAGAACGAAATGTGGGAAAACGTTTACGTTTTAGGAACTGTTTCAGAATTTTCCGAAAAATATATACATATATGAAAATATGTTAGCTTATATTTTCATATATTTAATATTCTAAACAGAAAAAAAGTTCAAAATAAAATTTTAATTTGCAATTTAAAAAAAATACACAAATATTTCTTACTTATACCTGCATTTTTTGCACAAGTTTGAACTAAACAAGTTGATTCTTCACTAATCTCACAGATTCTGTTATTTGTACCTGTAGTTTATTATTCTGTTATTTTTACCTGTAGTATCAATATTGTTCTTATAGAATTTGTTAACAATTTAAAGATAATTTCGAACATTGACGTAAACGGTGTTTTATGATATCATAAACCGTAAGATTAATAAAAAAATATTCAAGTCAATTTAAGGCACAATTTAAATAAAATTTATGAGCACTAAAAAGATGGATAGATAATTTTATGAATTTTATTATTTCACAAAATAAACTGTTGAGTTGAATTATTGTATTAATAAATCTTTTTATTATCTTGCGTAACAAGTTTGCACTTTTCTAGATTTCAAATTTATGAGGATTTTACAACTTTTGCTAAAATGTTTTTATACCATTAACCCAATTAAAATTTCTTAAAAAACTAAATATAGTAATACTTATTTAATTAAAAATCTTAAAATTATGTTGTTCATAATGATATTCTCTCCGAATAATCATAACTTGAGGATGCTTAAATTCCTGACGCAAACATGTTTTTAGACTTGTCATTAAGGGTCAAAAGGTAACTAAAACCAATGCTTACGATCTAACTCATGATTATATATAAAAATATATGAAATCTTTAATAGACATAGATTTTTTTATGATATTCATTTGGAATCCTATTATTTTATGGCTATAAAGCATGTCGCCGAATTCTTGTTCCTGACCGTCCACCAATGCAATTAAAGTAGTTCGAAGAGCACTGTACTAGCCAGGCAGTAAAATTCGGTGGTGTTACGTATACATTTTTCAGTTATGCTAAAAAACAAGCGCAACGAATGTGTTCTTGCATAGTGACGAATTCTAGTGAAAATACAGGTAATAATTTATGTGCGTATTTAAATTGTTTTCACGACCGTCCCTAGACATGTCATTATTAGACGTTTTAATATTCTGTATTTAAGATTAATTACTGTAATTTCTTTCCCATATTGTCGGTTTACGAAATATATAACCCTGCTTTTGAATTTTACTTACCAAATTTCCCAAAAACATTCGCTGTTTTCCTGACCGTCCCCTATCCCGAACGTGACTTCCCGAGAAAGAAGGAGAAAAGAAAAAAAGGCAAAGAGCTAAAAATAACTCAGATCGTGAGAAACAATTGCAAGCTAAGAAGAAAAAATAAATTTTAATAAAATTGTCATCACCACTTGCTCTATCCAGTAAAGTTTATGCTTTATGTAATAGAAAACTTACAAGACCGTTTGTCAATCAATAGAATAGTATTATTCATTTAAAACACATTATTTCTAAGTACACATTCCTTTTATATGAAGTTTTTTATCAGTTTTTCTATGGTAAATAAAATATATCTTTAAAAATTAAAAGGATGTTTAGAAAGATCTGTTTGCTTAACTGTTCCACATTGAACCTGACCTTCCCCCTTAATTCAAGATCGTCCCCAAGTTTTCCACGACCGTCTCCTGTTATTTTTCTGAGATTTAGCATTACATGACACATTTAATGCAAAGCAACCAAAGTAAATGCTATATACTTCTATATAATATTTACTTGCAAGTGTATTCAAATTCTAAACATACAAATTATGATAAAAATACATATTTTTATCAATTTACTATATATGTATGCATGTATGTAAGTATGAATTACCACGTAGTAATTCACAGTCCTATCCTATTCACAATTTACTACGTGTTTCCCGTTTATCATTGAATATTTTCTATTTCGAGGCTAGGTAATTTATTTTTTGGAGGGCACGGTCGTTACACCTACTCAAAAATAAATAAAAATATGAGAAATATGGTGAATTTGTTTGATTAAAAATAAAACTCCATGTTTTCTAACAGATGAGTTGATTACTAAATGAGGGACGGTCAGGAAATTAAGTAAGAGTTTGATAGATTTGAAAGCTTTAAGTTTCACAAGGCTTAATATGGTTACAGTTTTAACAAGTTTATACATCATAATAAGCAGGAAAGTCATATTATAGATATTGATGATTTCCGGATCTAGGATAGCAAAAAAATCGCGAAGCTTTTTAATGCCTTTTTTATAAAAGCGCCGGGGGAAATAATGAAGGTTTTAAGGAAGAAACTATGTATGTCGACGACATTAGTGAAACAGAACTTTTAAATATACTCACTGATAAATTAAAAAACTTAAAAACTTGCACGGTCCCGATGGTATTCCTTGCCGTTTACTGAAAGACAACGTTCTGGATCTGCTCAAGACACTGCAAAGCCTAGACAACTGTTCATTTAAATCAGCGAAGTTTCCCGATATTCTTAAAGTAGCCACTATTCTAGCTATATTCAAGAAAGGGAATAAACATTCTCTGAATAACTATAGGCCTATTGCTTTGTTATCTGTACTCTCGAAAATCTTGGAATACTGTTTTCTGTACAGACTTACACCTTTTATTTCCAAACAGCATGGTTTTCAAAGAGGCAGTCCACAACTTCAGCGTTTGTAGGCCTATATAATAAAATTCTGTCAGAAGTGGATAAGGACAGATTCCCTGTATATTCTGGGTATCTTCTGTGATTTAAGCAAGGCATTTGACTGTGTAATCACAAGGAATCACAAGACTGTGGAATCACCAGACTGAAGTTCCTAGATGTAAGAGTACCTCTCTAAAGAGAGGTGCCTCATGTGAAAGTGACCACTACCTCTTAAAAGGAAAAATAGTGTTACTAATAAGAGCAAAAGAAGAACTTTTGAAGAAGAAGAATTGAAGAAGAAAGAGAAAAGGAAGAAAAAAAGACAATTCCAAAAGAATGGATGAAATAACAAAACGGAGAAACCCCAAAAAAATTTAAAGTCAACATCCTCGAACATGAAAGTACAAAAATACTATACAACTCTAGACTTGACAACAAAATTCAGAATACAGAATTCAGAAACATAGAGGAAGAATGCGAATATATAAAGAGGGTCATACACTCAGCGGTAGAGGAAGCATTGGGTTATGAAGAAAAACGAGGGAAACAGAAAAAGCCATACTGGTGGGACGAAGAAATTGAATACGAAATAGAAGAAAAAAGAAAAAGGTACCATGTATATTTAAGTTCGAAAACTATGGAAGACAAGATAAAATACAAAGAATAACAAAAGAGAGTACGGAATAAAATATGGGAAAAGAAGAACAATCAATGGGAAAGGACGTGTTCAAGACTCAATACATACATTGGAGGGAGAAAGAGTACAGACAGTTAGAGTCTCCTCAAAAGTATGACAGGAGGCCGAACAAAGGACATAATCTCACCTATAACACCTCAAAAATGGAATCAATACTTTGAAGATATGCTGACAGAAGACAGACCTCAATTTAAAGACATCCAAAACGAAAATCAGGGCATATTTATACAAGGATCCCCAATTAGAATTAATGTGCCAGGGGTTAAAGTAGTCTGTAAAAACTTAAAAAACGGAAGAGCCCCAGGACCGGGTAATATTACTAATGAATTTTTAAAATATGGCACAGTTAAACTATACGGGGTATTAACAAGTTTATTCTAAAGGTGCCTCAACAGGCACGAAGTACCCATAGAATGGAAGACATCATACCTATCGATGATATACAAAAAAGGCGATAAGAGTAACTGCGACAACTATCGTGGAATAGCCGTTACAAGCACTATAAGTAGAGTTTATGGAAAGATCTCAAAGAACAGAATAGAAAAAGAAAAGCAAGCTTCAGAGCAGGAAAATCCACAGTCGACCATATGTTTACGCTAACCCAAATTTTAGAAAAGAAAACAGCAAGAAATCAAGAAGTACATCTCCTGTACGTAGATCTGAAAAAGGCCTACGACAGTATACCTTTAGTAAAACTTTGGGAGGCTCTGCAACATAGCAATATAAACACAGAAATAATAAAAGCTGTGAAGTCTTTATACGCGGGCTCTACATCCAGAGTCAGAACCAACGAAGGATTAACATCTGGATTCACAATAATCAAAGGTCTTAAACAGGGTTGCTGTATATCTCCGACACTGTTCAAAATCTACTTGGAACACGCATGCAATGGCATGGGAATGCCAGTGGATGACGACACGACAGTATATACCCTCTCTTTCGCGGAAGACCAAGTAGTTATCGCACATGATATAGATGACATGGAATATATGAGCCGAAAGCTCATCGAGGAGTATGGAAAATGGGGTCCGGATGTCAACATTACAAAAACGGAGTATATGTGCATAGGAGGACAGCAAGAAGACTTACATCTAGCAACGGGACAGATCATCAAACAATGCAATATATACAAATACCTAAGAATGAAAATATGTAAGGAAGGGTCACTAGACGAAGCAACAAAGCAACTAATATCGGACAGAAACGTACAGGGAAGAAGAGCTACTTCCATGCTGAACAGTATTCTTTGGGACAAAACCATTACAAAAGAAAATAAAAAGAGGATTTACAACTACATCGTGAAAAGCATAATAACATATAGCTCGGAGGTATGGCCGATAAAAGAAAAAACAAAAAAAAAAGCTAAAAGCCACAGAAACAGACTTCTGGAGAAGAGCGAACTAACCTAACCTAACCTAACATGGTATGGACAAGTTCAAAGAATGTCAGAACACAGAATTCCAAAGAAAGTACTAAACTGGAACCCCCAAGGAAACCGAAAACGAGGAAGACCGCGCAGAAGCTGGAGAGACGGAGTGGACAAGGAAATTCGAGAGACAGATCTGGAAGAAGGGCTGTGGATGAACAGAGAGGAGTGGCGATTAGGAATCGGAAGACGTTAAACGTTATAAACCGATGTGTATATATATATATATATATATATATATATATATATATATATATTTGACTGTGTAGATCACGCCCAGTTAATGGACATATTATTGTCTTATGGAATAAGGGAAATAACGGAAAACTGGATCCACACATTCATAAAAAAAACCGTACGCAATATGTATTGCTACAGTCCCATTTAAGAAAAAGTCGTCAGAAATGGCTTCTAATTCAGGGGGTGGTACCTCTAGGGAGTGTTCTTGTCCCAACTTTGTTCATATTATATTTATCTGATCTAGTTCCGTCTATCCATGGAGGACTTTATATGCAGACGATAACTTCCTCATTTCTAATGAAACTTTATTAGATATACAGCGAAATGCAAATCTCCTAGTTCGGGACTTATCCAGTTGGTTTTCAGCGAACAAATTATTTTTCAACATCGACAAAACTGAATTCATTTTATTCAAAACTCAACGAAGTGAATATACCAAGGATATTTCTATACAAACTGATCAATGTGCGATAAACCATGTAAACTTCCCAAAGTATCTTGGTACATGTTTTGAAGAAAACTTAGCTTGGCATATGACCATCGACAGCGTGTGTAAGACGCTCAGTAAGAAAGCCTACTGTCTTATATATATTTCTTACTGTCTCAGTAAGAAAGCCTACTACTTGAAGAGATTTTTTGTGTACCAGAACTATTACACTTTTACTTTGTTGAAATTCAGTCAATTCTCTCCTATGGTATAATAGCTTGGGGACTTCACCAGAGTTGCCTAAAGTTTTGAAACCACAGAAACGGATACTCAGAGCCCTTCTTGGTCTACCGGCGTATACATTATTAGCTATAATATTATTAGGTCTACACGTTCCCATGATTAAAAAAGAATTTTTTTGAGAAACCGATTTCGATTAAATTACGGTGTATTAATTTTTTTTGTTTGGTTTCATTTAATTTTCCTGAATTCGAACGCATTCCGTAGAAAATACAAACGGTTATGACGGATATCTGAATTAAACTTTTTCATTCACAACTCCACTAATTTTCGACCGATTTGAATGACTGTTGTCTGATTATCTTCACTATCAACCTAAAATCTCAAAAGTTTGCTTGAAAATAATATAGGTAACGTTATAATATATAATGGTTTATAGGGTGGTATAATGTCTTTTTTCCTTTTAATAGGGCTTTAGTTTTAGTTTCATAACTTTTTTTTTTTTGCTTATTCTGTATGTTTCGTATGGTAGTATTTTCTACGGAATGCGTTCGAATTCAGGAAAATTCTTGTTGTTGTGTAAAGTATTTTAATTATGCCAATAAAGGTTAATACTACTACTATAGGTAATGTTATTGAATAAAACAGAATCTAGGTGACAAGTTTATCTTCCTAATTTTATTTTTCTCTGTTTACTCACATTACAATTATTTATAATAACAGTGTTTAGATATCGTGCGACCGGATTTCGTTCGCAAGAAAAGTTTACGGTTTAAGTAAATGCATTCACGTTATTCGTCGGTAGATGATATTTCCTGTCCTTTTTTTGTGGAATTCTAATTGAGATAATGAAACTGCTCTAGCCGTCACAAATCGGATGCAAATTATTTTTTTTATTGTAATTTGATAATGATGAGAGTTCGTTTTGCGGTTGCTCGAAACCACATACACGGCAATTATGTGGAGAATGTCGGTTAAAAATTAAAATTTTAATTGTGTGAAAAATAAAACTGTAAATGTTTTATTAATTAAAAAAGTTAGTTTAAAAAAATTTGGAGAATTTATATTGGTTTATTTATATTTTATAACAATTTGCTTTGTAAAAGTATTGAGGTTATTTCTTCAATCACATCTTGTCTATGTTTCATATAACAACTTTAATCTATAATATTTAATATGTGTATTTTATAAATATACAAACATTTTATATATTATATTACAACACAATTTATGTGCTGTGTGAAGACCGAAATGTTTAAATTATATAAAACTTCAAGTATTCAAACTTTCAGATCATTTCAGGCTGTTCGGATGACGAATTTTTGTGATAGTACTTACAATTAGTGCGGTTCTTTCGGCAATTTATTCGGTACATCGAGTCGTGTTGTTCATGTTCGTCCACTCATGTGTCCATAGTCTAAGATCGGTCTGCAAATGGTCTTGTAAATTGTCGTCGCAGTCTCCGTGGAATTCCCCTGATTTCATGTTTGCGATCTTTTACATGATTGTTAAATTTTAATGCTCCGTCGAATGTGATGATTTGATTGTAGGTGTGGGGTTAACTATAGTTAGGTCAACCTTAATATGTGGAGAGTTAATAGAGATCCAGTGGAAGGGTAAAAGGAGTTGATATTTGCAACGGTTTGGGCCTAGTCTCCATTTGTTCAACCAATTTATTGAATCATTTGTAAGTGATTGTAAGTTAATGATTGCTTTTGGAAGAGATTTGGTATGCGAAATGAGGGCCGTGTCGTCGGCATATTGGAGAATGTAGGGAAGGTTTATGAGATTGGCAGAGTTAAGGTCTAAGATGTCGTGACAGAACGAGTTGTAATGTAGAGTGATAATAGTGAGAGTGAGAACTAAACAGTGATATCTGCGTGGTCCTTGTCCCAAAAAAGTGGTCCTTATCCCCAAAAAGTACTTGTATTATCTATTATGTAATATTAATCCTATCAGAAAGACAATAAATATTGTTATTATTGTTGATAACTGGTAAACTTAATTGATTATCTACGAAATGAGATATTGTTCAATAAAATTACGTTCGAATTAACTGAGATGCGGCTTATAGGCCAAAGAAAATTAACTTTTGAAAAGTATCACAAAAAATGATATTTGATATTGATACTTCCAAAAATCTCTCTAATCATTTCCTCGTCAATTTGGCTCTTCTCACTTGAAAGTTTGCCGACTTCTGATCTAGACCATAGGTTACCGTCGTACAAGATTAGACAAGACTATATATAACACAAATAATACACAAGACTAGACAAAGAAAGACTAAAAACTAGTTCTAATTACTATATTTCTATTTCTTCTATTTAAGTGTTTCATTTAGACCAATTTATTTATTTGTGCCCACTTTATATACTCCAGTTTTTATAAATTTTGTTTTAATTTATTTATCGAGTAATAAATTTTCTCAAAACGTAATCTACTACAACTAAAAAAAAGTACGCTATGTTATTCAGTCCACTTAAAATCCATCTAAATAGAACTAATCAAGCATTTAGACCAATTTAAAAAAAATATTTAATTAATCCACTATTTTCTACTAATGAACCAACTATCCTTTCCCTCGCTTCTATTTCCAAAGCCAATTCTGATTCTATAATTAAATTTTCTTAACGTTAAGATTACTTCGCCCATCGAATTGATATCTCCGGTTTATAATTAATTAAGGTCCTAATAAGTAGGTCTTTAGTTTCTTTCATTAGATTCTCTTTAATCGACAATAATTATATGTTGGTATTTTTGAAAAAAAAGTGATGAAGTTTCTTGTTGTTGATCTTGATTTCTTCATAAAAACAACTAGCAATTGTTATTAATTATTTAAAATTTAAGTTTGAATAATGAATATCTATAATTAAAATTAAATTAGAATTAATTGACTTATTGTAATAATTATGGGTTAAATTTGATAAACAATAACTTTTGGGTTTGAACATTAGCTATGAATCAGTGGCAAGCTATGCCAGCCATACGAATAATTTTGAAAGTAAATTTGTATCGTATTTATTCTAATAAACGGCGCAGTTTATTTTTTCATAGGCAAATTTGTTTTCTCATTAATGAACTTGTATTTACAGTATAATCTTGATAATCCGAAATTACAGTAAAATCTTGATAATCCAACCGGATTATCAAGAAATTCCGGATTATCGCGAGTTAAACGAAAAAATAACAATTTTACATATTTTACAATTGTATTTCAGAAAGAAAATAAACATGTATCTTGTTTATAACCACTACATACAACTACCAACATAATATTCCATTAGTAACTAGAATTTGTTATTAATTGGATTGTTTGAGTTGGTAGTGGTGTATGATAAGAATAAAAGCCGTGCGCGTCAAGGCTAGTCAAGGCGATGAAAACACAAGATTACTATATAGGTAAACTTACAAAAAAATGTACTTACAAAAAATATGTTCAAACTTAGAACAGATAGTAAGACAATTATAGAGTGGAGTTAGATTGGTCAAAATTGTCAATCAAATTTAAATCAGGGTGTGTTGGTCACACCTTTTTCCAAGAACACTGGCTGGTGTTGTTTTTCACTTTATTTCATCTGTGCGCAAGGTTTATATCCGGCGCGGGGCAGAGTAAAGAAGAGACACGTATTTCCACAGAGCGTCGAATTACTGAACGTGTCGAATTAACAAACCGCCGGATTATCAAGAGAGTTTGTACAAATAAATTAGATAAATTAAAACTACATTTTTTTAAAGTTTCATTTCTAAACAAAATACAGAAAATAATAAACCAACACCTTAAAATAAAACTTCAAGTTCTTCTTGGTCCAAGTTGTCAAAAAAATTAATATCGAAAACATTTTCATCCAAGACTTCTTCGTACAGTATTTATTATCTTCAAAAGAATTAAAATTGTTTTTCAAAGCTAACATTTAAAATGTTCAAATTTGTTTCCTTCCCGAAAACAAGTTATGTCCGTGTCCTCAGAACCATTAGAACCAACTCAGTATTTAATCCGATCTCACAACATCTGCATGATTTTTTAATCAAATCAACAGGCAGCGAATCCCATGGATTGCAAATCCATGGACAAACAGTTTCAAGTGGAGCAGCTTTCAGGTTACCAGCTTTTGTAAATTCTTGATTGCCAGCTGAAAGCCTTTCGGTGTACTGCTCAGTTAAAGAAGATTGAACGGTTTGTTCCAGCTAATGTCAGCAGGCTAGATTAGACAAGTGCATCCTGAGGGAATCAGTGCCGTGTCCGTTTTAATAAAAATGCTTTAAGTAAAATTTCGTTTCATAAGAAATATAACACCGAAAAGCATCCCAGACTAGAAGTATTTTAAAAAGTAATTTGGTCCAAATTTGGTCTGATCGTTGTCCATCCATCCACTTGAATTGTACCCAAAGTTCAGTCGAGGAAATGCTTTTTCGCGAGCTGGCAATGGTCGAATTCTTTTAAGAAGCAAAAATGGTTTGCATTTAAAACCATTTGGCTTAGCAGACAATATCATCGTAATACGCATTTTTTCGTGGCCAGAAATTTTGATTGGAACCTGCTTCACGCCAACAGAGTCCACAGTTGTATCCGAGATCATGTCCAGCCAAACTGCAGTTTCATGGCAAGCATAAATTAAACCCAGGTCATATTTGTTTTCAATTTGTTGTTTTTTGAACAAAATCACAAAGTTTCAGTATTAAATCTGCTGGCAATTTGTGTGATACTGTAGTGGGTCGTCGAACAGTGAAGCCATTTCTGTTCATGTATTTTTGAAGCCAAGCTCGGCTTGCAGAAATATTGCAAAACTCTTATGACGTGCTGTTGGCAGTTTCATGAACTTTTCCTGATACAAAACTTTTGCCCGTTGCATGATCCATTTACAGGTCACAGTTGTTACAGTCAAACGTTGTTCACGTCGTTGCAAAATTTCTGTTTTCAGTTGTGCATCAAGATCAGAATCTTGTACTTTCAGTCCATCTCCAGTTAATCGAAAGGTTTTGCTGGTCGCAGACGTTTTTAGAAGCATATACTTTTATTTCGCTACAAGACACAAGACAGCACTCGTAGTTGAGTTAGGCCTGATTCTGTGATATTAATAAACCTGTTTGCTACTGACTGATTTCATTCTTTTTCCGCAGCAGTAACTGCAGCTAATTTGAAATCGATACCATATTTATTCTTTGAGGGATGCTAATCATGAACAGTTTCATCAATTTCAGTTGATTTTCACAAAAGTAGAAAATTACCAGTTATTTTGACGACAATTTCACAAAGAGTATACAATTCATTTATCCAGTGAATAATGAAAATCACTGAGCTAATCCTCCTATAATTGCAAATACTGCTCGTATTGAAAGTACATAATGAAAGGCTACTACATAGTAAGTATCATGTAAAATAATGTCAATTGAAGAATTGGCTAATTGTAAGACTACTCGTGTTAATCTTCCTACTGTAAATAAAAATTCAAATTCTAAAGTCCTTAGTATAAAGGGAGAGTAATTAATGTGGGTTCCGTGGAGAGTAAGCTAAATCGTTTAGCTAATCAACTAAAAATTTTAATTCCTGTAGGAACTGCAAGCGTATATACCTATTAGGTTACTAATATTAGGTATTTCACTGTGCTGTATTTTTTAAACTAAGAATACAAATCCTCTAATAAACGGCGCGCCGTTTATTAGAAACTGCTGTTTATTATTTATTCGAATTTTTGAGTGCGCCGCCTATTATAGGGCGCTGTTTATTAAAAAAAATACGGTATTTGTAGCAAGCTATGACGACTATACGAACAAATTTGAAAGGAAAGGCTCGTTTACACGGGTAGAGTAGGCAAGCTAGTACAGGGTAGGGTATAGTAACTCTTCCCGTAGAAACCCGCAGCAAAGATAAGTAGAGTAGAGTAGCAAGTAGAGTAGCTAGTACCCGGTAGAGTAGAGTACATTACCACGGTGGGAAAGTAACTGTACTCTACTAAACCTTCCCCTATACTCTCCACAACTCCGCACTCTAACCTAAACACACATGTTTGAGTAAAGTGATAAGTTGGTTTTATAGCATATCTCGTCATCGTGTCTGTTCGTTGAATTTTGATCCTGCATGCTCTGGCGTGCAATTTCTATGGGAACACGAACCGATCCGGCTTTCATAATTAGGGGCACCCGGTGGTCACGGCAGAGGATGCTTAACGGGTGCTAGGTACATCAAGGAGATTTTAGCAGTTCATATGCTACCTTACATCGACAACATTAGAGAAGAATTTAACATTATGTATGACAATGCGAAGCCGCACATCGCAAGATTCATAAGATTACATCAGATAAATCGGTTTTCAGGTTATGAGTGGCCAGCATGCATTCTAGAGCTAAATCCGATAGAACATTTATGGAACGAGCTTAAACGAAGAATTCGATGTAAGCTTCGTGCCCTAACATCGATCCTAGAGCGTATTGTTGCATTCTAAGAAGAGTGTGCCGTAACAACTCACAAGAAACAATAGCCAGCCAGCTTGATTGGATATATGCCTAATCGTATAAGAGATGTTATTAGGGCAAGAGGGGGTAATATCCATTATTAAAAGTTAAGTGTTAATTTATTAGGTGATAATTGTCAATAAATATATTTCTTTTAGAAAAAATAAAAAGTTAATTTGTTTCATGAATTAATTCCACTATGTTAAATACAAGAATCCGAAATAAATTGTAGAAAATGTAAACCCATATTAAAGCATATTAAATTGTCATTCAAACGGCATATTTCTTTATTTCATCTCATGGTTTCTAAAAAAAAAGTCAAAAGTTTACAGTGGGCCGATTTCTATGCACGCAAGTTTATGGAAATAGGAAAATATTGACTCTCCATTGAACAATGCGATCGCTAGAAATTGAATTTGTCTTTACTTTGTAAAACTTCATGCTTCAGTTTGCTTGCCCACCTCTCCCGATCTATTAAATCTTTTTTGATACTAGTTTCAAACAAGTCCTACCCAACTATGTAAATATTAAAACCCGCTCCACGTCTTCGGCCGCAATAGCAGCCATAAAATCTGCCCAAAACAGTTGGATTAGATCCGAAATAAAAAATCTTCATCGGAGGAGAGATGTTATTCAACATTATCTCAAGATATTGCATTCAGAGTTGACATTTAAATTACATCCAGTAGAATTCACGATCTTTGATGACTTTGTTCGTGACAATGTAAGTAGGGTCAACCACCTAAAATATTTAAATTTAAAAAAGAAACTATCCGTTCTCGTAAAGAACAAAAAGTCCGAACCTCAAAAAGTAATGTCAAAACCGAATCTAGTGTCTAAATTCATCAACTTCTCAAAAGTTATCTTCAGTCCTATTGAACAATCTTTCCTTTCCCAAAACCCCAACTACACCCCGTTCATCAAGAACAAATCCGATAAATCCACAATAATTGTAGAGTCAGAAATCGCGCTAAAAAAAGTGCAAGAACCTCTTATACCCCGAGCCAAAATAGCCGATCATATAAAATCGTACGCCCGTAATTCTACCACAGACTCCGCAGTGATCAAATCGATAAAAACAAAAATTGAGTCCAATTCTTTAGTCCTTACAAAAGCCGATAAATCCAATTCGATAGTCGTCCTGGAAAGAGAACAGTACATTAATAAAATGAACTCTTTCATTTCAACAGAAAAACTAACTCCCTTGAAAAAGGATCCTACACAAAAATTCCAATTTCAAATTAGAAGTCTCTTAAAAAATATTACAACTTTGTTCTCCGAATTTGAGAAATTTAAAATCATAAATCAGAATCCCACAGCTCCCAGACTCTATGGTTTCATTAAAACTCACAAACCCGATTCTCCCATTAGACCAGTTGTCTCCTATATTAACAGTGTAGCAAGAGTTTTGGCAATTAAACTGAATACTCTTTTCAAAAAATACACCAAATTTACCCCAAAATATTCTGTAAAAAATTCACTCGCCCTTTCGGAACTCCTCAAACAAATAACAACCCCAATAAACTCCAAACTCGTATCTTTTGACGTCAGTAGTATGTTTTCTAATATACCTACTAAAGAGTGTCTCGAAATCATACAAAATTTAATTGATAAAGCTAATTGTCATCATCTTATAAAATCTGAACTTTATGAAGCCCTGGAAACATGTGTTAATCAAAATTACTTCAAATTTAATAACACTTACTATCAGCAAACATCAGGTCTAGCAATGGCATCGCCATTAAGTCCCCTTTTAGCCGATCTATTCATGTCAACTATCGAAGAAAAAATCTTCAAACTAGATTTCTCCAAAAAACATATTTCATTTTGGTATAGATATGTCGATGACGTAATAGCGTGTTTTAATGGTACAACACGTCAATTAGACCAATTTCTCAATCTAATAAACAACGTTCATCCCAAAATTAAATTCACCATCGAGGTAGAAACAGACAACAAAATAAACTTCTTAGACCTTACTCTGATTCACAAAAACAACAAAATAGAATTTGATATATACAGAAAACCCACCAATGTTAACTCTACAATCTCGTATTCATCATTTCACCCGATAACACACCAATTAGCGGCCTATCATTCAATGATACATCGAGCCTTTTCAATCCCCCTTTCCACAGAAAAGAGAATAAAAGAATTAAGTACCATCATTTCAATCGCTACAGAGAATGGTTTCCCAACAAAACTCATCCAAAACATTATCAATAATAAACGAACCCAATTCGCAATGGCCCAAATTTATCCGAAAACCTCAAATTCAGACAAAACTTTCATCTCCCTGACATATTTTGGCAAAACAAGCGAACACATCGCAAATGTCCTTCGAAAGCAAAATCTTCAGGTTGCATTTAAACCCTCCTCTAAGTTGTCCAACATATTGTTTAATGCCAAAGACAAAATCGATCCCATTAAAAAATCCGGCGTATACGAAATTCATTGTTCCGAATGCAATAGCGTGTACATAGGGCAGACAGGACGAAGTTTTGCAACACGGTTTTCAGAACATTCTCGCGCTTTTCGTCTGAAAAAAGACACTAGTTCTTTTTCAAACCATTGTATCGAATTCAATCATAAATTCCCAGAAATAGATAATCTAAAAATCTTGCATAATTGCAACAAAGGCCCGAAACTAAATCTCCTAGAGTCATTAGAAATTTTCAAAAAAACCCGTAATCCCTCAGTTAATCTCCTAAACGAGGAAACTGACCTAATCTTTTCCCAACTTTTTAATCTCACCCAATCTCAAACAGATAAGTCCTCATCTTCGGACAAACACCGCCCCCCCACCCCACCAAAACTATAAGGGTATATATTCAACTTTATCAATTTGTTTAGTCACTTGAAAATGACCGTCAAACGACGAAACTCGAGTCGTGATATATGTAGAAATTTATATAACTGTGAATAATAAGTTATATAATATTTTTACATAATATAAGTGTGGTAAAAAACAAAGTGAATTTTTCAATTCAATGTAAGTATGGATTACCACGTAGTAACTGTCGCAACCATCCTATTCATGTTTTATTATTATTATTATTATCCCATTCCCAACATTTTTATGTTTTTTAAGTTTTGTTTTTTAAGTTTTTGCTATTTATCAATATCATTTAAAATGAAACTGCAAACGAACATCAAAATAATTACAAGCAGATAGTAGGTTATCTACAAAGTAATTTAAATTATCTAATACAATAAATAACAAACTTAATAATTAACCATCTATTTTTAGTACATATATGCTAAAAAGGTTAAACATTTATATATTTCCACGATATTTGAAGTTTATTTTATTTTTATCCAAAAATAGCTTAAATATTTTTATAAATAATTTTTCATTATTTTCATAGTTTCATCTTGTTGGCTTCAACTAACTTCTTAAAAAAATAACTTAAAAACATAACATATATTACAAGTAATATAAAAATATTCGTACGTAGCCGAGTCAGTTTAAATTTGTGAAATATTTATCTTTATTTAGACATAAAATACACTAATACACACAGAAATTGCTAACTAATGTGAGTCCCAAAAGTCTTGCCAATCCACTCTTGCTATGAATTTGAAGAAGTAGTTCATTTCTTAATTGACACATAAATAAAATTAAACAAATTATCAAATGTCATTTTTAAGTAGCTTGAGGTCAGTGGTCTTGAGTTTTGAGGTAATGTGGCATTGTTTTTAGTGTTAAGTTTATTTTCTTCTTTGTTAATTTTATAAGTCACAATACTATAAAATAATTCAGTGCAAAATTTATGAGAAGGCGTTTAATTTATAATGATGAAATTGTTGAATCTAACACTAAAAACAATGCAACATAACCTCAAGAGCACTGACAGTTACTTAAAAAAGACATGATAATTTTTTCTATTTTATGTATGTGAATTAAGAAATGACCTACTTCTTCAAATTCATGGCAAGAGTGGCTTCCAAGACTTCTAGGACTCACGTTAGTAAAAACGTACAGTAATAGCAACAATATTTGGTCGTTTTCGAAGTAATCTAGGTAAGCCTAACCTAACCTAGATTTAATCTAGATTAGGTAATGCTTAGGTTAGGTTATATTAAAGCCAGATAAATCCAGACTGAGAGGCGAAGACTTTTTGAATCAAAATAAGGAAAATTAATTCAATTTCAATATACGTCAGTAAATTTATTTTCACTACGTCTGTCTATGTTTTTTGTTTAGTGACGCGAGTTATTACCATATTAACAACAAACAGAAATCCTTTAATAATGAAACCCCATTTGATTTAGATTTAGTCCTTTACACACAATTTGGATACTATTACACCACATTATAATAATGGAATAAGAATGCATATAGGACATATAATAATTTACTATTAATATAGTATTATTTTAGTGTGCAAGTAGATAAAAGTAATAATGGACTGGGTACTAAAAATAGTCAATCAAATCGTTGCAAAAATATTAAATCATTGCGAAAATGTTCTTCAAAATTTCAGTTAATGCAACATATTGACACATTTTCATTGTCTTCGAATGCTTTGTGGCTTCGCCAAAGACTTCGAATGCTAGGTGTTAAACCATTATTTAACTTAGAGTATTCGAAGCCCTTTGTCGTCATCACGACTGGTTACAAAAAATCTATTTTGCTACTGAAATCAGACAGCGCATATTAATAATCTCAATAAGAAGTTGAGATAAGGATGAGACGATACTCTTTTATCTATTTTTATAATCTTTCTTGAAAGTTGAAATTATATTTGGAACAGTTTGAAAGTTTATTTCATTATTGATTTATTATTAAAATGGTCATCTACATTTACATAGTTTTATATTGTTTATATATGTATTGTTTATCTAGTCTAGTTTGTTTAGTCTTGGCTCTGTGATCTTGCTTGGCTGTGTGATCTTGCTTGCCTGGTCTTACCTGTCTTATCTTCCCTGTTTGGTCACCCCTGGCTAGTCTTATCGGTCTGGTCTTGTCTGTCTGGGTATGTATGTATGATATTGTCAGGGTGGTCTCATCTTTCTAGTCATGTATATATGATCTTGTCTGTCTATTGGTCGTCTGTTTTCGTTGTTTAATCTTGCCTGTGTGATGATGTCTACGTAGTTTTGACTGTCTGATCTTGTCTGTCTGATCTTGTCTGTATGGTCTCATCTGTTTGTTCTCGTCTGTTTTCGTTGTTTAATATTGCCTGTCCGGTATTGCCTGTGTGGTGGTGTCTGTGGTGTTGTCTGTCTGATCATCAGCTCGAAAATCCGAATGCCTTTAACTTATTATCGATTATTATTTTTAATTCTAAAAAAATAAGAAATCTTGACTACCTAATATTACTTATATGGTCTTGTGTGCTATGTCGTGTTCGTCTAGATCTGTCTAGTCTTACCTGTTTCTTCTTGTCTGTCTGGTCTTGTCACTAGATTATGCAGAAACTGGAAAAGGTGGACCTAATGATACACCGTTCACTATTTCCGAAATTGAACGCGTACTACGCGGAATGAGCCAAAAGAAGGCTCCTGGTGTGGATGGAATATCATCTGATATTGTATTAGCTGCCTTTAATTATGCACCCAAAATTTTTGAATTGCTGTACAGCGAGTGCTTAAATAAATCAATTTTTCCACCTTGCTGGAAAGAACAGTTGATAAAGATGATTCCCAACCCCAATAAACCGGCCTTATCCACGAAGGATTTCAGGCCAATAGTTTACTTCCGGTCGCTGGAAAGGTGTTAGATTCCCTGCTTATCTCAAGAATCGAGCACTATCTCTATAAAAACAATCTGATTCACAAAAACCAATTCGGCTTCAGAAAGGTAACTGGAACTGCCCAAGCTATTTCAACAGCCGTTATAGTACATATGGGAATCTATAAGAAATATTGCTCAGCCATCGCACTTGATATTGGTGGGGCATTTGATAATGCATTGTGGCCGCTTGTCATTAGCAGGCTAATTGAGAAGAGTTGTCCTGATAACCTCATCAAGTTAGCTAGAAGCTATTTTGCAGATCGCAAAGCAATTATTGTTGAACCAGGAATGCAAATTAAAAAAAGCGGCACAAAATGCTATACACAGGCCTCGAAATCTGGGCCAGGTTTTTCATCTTCTTCTTCATGTGTCATGCCCTCCAAGGGCGTTGACGACCAATTTCATTATTTGAATTTTATCTGCAGCTTTTCGAAATAGGGATCTTGTACTTTGTCCAAACCATTGGCGAAGGTTCTTGAGCCATGATGTTCTGCGGTGGCCTGGTCTTGTATTTTACCCTGTATTATTGTCTGCTGTTGCCTGTACTTATCATTTCGGATAACATGACCAAGGTATTCCAGTTTTCTTCTCTTTATTGTGTTGAGAACTTCTGTTTGCTTATTGACTCTTTACAAGACCTCGACGTTAGTAATTCGATCCACCCAAGAAATTCTCAGCACTCTACGGTAAGTCCACATCTCAAAAGCCTCCACCTTCTTACACATAGCCTCCGTAAGTGTCCAAGGGTTTTCCGTAAGTGTCCAGGTTTTTGGAACATTCTTTATGGCACCATTTTTTAAAGAAATTTGCCCGAAGAATGCGAAATCATAGCCTGTGCCGATAACACTTTGCTTTGCAGAAGTAACAGCGTTGCGAGACTAGAGGATCGTGCTTTGGCAAGTCTTCAATAATAGTCAGCCGACTGTCGACTAAATTTCAATCCCATAAAGACTGAAGGCCTATTCTTCGGCAGGCCATTTTTTGGGACGTGTTTGTAACAAATTAAGACAGAGAAGTCCTTTTTTCACTCTTGGGAACATCATCTCAGGCATTTGGGTGTCATAATTGATAGAACACATAGATCTGATAGCTTGCATGTGGTAAGGTGAAACAATTTAGTCAACCATTGGGTTTTGCTGTGAAAAAGGAATGGGGTCTAGGGAGATCAGAAATAGTTGAAATATATCATGGAGCGGTTGAACTAGCATTACTGTATGGAGCTCCTATTTGGCACCGGTCTTGCGCTGTTAAAGGAAAGCTTAAGGTATTACGATTACACCGCCTCACTACTATCCGCGCAGCCAAGGCATATCCCACAGTCTCCAATGAGGCGGCCTGCGTGATTTCCTCCGTATTTTTCCAGTAGACATCTCCCTAAAACAGTTGGCACTTTATAGCTCGCATTCCAGTGCAGATTATTTGTTAATAAGAGACGTCTTGGGCTTAGGTCTAAACTCAGCTGATTTCGAACTTATCATCAACACTCAGGCATTCCTCCACCCCTTGAAGCTGTTATTGGTCAATTACTATTTAACACTTACGAATGTCCTCCAAATTCGGGTGTATACATATGGTTCAGAATCCAACAGTGGTACAGGGGCTGCTTTTGTAGTCTACTTTGGAGGAGGATAGGTACATTATAAGCAGATTAGACTAGAGTATTACTGCTCTATCTTCCTCTCGGAGCTTATTTCCATACAATACGCCTTGCGTTATGTGGAAGAGCAATCCAACTGCTTTTGCTCTATTTTATGTGAAAGCCGCTCCGTTATTGACGCATTGAAGCACATGAATTCGCCCACTAAATTGTTAATGAAAACCTGGAAAATAGCTGCTCGTGTATCGAAGAGGACGAAGCTCCGATGGCACTGGGTTAAAGCTCACGCTGGAATCGAGGGTAATGAACGAGCAGACAGGCTCGCCAAACTTGTAGCAGACATGGAAGATCTCCCCATCGCGTATAGCAGATTTACTAGGCAAGCACTTAAATCGAATTCCAGGGAATACTTTGAGAGACTGTGGCAGGATAGATGGCGGATTGATAAAACAGGATTGTGGACCAATATGTTTATACCATCCATCACAGCCTGGAAAAGCTTTAACGACAGTCTCGTCCCACCACTCGGTTCAACTAATAACTGACCATGGTAACTTCGGGGCGTATCTTCACAGATATGGGAGTAGGAAATCTCCGTTATGCAAGTGTAGTGAAAATGACACCGGGGAACGCGTTATCTTTTCGTGTCCAGATACCGGACAATGGAGACAAAATCTGGAGCTAGACTACAAACAAAATGACCTTACCTGGCGTAATAACCAAGAGCACCTTACGTCAATTAAAAAGACTAAAGAGTGGTGGCGTACCTTCGACAATAATGCGAAAAACGAACAAGACTAGACAGTCGGTTTAGTTAAAAACATCAATCTAATATAAACTTGGCACTCTAATATGTCTTGGCATCACTAGATTTAGAAACACAGCCAGTATAGTGTCGAGCTCGACGGATGCACACATATGACAAATCAAACAAAACTCAAACAGAGCTCTTGTCTGTCGGGTCCAATCTATCTGGTCTTGTCTATCTGGTCTTGTCTGTCTGGTTTTGTCTGTGTTGTCTGTCTGCTCTTATCTGTATGGTCTTGTCTGTCTGATCTAGCCCGTCTTGTCTTGTCAGTCTGGTCTTGTGTGTCTGGCCTTACCTGCCTGCTCTTGTCCGTCCGGTCTGTCTGGTCTTGTCTGTTTGATTTTGTCTGTCTGGTCCTATCTGTCCGGTCTTGTCTGTCTGGTCCTGTCAGCCTGGTCTTATCTGCCCGATCTTGCCTGTCTAGCCTTGTTTATCTGGTCTTGTCTGTCTGGTCTTGTCTGTCTGGTCTTGTCTGCCTGGTCTTGTCTGTCCGGTTTTGTCTGTCTGATCTTGTCTGTCTGCTCAAATCAAATCAAATACGACAAATGCGAAATGTTGACTGCCTAATATTACTTATATCGTCTTGTCTGCCATGTCCTGATTGTCTGGACTGATCCGTCTGATCTTGCCTGTTTGGTCTTGTCCTTCTGGTCTTGCCTGTATGGTCTTGTCTGTCTGGTCTTGTATGTCTGATCTAGGCTGGTCTTGTCTCTCGGGTCTTGAATGTATGATCCTATATGTCTGGTTATGTCTGTCTGGTCATGTCCGTCTGGTCATGTATGTCTGGTCTTGTCTGTCTGGTCTTGTCTGTCTGGTCTTGTCTGTCTGGTCTTGTCTGTCTGGTCTTGTCTGTCTGGTCTTGTCTGTCTGGTCTTGTCTGTCTGATATTGTCTGTCTGGTATAGTACTGTCTCGTCTTGTCTGTCTGGTCTTGCCTATATGGTCTTGCCTGTCTGGTCTTGTCTGTATGATCTTGTCTGTATGATCTTGTTTGTCTGGTCTCGTATGTCTGGTCTCATCTGTTTTCTAAGTTTAATCTTACCTGTCTGGTCTTGCATGTGTGGTGGCGTCTGTGTGCTTTTGTCTGTCTGGTGTCACCTGACTGATCTGCTCTGTCTGGTCTTGTCTGTCTAGTCTCGTGTCTATAGTTTTTTACTATTACAGTTTACTCTCCTCTAATCTTATTTTGTCTTCCATCGTCTAGTTCAGAAATCGGCAACCTTTTCAGACTTATGGACCGAAGTTTCATATTTTAAATAATTTGTTGGCCGACTCGTGGACCACATTAAACTCCTCATCCAAAAATCACAGTCAAATCTATTCCATTTTTATTATTATCTATATAATAAATCTATCGAATAAACATAGAAAAATAGAATAATATATAGAAATATATTATTCTATGCTATAGGCAAATCAGATTATCCATATAACAAATAATATCTATATTAAGCAGGTCTATCAAGCCTTGCTTATTTAGTCTTGTATATATGTCTGCAAGACTAATCAGCCTAGTTCAGGGGTGGGTAACCGGTTTTAATTTAAGGTAAAGTAATATTCCTTAAAAAATAACAAACCTTACACAAGAGCCGCATTTAAGCCGGTGGTATTTGAAATCGATAAGATTTCAAATGCCTCCGGCTCAAATTAATTGTAGCTTTCAAATTGTTGCAAATATAATTTCTTCTTTCAAAAAAGTATAATTTAAAAAAGTGAATGTAAAGTCGCCTCGTCCTTCTCTCAACTTCTTAAGCCGGCTCCACACATTGGCCATGTGATGTGGCATACGTCACATGGACAATGTGTGGATGAAGAAGTTGGCGCTTGTGAATGGGCTGGTAGAGGTTGGCACATGTATTGGCGGCTGGCCATAGGGTTGTCGGTTTTCTGTCCCGCTTCAAAGGAATTGGCGCATACTCCCACATGACAAGTTCTCCTTCTCATTGGCCGTACATTGTATGTAGCAGATGCTATATAAAAAGCAGCAACCGCTAGTTCAAGATCAAAATCACCAGACATGTTACCATTGGCTCTACAACTTGTGAACTGAGAAGTTGGCACTTGTGAACCAATATGTAGACGCCAACTTGTGGTGTGTGAAAGAACAGCAAATGTTGCAACACACATTGACCTGGCCGTGTGAGCCAATGTGTGTAGCCGGCTTTATGGAGATTGTTAAGAAGCGCTGGCCATTATTACATCTTCAATATAGCAGCACCTCTTGATGTGTAATGCAATGAAAGTGAAAATGATTTCCTTAAAGCCAGAACGTACATTTTCATGTAATTTAAACAAATCCGTTTTTTTTAATCTCTATTTTAATAAATGAAACTTTGAAGTTTACCAGTAAACTTAAAATATAAGTTATGGACGTGTTGAAGAGTCACACAATTTAAGTAGAAGAGGCGCGGTTTGCCGACCCCTGGCCTAGTTTAATCATGTGTCCAGTCTTGTCTAGCTAATCTTGTCCGTTTAACCTCATATAACTAATTGTCTCATGTCAAAATATCCTCAAAGGTCAAAATAGGTGTGGTTGTCTGCGCAATGCGCTGAAATTGAAGCTCTTGAAATAAAGCATGACTCCTTTAACTTGCACAAAAAAGTGAAGCAGGTCGCTGGTAACCACAAGCCTATAAGATCCCAAATGCTAATGGATGAGCAAAACACTATATTAACATCAACAGAGGATAAACTAAAAGAGTGGAATAGATACATAAAGACTCGTTTTAAGGACAACAGACATGAACCCTATAATATCGAACTACTCGGAAATGACGGAAGTGACATAACAAGATCAGAAGTCGAACATGTTATTGCGAGAATAAAGAATGGGAAGGCACCTGGCCCAGATGAAATACACGCAGAAATTTTTAAGATCCTTAAAGATAATAGTTCTCTCTCAATAATAGTAGACCTATTTAATAATATATATAGAACAGGTGAAATACCAAGAGATTGGTTAAAATTAACTTTCATCACCTTAGCAAAGAAATCAAATCCGAAACAATGTAAAGATTATAGGACCATCAGTCTCATGAGTCAAGTATTGAAACTATTTCTGAAGATCATCCATAATCGTATTTACCGCAAATGTGAAGAGTCGATCAGCGAGTCCCAGTTTGGCTTTCGGAATGGGTTCGGCACAAGGGAGGCACTTTTCAGTGTACAAGTTCTGGTACAACGATGCCTTGATGTTAATGTGGATTTTTTTGCCTGCTTCTTAGACTATGAAAAAGCATTTGACACCGTAAACCATAATAAAGTAGTAGATATACTTAAAGAACTAGGATTAGACGGGCAAGATATCCGCATTATAGCCAACCTGTATTGGAACCAAACAGCAGCGGTGTTGGTGAACAAAGAACTGTCAGAAGAGGTCATGATTCAAAGAGGGGTGCGACAAGGCTGTGTTCTCTCGCCATTACTTTTTAACCTTTATGCAGAAAAAATATTTCGAGAAGCATTGGATGGCAAGAACATAGGAGTAATCGTAGGAGGCATAGTGATCAATAACCTGAGGTATGCCGACGACACCGTTCTATTGGCTACGAACATAGAAGACCTACAAGAACTAATGACAACCGTTACAGAGCACAGCTTGTCCATTGGTTTTAAACTCAACGTTAATAAGACAAAATGGCTCGTCGTAAATAAAACCAGCGTAAATAACCAGCTGAATCTAAGAGTTGGAAATGAGGTGGTGGAACGCGTCAACTCCTATAAGTACCTTGGCTGTAACGTAAACGACTAATGGGACATGACATCGGAAATTAGAAGCCGCATCGAACAGGCAAGAGGAGCTTTCACCAAAATGAAGAAAGTGCTGAGCAACAGGCACTTGGAAATCCCCTTCAGAATCCGATTGTTAAGGTGCTATGTGTTTAGTATCCTGTACTACGGCGTCGAGGCTTGGACACTTACGGAGGCTATGTGTAAGAAGGTGGAGGCTTTTGAGATGTGGACTTACCGTAGAGTGCTGAGAATTTCTTGGGTGGATCGAATTACTAACGTCGAGGTCTTGCAAAGAGTCAATAAGCAAACAGAAGTTCTCAACACAATAAAGAGAAGAAAACTGGAATACCTTGGTCATGTTATCCGAAATGATAAGTACAGGTTACAGCAGACAATAATACAGGGTAAAATACAAGGTACGCGCAGTCCAGGCCACCGCAGAACATCATGGCTCAAGAACCTTCGCCAATGGTTTGGACAAAGTACAAGATCCCTATTTCGAAAAGCTGCAGATAAAATTCAAATAATGAAATTGGTCGTCAACGGCCTTGGAGGGCATGACACATGAAGAAGAAGAAAATATCCTCATATGTCTATGTAAGTTTTGTCTGTCTTGTCAGATCTGTCTAGTATTGTTTGTCAAATTATGTCTGTCTTACCTTGTCTGTCTACTGCTTGGCTACTAACTTAACTGCCTATCCTCGCTTGTCTAGCCTTCTCTATCCAGTTTTGACCATCAGGACTTCTCTTTAGGTTTGTCTCTTCTAGTTTAATCTCGTAAATGTAACTTCGTCTATTTGAGATCTAAGTTTATCATTTTTGTCGGTTCAGCCTTGTCTGACCAGTTTTTTTTGTCTCGTATTGTTTAACTAATGTTGTGTGTTGTTTTAGTTTTGTATAGACATGTCTGTCGCCTCGTGCCTCCCTAATCATGACTGTGCTATTTTTCCCGTTACTGTCATATTTTCGTCAGCCTAGTACCGGTTGGTTAGTCTTGTCTGTCTAGTCATGTCTTCAGAGTCTCTCATTTTTCCGCCATGTCTCAACTAATCCTGTTTGTCTTCTATCACTTTTTAGAAATTTAAAAAAGAACTTGTTTCAACTCGATCAATTTAGAGACGGAATAAGATTTCATGATCAATTAGTTTACCATTTTATTTATAAGATATAAGATAACATATATAATAATCCATTAATCTTTCATTTAAACTCTTTAAATTAAACCAAGAATATATTTCTGTCCTTATTTGGACAACTTAATAACTTTAAAGAGTTTTACAAAATCGGATAAAAAATATCTTGTTAGAGTTATTTGTATTATATTAAAAAAAAATCGTTTGAGAAAAAGACGTTTGACGTGTCAGCGTAATGTTCATTAAGATTCCCAGGAGATGATAATGCGAGCGCTCAAACCTTAAATTAATTGCAGCCTACATCGAATAAAACAAGTGGAAGAAGTTTAAAAAAAAAGTAAAGTTGTAAGGGAAACAGCAACGTTCCACAGACAAATACCAAAAACAAGTCGTGAGAATATTCCAACGGCGCGCGCGCCGCCGCCGTCCGCAATTTATATTTCGTTTTGCGAATTGAAAAAAAATTAGAAACAAAAAGACCTTAATTAATATGATTTATACGAAATGGGGAAAGAATGCGGCGACGAGAAATGCGTGTCGAAAAAGGCGAACATAATCAGCGGCGGACCGCGAGCAATGTTAATTTCGTTTCAGTGTAGATTATATTTATTAGTGCAATTTTAAAAAGAAGTCCTGAGTAATTGAGAACAACACCGGCGACATAAATTGAGGGGACAGACATGATTTCGAAAACCCTCAGACAGTGGTCATGCACGATTGCGTTCCCGTACTTAACAGACCTACTCTACTCCACACACGCTGAGAATAACAAGTTCAATCTACATTATCTACTAACGGATAAATTCTTTAAAACACCGTCAATTCTCCCACTGCAAATATTATATTATTAATAACAAAATTTATTTAATTAATCCATCCTAATTAGATATCTAGATTAATTATCTATTTATCTATATCGAGTTATCATTTAGATAAACTACATTAATCTACATATTACAGTACCTATTGCATAATTACCTATTCCTATATCCGCCTAACAATCAAAGCAAATTAATAAAAATATAAAAAATTACTTATTTCGAAGAAAATTTAAAATCTGCATTAATCTAGATTCAGTATATTAAACGGTAATATAAATAGATAATCTGGATATTTAATTGTATTTCAAGAAAGTATTAACAAATTTTGTCAGCTTAAATGCATATTGTCTACCATATAAAGACCATCATGTAGAGTTAGTCGATATAAAGTTTGGATTAATACAGATAATTCTCTAAGTATTAAATTATATGGCTCAAACTCAAATATTCGGTTTTCCATAACAATACAAAATAGTATAAATTTATCTAGATCAAAGAACTGGTATAAACTAATTATCTTAGTAAGGCATGCAATAGATTAAATATAAAATATCTAGAATACACCAGCCAATACCAAACTAGCTTGTAAGAGTTGAGAGACTCATTTTGGACCAAAAGTTGTTAAGCTTAAGATTTTGGAAAGAAGAAATTGGACAGAAAATATTAGATAAATAATATTGTTTTAAATAATAATAATCAATAAAGTATGGACTGCCTAAACTTGTTTTGCCTATCTGGTCTTGGCTGCCTACTGTCTGCCAAGTCATTTCTGTCCAGTGCTTTTTGTGTCCTGTCTGTCTAGTCCTGACTGTCTTGTCTGGTCTGCGTAGTCCTGTCGTAGGCTCTATAGCCTCTATAGGCTCTATAGTCTTAAATAGGTTTTTTAAAAAATTAAACAACTTATGTGATTTGTTTCACTTGATCTTTTATTGATTACTAGTTTCACCAACACAGTGGCATCTTCAGATCTAATACAAACATTAAACAATTACATATATTTATATGATTTTAACATGGGCTTTGCCATATTTTCAAGAGTGGTGATTGGTGCAGAAATTCGGTCTGTTCGTTGAGACAGTTACTAGAACTGTTGTTGATGGTTTTTCCGATTTCTAAAGATTCTAGTAGGTCCATTTTTAATCCTTTTTCCATGCGATGTAATATTGTCGGCTGGTTGTTTGCCGAAATTTGGTGTCCTGTGGTTATTTGTCTTAGGCTCTATAACATTCCAAGGCTCTGTAGCCTTACCTACCCAGCCTTGTGGGGTTAGATTTGTCTGTCTAGCCTTGTCATGCTAGCCTTGTCTATGTAGTCTAATCCTTCCTGTCTAGTCTTGCCTAATTAGCCCCGTCTACCTAGTCCTATCTGTGTAGTGATGTATGTCTACACCTTTCTGTACATGCTCGAGTAGTCTTGCTTGTTTAGTTTTGTCAATCTAGTTTTGCCTGGTTACTCTTGACTGTCTAGTCTTGTTTCGTCTTGTCTATCTAGTCTTGTCTATCTAGTCTTGTCTGTCTAGTCTAGTCTGTCTAGTCTTGTCTGTCTAGTCTTGTCTGTCTAGTCTTGTCTGTCTAGTCTTGTCTGTCTAGTCTTGTCTGTCTAGTCTTGTCTGTCTAGTCTTGTCTGTCTAGTCTTGTCTGTCTAGTCTTGTCTGTCTAGTCTTGTCTGTCTAGTCTTTTTTTTTTTTTTTAATTTTAATTTTAATTGATTTATTGCTCAACAGTTCGACAACCAATTACAGAGCAAGAAAATATTACAGTTGGGTATTGGAAATTCACAGTTTCAGTATATATAAAAAAGAACAGTAAAAAGAAATCAACACAGACAATGAAGTGATAAAAGGAATAAAATAAAAATTTAAATTAATTAATATAAGAGCATAAATAATACTAAGTATAAAACTAAGTATAGTAGCAAACCTAAATATAGTAAAATGTTAACAAAAAGATAAAATGATAAAATGAAATAGTACAATAATAAGAATAACAATAAAACAAATAGATATATAGTTTCATAGACAGCTGCAAAAAGCTGCAACACTTAATTAAATTAAATAATGTTAAGTTAATCAATAAGACGCTCCATAGCCGTCTTTTTAAAGGTTCGAAATTTCCCAAAAATGTCGCATTCAGAGCTTATGGCGTTATAGCGCGCACAAATGTTGTTGAGGGGTGAAACCAGCAAAGAAGGGCCCTTGCCAGCAGAATTATAAAAAGTGGAAGCGTGCCTACTGGCTGCTCTGGGAACGAGAAAATTAATTTCTTTAATAATCGACGGAGAGTCGATGAAAGCATGTGTGATTTTGTATAGGAAAAGGAGGCCAGCCATAGATCTACGAACTTTAAGAGATTGAAAACCAAACTCCGTTAACAAAGATCTCTGCTCAACATGAGCTGGTGGAGGAGCACCATACTTCTTAAACCACAAGTATTTTAAAAATTTTCTTTGGACTACTTCAATAGCAGCTACATATTTACTAAAAAGAGGGTCCCATAATATAGAACCGTATTCAAGAATAGATCTTACATAGCTGTTATACAGCATAGTTATAGCTGAGGTATTATCAATTCCCCGACAGTTTCTGATTATAAAACCAAGGGCTTTAGAGGCCTTGGAAACGGAAGCTAGTATATGTTTAGCAAAGGAAAGCCTGGAATCAAATAGTATACCCAGGTCCCTAATCGAGTCGCAGCGATCTAACGGAAAGTTGTGTAAGGTGTAGGTGTACAAGAGCGGATGTATCAGTCGTGAGAAAGTAACACTCTTGCATTTACTAATATTGAGAACCAACCTATTATCATCGCACCACCTCGCCAATAAGTTAAGGTTATCTTGTAGAACACAGCAGTCCCCAAGATCTTTTATTTGTAAATAAATTTTAACATCGTCAGCAAAGAATAAATGAGGCACAGTGAAGACTTTACTAAGATCATTGATGAACAAGTTGAATAATAAAGGCCCGAGATTTGATCCCTGAGGGACACCAGAGGTGGCAACAAAACTCGAAGAAGAGTATCCTCTGTGAAAGATATACTGCTCACGATCTTCAAGGTATGAAGACAGTAAGTTAATCAAGTTATTTCCCAGACCAAAAGAATTCAACTTACTAACAATGATTGCATGATCAATGGAGTCGAATGCCTTGGCAAAGTCGGTATAGATGCAGTCAACCTGACCTCTATTATCGAGCACTGCAGTGGTAAACTGACTGAAGTTAATTAGGTTAGTCATAGTAGAACGTCCTTTCATGAAGCCGTGCTGGTTTGGCGAAATAAGTTGTCTGATACGGGGAAAGATGGATGAGTATAGAATGGTCTCAAAGATTTTAGAAAAGTTAGAGATAATAGAAATTGGCCGATAGTTCTTAATATCAGAGAGTGCACCCGACTTATGAATGGGACAGATCTTAGTTGTTTTCCAGATTGAAGGAAATGAGCTTTCAGAAAGAATCATGTTAAACAGTTTGGTGAGCGGAGTCACAAAGCAAGGAGCACAATCACGTATCAAGAATGCAGGGATCATGTCAACACCACTGGTCAAACAACCCGTAGTCTGTCTGATAGCCGACAATACATCATCTTCTGTAATCAAACCAAGATTGATCAATGGGAGATTTAAACCATCAGTAATTGAACAGTTGACTCCAAGAGATGAAGGTTTATACACTTCTTTAAAGTATTTAGCAAAGCCATCGACAATTGCTTGAGGGGAGCTAAAGGAGGACTCATCCAAAAACATTTGGGCAGGAATGCGGTTTTGGCGCTTCTTCGTACGAATGAAGGACCAGAAGCATTTAGGATCGGAGGAAATGCTATTGGCAGCAGATTTAATATAGTCAGAATAGGCAAAGCGTATCTGGACCTTAACTTGAGCTCTGATAGACTTAAACTTGTTGAAGTCCTGCAAGTCTTTAGATCTTTTAAAAGTACGAAGTAGAACTTGTTTCCTGCGAATACCTTTGATAATCGAGGGTGTAAACCAAGATGGATAAGTAGAATTAGACGAAGATCGAATTGGAACGAACCTATCAAGGGCAGAGTAAAGGAATGAGTAAAACTCAGTTAGACATTCGGTAGATGATTGACAGTTACTGATAAAAGAATAGTCATTACTGCATAACACCTGATAGAGAGAGGGAAAATCAGCCCGCCGGAAATTGTAGGACTTGGAAATACGGTTGATGCTATTCTGACCGTTAGTAATGGACTGTGGCACATAGCGACGACTGTTAAGAATCGAGAACCAAGCTACAAGGGCGGGGTGATGGACATCCTCAGGCACAATTGGACATTGCTCCTTAATAATACTTGCACTCATATCGCTAAAAACTAAATCCAGCATATTATTACTCGCATTGACAATAGTATTTAATTGCATGAGATTACATAGAGATAGAAAATTGTCAATAGAAGAAAATTTTCTGGGTATTGGGTTACTCCTAGATAGATTAAAGTCACCAGTTATGACAATATTATCATAAGTAAATGAAATAAGGAAGATTTCAAGGTGCTCAAAAAATGCCTCAAAAGTCAAAATGGAGGTATCGGGAGGAATATAAATACATGCAAACAGGCATTTAGAAATGCCAAACAAACAGGTGCAGGCAACCATATCAATAGTATGAAATAAGTTAGTAATTACACTAATGTCAACAGGTTTCGAATTAAAACGGTTGTTATTGGTAGCGATAAGAACTCCTCCACCTCTAGATAGACCAGTTGTCAAGAAGTTGCGATCACTTCTAAATATCGCAAAAAATAGTCTTGTCTGTCTAGTCTTGTCTGTCTAGTCTTGTCTGTCTAGTCTTGTCTGTCTAGTCTTGTCTGTCTAGTCTTGTCTGTCTAGTCTTGTCTGTCTAGTCTTGTCTGTCTAGTCTTGTCTGTCTAGTCTTGTCTGTCTAGTCTTGTCTGTCTAGTCTTGTCTGTCTAGTCTTGTCTGTCTAGTCTTGTCTGTCTAGTCTTGTCTGTCTAGTCTTGTCTGTCTAGTCTTGTCTGTCTAGTCTTGTCTGTCTAGTCTTGTCTGTCTAGTCTTGTCTGTCTAGTCTTGTCTGTCTAGTCTTGTCTGTCTAGTCTTGTCTGTCTAGTCTTGTCTGTCTAGTCTTGTCTGTCTAGTCTTGTCTGTCTAGTCTTGTCTGTCTAGTCTTGTCTGTCTAGTCTTGTCTGTCTAGTCTTGTCTGTCTAGTCTTGTCTGTCTAGTCTTGTCTGTCTAGTCTTGTCTGTCTAGTCTTGTCTGTCTAGTCTTGTCTGTCTAGTCTTGTCTGTCTAGTCTTGTCTGTCTAGTCTTGTCTGTCTAGTCTTGTCTGTCTAGTCTTGTCTGTCTTGTCTTGTCTGTCTAGTCTTGTCTGTCTAGTCTTGTCTGTCTAGTCTTGTCTGTCTAGTCTTGTCTGTCTAGTCTTGTCTGTCTAGTCTTGTCTGTCTAGTCTTGTCTGTCTAGTCTTGTCTGTCTAGTCTTGTCTGTCTAGTCTTGTCTGTCTAGACTTGTCTGTCTAGCTTTGTCTGTCTAGTCTTGTCTGTCTAGTCTTGTCTGTCTAGTCTTGTCTGTCTAGTCTTGTCTGTCTAGTCTTGTCTGTCTAGTCTTGTCTGTCTAGTCTTGTCTGTCTAGTCTTGTCTGTCTAGTCTTGTCTGTCTAGTCTTGTCTGTCTAGTCTTGTCTGTCTAGTCTTTTCTGTCTAGTCTTGTCTGTCTAGTCTTGTCTGTCTAGTCTTGTCTGTCTAGTCTTGTCTGTCTAGTCTTGTCTGTCTAGTCTTGTCTGTCTAGTCTTGTCTGTCTAGTCTTGTCTGTCTAGTCTTGTCTGTCTAGTCTTGTCTGTCTAGTCTTGTCTGTCTAGTCTTGTCTGTCTAGTCTTGTCTGTCTAGTCTTGTCTGTCCAGTCTTGTCTGTCCAGTCTTGTCTGTCTAGTCTTGTCTGTCTAGTCTTGTCTGTCTAGTCTTGTCTGTCTAGTCTTGTCTGTCTAGTCTTGTCTGTCTAGTCTTGTCTGTCTAGTCTTGTCTGTCTAGTCTTGTCTGTCTAGTCTTGTCTGTCTAGTCTTGTCTGTCTAGTCTTGTCTGTCTAGTCTTGTCTGTCTAGTCTTGTCTGTCTAGTCTTGTCTGTCTAGTCTTGTCTGTCTAGTCTTGTCTGTCTAGTCTTGTCTGTCTAGTCTTGTCTGTCTAGTCTTGTCTGTCTACTCTTGTCTGTCTAGTCTTGTCTGTCTAGTCTTGTCTGTCTAGTCTTGTCTGTCTAGTCTTGTCTGTCTAGTCTTGTCTGTCTAGTCTCGTCTGTCTAGTCTCGTCTGTCTAGTCTTGTCTGTCTAGTCTTGTCTGTCTAGTCTTGTCTGTCTAGTCTTGTCTGTCTAGTCTTGTCTGTCTAGTCTTGTCTGTCTAGTCTTGTCTGTCTAGTCTTGTCTGTCTAGTCTTGTCTGTCTAGTCTTGTCTGTCTAGTCTTGTCTGTCTAGTCTTGTCTGTCTAGTCTTGTCTGTCTAGTCTTGTCTGTCTAGTCTTGTCTGTCTAGTCTTGTCTGTCTAGTCTTGTCTATCTAGCCTTGTCTGTCTAGTCTTGTCTGTCTAGTCTTGTCTGTCTAGTCTTGTCTGTCTAGTCTTGTCTGTCTAGTCTTGTCTGTCTAGTCTTGTCTGTCTAGTCTTGTCTGTCTAGTCTTGTCTGTCTAGTCTTGTCTGTCTAGTCTTGTCTGTCTAGTCTTGTCTGTCTAGTCTTGTCTGTCTAGTCTTGTCTGTCTAGTCTTGTCTGTCTAGTCTTGTCTGTCTAGTCTTGTCTGTCTAGTCTTGTCTGTCTAGTCTTGTCTGTCTAGTCTTGTCTGTCTAGTCTTGTCTGTCTAGTCTTGTCTGTCTAGTCTTGTCTGTCTAGTCTTGTCTGTCTAGTCTTGTCTGTCTAGTCTTGTCTGTCTAGTCTTGTCTGTCTAGTCTTGTCTGTCTAGTCTTGTCTGTCTAGTCTTGTCTGTCTAGTCTTGTCTGTCTAGTCTTGTCTGTCTAGTCTTGTCTGTCTAGTCTTGTCTGTCTAGTCTTGTCTGTCTAGTCTTGTCTGTCTAGTCTTGTCTGTCTAGTCTTGTCTGTCTAGTCTTGTCTGTCTAGTCTTGTCTGTCTAGTCTTGTCTGTCTAGTCTTGTCTGTCTAGTCTTGTCTGTCTAGTCTTGTCTGTCTAGTCTTGTCTGTCTAGTCTTGTCTGTCTAGTCTTGTCTGTCTAGTCTTGTCTGTCTAGTCTTGTCTGTCTAGTCTTGTCTGTCTAGTCTTGTCTGTCTAGTCTTGTCTGTCTAGTCTTGTCTGTCTAGTCTTGTCTGTCTAGTCTTGTCTGTCTAGTCTTGTCTGTCTAGTCTTGTCTGTCTAGTCTTGTCTGTCTAGTCTTGTCTGTCTAGTCTTGTCTGTCTAGTCTTGTCTGTCTAGTCTTGTCTGTCTAGTCTTGTCTGTCTAGTCTTGTCTGTCTAGTCTTGTCTGTCTAGTCTTGTCTGTCTAGTCTTGTCTGTCTAGTCTTGTCTGTCTAGTCTTGTCTGTCTAGTCTTATCTGTCTAGTCTTGTCTGTCTAGTCTTGTCTGTCTAGTCTTGTCTAGTCTTGTCTGTCTAGTCTTGTCTGTCTAGTCTTGTCTGTCTAGTCTTGTCTGTCTAGTCTTGTCTGTCTAGTCTTGTCTGTCTAGTCTTGTCTGTCTAGTCTTGTCTGTCTAGTCTTGTCTAGTCTTGACATGCGTTATTATAAGGAAAACAAGATTAAGCAAAAGGATTAAGACCAATCTAGTCTTAAATAGTTAATCAGTAATTCATCCATCGCAGACAATCCTTTATTATTAAAACCCCTGTATCCATTTTGTTATTTGCTTATTTTTTTTTATTGGAAAGTATAACTATTATCTGATTCAAAGCTGAAGTTGTATGGTTCGTTGGCGGCGAAGGAAAACGGATTTAATAATAAATCAGTTCTCCTTTGCTGTTATAATCGGTTATCTATTGAGAGTCACACCTGTCCCCTTTTAATACCTTTCGAAACCTGTTTGCAGCGTTCTAAAATTGCCAGAGCTGGAAAACACGAATTCAATAGAACAAAACTACCCTACAAGCTGCAAAGCGAAAATAATATGAAACTAGTTAAAACTTTTTACAATAAAAGAAAATAGCTGAACGTAGTTTAAGTTTAAATTTACAACTTTTTTGTTCAATCTGGATATTGTTTCATAAATATAATTAAAGAATTAATTGTTTTAAACTATATGAAATGACATTTTAAAACTATTTGAAATGAAACTACTTATGGAACTTGCTTTTTGAGATATAACATATTGATATATGTTATATTGTTATATTGATGATTTTGTTTATGTTATTATGTAACATGTTTATGATATTATGTTTGTTATTGATCATTGATATGTTATATTGATACATGAGATATAACATATTGGCATGTACTACAAACATTTTGCAATTACCGATATTTATACAATTTTAAGAAGGGATTTGCTATATTTAAAAAAGTGGTGATAGATGGATAAATTTGGTTTGTTCATTGAGACAATTACTCACTAATACTTGTTAATGGTTTTCTCGATTTCTAAAGATTCCAGCAGGTCCAGTTTTAATCTTGCATTAAATCTAAACAATGACCATTAAAATAGCCTAACAAAAAGTAATTTGAAGTAGTTAAACAGAACTTCATGGAGCAAAAAAAAATATTTTTTTAATTGTTGGATAATTACCAAACGTTCTACGTTCTGTAAGCATATATTTTGTCATGATCAATCGTCAAAATATGCTAAAAATAAAAGACAGCTTAAATATAACATGTCAATCATATCGCCCCCATTGCAAAACTCTAATGAAGTTAGATCTAATGAAATATTATAAACACGTTAATTTACTTTTATTTATAATTCATTATTGGTAGCGTTATAAATATTTGTCTTGATATCTACTTAAACTTATTTGTTTAACACGTTGATGTCGGCGCTCGGTTTTGTGTTTTAGTCTAGCGGGCGGCGTGTACCACCGGTGGTACACGCATACCTTAACGTGTTAATGATTGTGATATATACTAGGTTGTTGGGTAAATAAGCCGCAAAAATCCATGGGGTTATTCTTTGGCCTATTCTAAGGATATTTGGAAAACAAGACAAGACGAGACAAAGCAATATAGAACTAAACGAGGTATTAGACTCATGATAACTAGACAAAAATAGATAAGATTAAAGGTCGGACTATAAAAGGATCGGTTTTGTGTTTTAGTCTAGCGGGCGGCGTGTACCACCGGTGGTACAGGCAGGCGTAAACGTGTTAACGATTGTGAAATATACAGGTTGTTAGGTAAACATGCGGCAGAAATTCAAGGGGCTATTCCTTGGCCTATTCTAAGAATGTTTTGAAAATAAGACAAGACGATACAAAGCAATACAGAACTAAACGAGGTATTAGACTTACGAGGTATAAGAATAGATTCCAAGTCAATCAATAGTCCAAGTATAAAAGACTAATAGATAAGAATTTTAACAATTTTATCAACACTTGAAAATACTAAAATAGTCTCAAGAATATTTGTTATCAAATTAGTTTTTTGTTCTCGATTTGTATTTCCAGCTAATTGCATCTAGTAGAATGTACTTAGTCTGCAAGTTAACTACGCGCATTAAACGTGTTCGAGAATGTAATAAATATCAATCGATGTGCAATACTTACAAGGTACTAGTAATCAATAACAAGAAGTTGTAAAGGTACATACCTGTAACAGAAAGAAAAATACAATAGAATCATTTCAATTGCAAATTATGAACATAATCAATAACACAATAATATTTATGAAATGGATAAAACTAGCTTTGTCGGTCTAGTCATGATCGTATAATCTTGTCTGTCTAGATTTCTTCATCTTACTTTTTTCATCTTACTACATTATCAATATACAGCAAAGGGGCAAAAAATCAAGGGGTTATGTAGGGGATATTATGGCTTGGAAACCGTTCAATGTACAACAGTCTAGCTTTTCTTTTTATTTATTGAGAAAAGGGTTAGTTACAATATAAAAGACGCAGTATAACCAAACACATTTTCCTCCCACTTTCCCCTAGAAACCAACGTAGTATTACTTCAGGGAAAAGTTGTGTCGTCATATTTTTCTGTGTATTTGGCCGGTCACCTCCTTCGTTTTCATTATTTCTGTTAATGTTATAGTTCTCCATGTTTCCTCACTCTCCAGTATATACCCACTGACATTTTCCGCAGTTACTCTTTCGCCTATGCTTTCCGTCATTTTTTTCCTTTGCGCTTCCCATCTTGGAAAAATGAAGACTGTATGTTCCAATGTATGGCCGTTTCTGATAGTTTGAACCTTTTAAGGCAGTGGCCAAAACATCCATGCCCCGTCAATACTTGTGTCTGGCAATAGTTCATTTCGGCATGCTCCCGGTTTATCCGATTTTTTACATTTGGTGTGAGCCTTCGCGTCCATTCCGCCTTTTCATTTAACTTCTCCCATCTTTTCTGACACAAGTTAGTTTCTGTGTCTGATCTCTGATACGGATGGTTTGTTGCTTTTGTCTTTAAGCCTTCTACATCTTCCTTCTATTATTAGATCGATGGGTGGACTTCCCGCCACCACTCGCAATACATGGCTAGATAAAGTCCGGTATGCGCAACAGACTCTAATCAGTATTTTTCGTTGAATCCGTTATAAAATTTGGTTATTTTTTTCTTTGCCATGGCCTTTCTATGACTTCTATGACTATGATGGAGTAAACTATCGATGCGATCAGCCGCCGTTTGCTATATTGTGGTCCTCCGATGTTTGGCATTAGTCGTCCTAGGTTAGCCGGCTTTCATAGCTATTTGTATCACGTGCTGTGTCATACTCACATTTCTGTTGAATATGACTCCAAGATACCTCAATGTAGTATGATGTCTCTGATCAGTGCCGGCACGTGCGCCTGGTCGGACAGGCGATCGCCTTACGGCGCAATATTTTTAGGGCGGCATATTATAACCCCAAACATGATTTTATCAGAATGTGTTAAAATATTAAATAGCGCAAATTTGTTTTTGATGGAATTTCGTATAAATAGTTTTGAGCAAATAATTAGTAAAGCTAAAAAAATAGCTAATGAAATGGAAATAAATGCAGATATTGAAAGCAGTCTTTCAATTAGAATTAAACGTAAAAGCAAATTATTTATTTGCGAAGTTAAAGATAAACCAATAGAAAATCTGTCTAAAAAAAATATAGGCAGTCAGGCACTGTCGACTGAAGTGAAAACTTTTGAAAAAAACAGCTTTAAAACTGGTTTTGAGGATTTATCAGTATGTTAATTAATCAAATTTGGTACATAGTTTGTTAGTATTGTTATATGTAATTCTGGAATATAACACACTTCTGAAGGAATGACTGTTAATGTCATCATCATAATATGAATTTAAATCCGGAATGTTTGGTTGATTCTGTGATGATAGGTCAGCAAAATGAATTGGTAGGACATACCTATGGCACATTTCTTGTTGATGGTTCTGCAATTTGTGAGTTATGGAAATTTTGACTTTTAGAAACATGCCTCCTTATAACTGCGTTTTAAGATTTATCTGTATGTAAATTAATTTTTGTTTGGAATATTCTTTTCGACGTTTAATTTTTTCCTTCTTGTCAGCTGTGATTCTTCGATGTTTAGAAATTTCTGAATTAACTATTGCAAGAGTTTTCTTCTTATTCTTATCTCTATATCGCTGACTATTAATTTTATTTTGGAGTTTCCTTCCTTTGGAAAGCACAAGAGTACATTTGGTTGCCTAAAACTTTGATGAATCTGATTCGTGATTTACCATGAATTCTTCGACACAATCCAGAAATCTGAACATCCCAATAGTCCGGCACTAGTACTACTAGTACATCCGTCAAAAGTACTTACTCTTGTACTGCACATTGATTATAGGGGTTGATATTTCCTTAGAGGCGCTGCGTTCTGTCAACACTGCCAAAAACTTTCCAATAATACGGCACTAGTATATCTACTAGGGTATTACATCCGGTAAAAGTACTTACTCTTGTACTGCACACTAATTCTACAGGTTGATATTTCCTTATAAACGTTACGTTCTGTCATCACTGCTAAATACTTTGACTATTATGTTTGACGTTCATAGCCAACTTGAAACATATGCCGATAGATGCGTTCTTTTGAACACATCTTTGAGTAATAGATTTTTTTCTATAGAACGCAGCTATTGATGACCATGACGCAAATGTATGATTTTACCCTCTACCCAAATGTCATTCAGCGCGGCTATAGAAGTTTTCACTTCAAAAATTTGAAGTTGAAGTTTTTAATTTCCGCTTAAATATTTGTACAAACTCTGTTATAGAAAGTTTTACATAATTAGAAAATTATAATAAAATTTTTGACTTTTTATATGATATTCCATCATTAGCGCAAATGAGACGAAATTCTTAAAAATTGTCAGGATTTGCACATGCACCTAACAGACGATATAGAACCTTTAAATTTGTCTAACAAATTACAAGTTGTACGAAATATATTACCAGGTATGACACCGCTGGATGCAGTTAATTATATAGTAAGAAATAATTTATCTCAAAATTTTTCTAATATTATTGTTTGCTTAAGAATATTTATTACTCATTTACCTATTACCGTTGCCATCTCCTATGACCCAACAAAGATTAATAAAATATATCTATCTTCTGTTTATAAAATATTCAATTTTGTTCTCGTTGCTCCTGTGCTTCCGGTTGCAAAATTGGATACATTTGTTGTATGAAACGTACATATAACATTTTATTACGCAATTTACTAAGAATCTACAAGTAAACTGAAATGTAAAACTCCACAGCTGTTATTAATTTCCATCAGCAATGTTTCGTTAAAATTGTTGTGATATTTCTTCAACTTATTTCTTAACTTACAAACACTTTCCAAAATTATTAAATTGTTACTAAAAAGCTTCCAAATAGCAAAAAGGGTGTGTTGTATTGAAACAAACACATTTTGGAAAGCATTCTATAATGGTTCAGAATATATAAATTGTACCGATCATTGGATATTGGTAAAACCATATTAATTATAGATATAATCATATCAACTTATTAAATATAAAATGTTGCTTGAATATATTAATATATTCAACCCGTTCGTAGCTCTATAATATTAAGACTTATGAAGACTACTATGACAAATCTTATGTTGAAACAACTACTTCTCTGGTTAATACCACGCAAGATATTGAATTATACAACACAAATTTGCATGTTATTACTAGTACCAGTACGTTTGCATGTTATTAACAAGTACTAGATAAATAACATCGTTCTTAAGGTCATTTCTTTCTATTCAAATTAAGTGAATAACCATCTGCAGACGCGTTTTGTCACTCTCATCACTACAGCTTTGCCTTTTAAAGTGTAAATTGGAAACCACTTGGATGAACTTCAACACCTCGTGCTTGACTGGATATCTATGAGATATCTATATTAGCCATAGAACATGAGATAACAAGAAAATAAACTACGATGACATCATTAATAATTTTGCAAAGAAGAAAGCCAGAAGTATATTTTTTGTCTTGTTTATTTTATTAAGTTTATTTTATAATAAGTTATTGTTTTTGTATAAGTTATATATTCTGTCAAAGTGTCTATACCTATATTATTTTTAGTAAATATTGTTATTAGAATTAGATTTGTTTTTTATTTGTTAAGTAAATAAAATATATCATCGGTTTATTAATTTTTTTAATATAAGTGGGGGCGGCGAAAGTTGTATTTGCCTTAAGCGACATATTTTCACGCGCCGGCCCTGTCTCTGAGGTCATTATTACTGCATCTCCTACTTTGATTTCCATGTTTGAGAGATTTCTCCTTCCTGCTAATATTACAGTTTCCGTTTTAGTAGGTGCCAATTTTAGGCTTTTGGAGTTCATCCACCGGTTCACTCTCTGTATTGCTTCGTTTATTTTAATACACAGTTCCTCTTCTTCTTGCCTCTTGCGATTACAGCTAAGCATAACCTATTAGGGTTACTCCTTCAGGCATGCGTAGTCCTAGTACCTGATCGTAGAAGATATTCCAAAGTAGTGGTCCTAGTATAGATTCCTGACGGACGTCTCTTGTTATATTTATCTTGGCAGTCTTTCCTACCATTAGCTCTCGTTCAATAAGGTAACTGCATACCATCTGTACGAGGTACGGTGGTATTTTACGACTGATTATTTCTAGGGCAATTTCCATCCATAGAACAGAGTTGAATGAATTTTGCACGTCGAGGATCACCATAACAATCTCTGCGTTTGTAGCTCCCCGTATTCGCCTTGGTTGCTATCTCCTGAACGAGGCGCATTGTATCGATTGTAGATCTTCCTTTCCGGAAGCCGAATTGCCTTTCTGATAAAATTCCCTGATTTTTCGATGTTTTCCTTGCTTAGTAGCTGCTCCAGCATTTTCCCATTGTGTTTACCATACATAGTGGGTTATATGTTACTTCCGCATTTTCTTGTTTCTTTTCCATAGGTATTAGCACTAGTCTCGCTGTTTACCATATCCTAGGCAATTCTCGACTCTGTAGCAATCTATTAAACATCTTTAAACAGTATTGGGGGCTCCCATCCATCAAAGCCTACACGACCTCCACCGGTATCCCGTCTAGTCCTGGGGCCCTTCTGTTTTTCATTTTCCGGCCGCCTCTCTTATTTCATTCTCCTTGAATAGTGGACAGCTTACCCGATCTTCCTTTGGTACGAGCTGGCTCCAGTCCATATCTCGCATGGAAAATAGTAGTCACGGTCGGATGGAAATAGTTTCTCCGCTTGATTTAGCCTTCCTTTCAGTAGCTCTATTTTAGCACGCAGGTTCCATTTTTTCCATACTATTTTATAGCCCAGACCCCACATATCACAATCTTCTAACATTGAATTGAAAAATTCACTTTGTTTTTTACCACACTTATATTATGTAAAAATATTATATAACTTATTATTCACAGTTATATAAATTTCTACACATATCACGACTCGAGTTTCGACGTTTGACGGTCATTTTCAAGTGAACGGCACGTGGGCCCCGCCGAGTTTCGAATTTTGGTACCGGCGCCGCGTCGCTGCGACCACAGAGTCGTAATTAATTAGTAATTAGTAATTAATAATTCATTATTGTTAGTGTTATAAATATTTGTCTTGATATCTAGTGAAAGTTATTTGTTTAATGATTGTGAAATATATAAGATGGAGATGAAGTATTTGCGGGAAGTGGAACTAATTTAGTAATAAGTAGGTTGTAAATGGACAAGAACAACATAGTGCATGATTGCTGGAAATCAATTAGCGTTAATGGGAAGTAAACTAGAATTTACACACATAGTGGATATAAATAAATCGCGCGCGGCCGTTTAACGTGTATAAATAGTAAACACACGGTGCAAGGATTGGTTTTTGTTGCTCCGCGTAAGAAAATTATCAAAAGAAACAGATAAAGGAGCGTTATTTTCTTTGGAAAATTACCCGCTTGTAATCAAAAGGATTTACAAAATCATTATTAATTTTACAGAATTCATTTTATTCAAGAAATTACAATTTGGTCAATACTTTGATTTCAAAAACTCGATTACAAATACTCGCTCTGGTTCAGTATATTAAAGCAATATTATTGATAAATCTGTTAAATAATAATAAACCCTTAGCATAATCTTAATTTGAAGTTAATTATATTTAGTTTGTAAGATTTACCAGTCCTGCCAACAGGTACCTGCGTGTACCTCTGCAGGATTTTACGGGTAATTAATATAATTTACTAATGTAAAATTATCCTGGTTAAATAAATAAATATAAATACACGACAGTTCGTACATTATTGTGATGCCACATCCAAAAAATTAAAAATAATTGGTTAGTTTGCGTTATTTAGCAAGTTTGTTTTCTATTCATATTTAAATATTTGTAAAAATATGTTAATACAAATATAGAACAATACATCCGTGTCAATAAATACCGTCGAAAAATGTGTATACATAAATGCTGTTATATAATGTGGAAGTATCTGGCTTGGAAAACATGAAATGTTTTGTGTCGAGTTCTCGCGTTGTAGCCATTCCACGTCCATTGTTCATCCGAGTGGAGCAACAACATTCGTCATTTTTATATATGTCGGTGGTGGTCGGGCGCACCGGCGAGAGGGACAGAGAGATTCGGACCCCCCGAAAACGGTTCTATTTCACTCCCCTGTTTCAGCCAAGCGGTTTAATTGAACCCACCGAAATATGCCAAAATCGATATTTAATAATGCACTCAAGTTTTCGTCTAGTGTTACCAAAAAAGATGCGTAACATTACGGAAACAAATGTTTGAATTGGAATAGTTGTTGCAAATTCGTGATAATCAAACATTGCAGTAAATAATATCTGGAAATTATATTTGCTAAAATTATTCTATAACAAATAGGTATGTTAAATCACACGGAAACACGTGGAATATAGTTTCAAAGTTCAATTCTGCATTAGATTTCATTAGTGACAAATGGAAATTGCAATTAACATCTATTGGTAGTTTCTTACTTTTGAAACTTTTGCAAAAAATGTTTTTTACAAAATGCATTGTATACAAGTTACTAGTTAAAACACATTCTATGTAAGCAAATATACTGAAATTAGCGAAAATGGAAAGTTGGGAAGTTTCGGTTTTAATTCAAGATTGTACTTATTAAATAATACTGTAAGGTTTAATTACGCATTTGTTCAATTTTATAAATCTACTTTAATAATTTAAACAGTGGATATTTTAAGTTTGGCAATTAAATTGAACAGACAAATGTTGACCAAAGTTTTCTTAAAGATAGACTTCCGAGCAAAGCGGCTCTGACGTCACTAACGCAGCGATACTGAAGCGGCGACATAGCGATAATATTACGCACTATGGAAATGTATGAGGCGCCATTCGAGCGCAGCGATATTGACGCGCTCAGCGATATTTTTATAGTGCGTAATACTATCGCTATGTAGCCGCGTCAGTATCGATGCGTTAGTGACGCCAGAGCCGCTTTGATCGGAAGTCTATCTTTAAGAAAACTTTGGTCAACATTTGTCTGTTCAATTTAATTACCAAACTTAAAATATCGACTGTTTAAATTATTAAAGTAGATTTATAAAATTGAACAAATGCGTAATTAAACCTTATAGTAGTATTATTTAATAAGTACAATCTTGAATTAAAACCAAAACTTCCCAACTTTCCATTTTCGCTAATTTCAGTATATTTGCTTACATAGAATGTAATGTACATACTTATTTATTACAGTTATTACAAAACAAGACTAGAGATACAAGACTCGAGATGTAAGATTAGAGAGACATAACTAGACAAAGAAGTCTAGAGAGATAGATAGATAGACAGATAGATTGTAGATTTCGACGATGTCTTGTACTGCAACCTATAAAAACCTATTGTATCCTACTCTCTCCTTCTAATCAAATCAAATCAAACAGTATTTACTTCCATATATAAAGTTTACATTTGAACATGCAGCAAGCGCGTTATAATACAAACTTAACGAAATATGTCAAACAAAATATAATACTACTGATAATAGTATAAATAATAATAAGAAGAACAGAAAGGCTGCATAAGGGAATCATTATGATGTAAACACCAACTTACACTCGAAGCCATAATACTAAAACACGCGCAGTGTAAAAAACGAAATTTAAATATGGCTTATATAGACTACCAAAAAGCATTTGACTCTGTGCCACATGATTGGCTGTTGAGGGTTCTTAGGATCCATAAAATATCTCCCAAAATCATAAATTGCCTTGAAGCAATAATGGGATGCTCGTCAAATAGTATACGTATCCAGAGGAGACAATTGGGCTATATTGATATCAGAAGAGGTATTTTTCAGGGCGACTCCCTTTCCCCAGTATGGTTTTGCCTCCCACTAAATCCTTTATCATCATTACTAAAGCGACAAAAAGAAGGATACAAAGTGGAAAAGAGATCCAAATGTCTTAAACTTTATTATTTATGGATGACTTGAAATTGTATGCCGACAATTTTAATAATTTTTAAACTTTGATATGCACGGTTAAAAACTTCAGTGAGAGCATAGGTATGACCTTCGGATTAAATATATGCGCAATGGTAAACATAAGAAAAGGCAAAACCGTTACTTTGGAGCAACAAGAGTTAGAGGGAATTAGGGAGCTGAGAACAGCGGAATTTTATAAATATGTGGTTCTGCCTCAGAGCAGCAGGCTTGATCATTCCCAGATAAAACACCAGATAGCTGATGAATACAAAAAAGGATTACTAAGATTTTGAATGGTAAACTTACAAGTCAAAATCTCATAACAGCTATAAACACCTGGGCTGTAACATCTTTAACATATTCCTTTGGGTTGATCAAATGGTCGAATACTGATCTAGATGCCTTGGATAGAACATCAAGAAGACTTCTAACCAAATTCCGATGCCTACATCCAAACTCATCTGTGACGCGATTGTTGTTACCTCGGAAATATGATGGAAGGGGTTTGATAAATATATTGAACCTGTGCAAAAGACTAGAAATCAACACAAGAAATCGCCTACTAGCATATAACAGTGAAATAACAAAAACCATATGCAGAGCAGATGATGGATACACACTATTTAACCTAAAACAACAACACATGATATTGCTCTAAAACCTTTAGATCCTTGGAGAGACAAAGCGGTACGTGGAAAATTCCCACAACCTCTGTAAAACGAGAGAATCCACCGAAAAGCCTAGCTATACTTGCTTAACTACAATGCCCTATATCCTGAAACTGACAATAAAAATGTGGGATTCAAGGATTACAACTCTTCATCGTTTAAACAATGGGCCCCAGTGGGTACAATCTGTTGGGGTACATTCTGTGTGGGTACAAAGTCTCTTGCGGAGCAATGCTCCCGCATTCTTTAAGCAGATATACGGGATACAAGGATTCATCATAGCATTACAGGATGGAGTAGTGAAGACAAAGAATTATGAGAAACATGTTCTCAAGATGGATGTAATTTAAAGATGCAGAAAATGTGGTAAGATTGGGGAATACATAGAACATATAATAGCTGGGTGCCCAGTATTATCTGAGACGGCTTATCTCGGGAGGCATAACCAGGTAGCAAAATTATTCCACCAACAACTTGGACTGAAATATGGACTACTCGATGGGCCGCACACCACCTTACTACAAATACCAGCCGGCCTCGGTCCTGGAATCAAAGGAGTTTATATTATACTGGGAACGACCAGTTTCGACTGACAAGACTGTCGACTACAATAGACCGGATATTTTAAATTAACAAAGAAAAAGAATCTATCACTATAATTGACGTTTCTGTCCCTTTGACTTATAACATCTCCAAAGCAGAGACAGAAAAAATAAACAAATACTAAGAACTAGCAAGGCAGATTAAAGAAATCTGGAAATTAAAAAGGGCTACAATCTACCCTATAGTTATATCGGCTGAAGGAGTTGTCTCATCTAACATCAAAGAGTATATCGAGAAACTTGAAATCTCTAAAAACATCTTGAAGGTAGCACAGAAAGCAGTTATTCTGCAAACATGCCACATAGTGTAAAAGTTTTTCGATAGAAGAACGTGAAGACCAGGGTGAATTCTCTTTACTCACTACCCGAGCCTAATCTATATAAAAGATCAAAAGGATAGGTAAAAGTTTACCGGCACTTTGTGCCGAGTAATTGAAAAAAAAAATGATCGGTGTACAGGTCCCTGATACTACCTGCAGGGCTTGCGACGGAGACGCTAATCCACTTGTTGTCGGTTTGTCTGACAAAAGCTGTCTCGGCGTACATTCATCGACGTAAGGCGGCACTGCGAGTGCTCTATTGCCATCTTAGGCACTCGTATGAGATAGACCAAGAGGTTGTGCCGCCGTACTTCCGGGAGATATTAAGTAAGATTGCAAATTTTTTTGAAGTATCCGTTCCCGACGGTCAGGCTTATTCGCGCCAACAGGTCTGACATTGTCGTCCTCGATAAACAGACCAGGACTATGTTCGTCATCGAGTTTTCCGCTCTAGCGGAACAGAACATAGTCATAAAAGAAGAGAAAAAACGGACCAAATATCAAGATTACCCTTTCGAGCTCCGCACGCTTTACCCTGGCCACAATGTCATGCTGGTTGTAATCATCGTTGTAATCCAATCATCAGTGTTCTGGGGGGAATCCGTTCTTCGGATCGCTGATTTCGGAATTGAAGATCTTTCCGGCATGCATAAACCCTGCAGGAGTTTTGGCAGGCCGGATGCAGAAAGCTGTCATCCTGGGGTGCTTTCGTCTGCTGAGGACACACGATTCTGCATCCTACAGCTGCTCACCGACCGGTAGAGAGGAGAATTTGTAGAAAGTTGAATCGTTGGACACTGGCGCGGCTGCTGCGAAGGGTCGGGAGCTCGCAGCAGTCCCGACCAGAATTTTATTAAAAGAAAAAAAAAAGTAATAATTATATTAGTAATATTGAACATAATAATAGTTGGCATACTACTCCCTTTGGAGCGCCTTCTCTAGTCCTAATTCCTTTACGATTTTCAGGACCTGAGTGGGATTCACGGATTACAACTCCTCATTGTTTAAACAATGGGCCCCAAGGTACAATTTGTTTCTTGCGGAGCAGTGCTCCGTAGTCTTTAAGCACATGTATGGGGCTTCCTCTGCTGAGCTACAGAAACAACAGTCATCTTCCTCTAGGCCTAGGATCTTGTCCTAGGAGGTGTTTTCTAAGTCTGCAGTGCCAGGACTCCTGTCAAAATTCTAAGCTTGTTCCTGTTTAATTTCAGACTGTTTAGTTTACTTTCTGGTTAAAAGTTCCCAGCATCACTTTGAATGGTCTTGGCCCTGGAAGTTCTTTTCAGATTTTTATCCTTCTATTTAAACTTCTATGGATGGTGTTCATACTCATACCACAAAAGTGATCGGATTCCTCGTTTCCATCTATATCAGTGTGTCTTGGTACCCAGTACAGCGTTACTTTATTTTCTCTGCTGAGCTTGTTTAGTTTTCCCACACAGTCCCATACCAGTTTGGGTCTGATAGTGTATGAACTAATAACCTTGATGGCTTCTTGGCTATCTTGACAGGATAGCAATTCATTTTTTCCGATAGTTCCTGTTGAGGTTAAATTGTGCGCATCTTTCGATTGCATGTACCTATGCTTGGAAAATACTTGGGTAGATTCCCATAGATTCAAAGTATTTGGTACGAGGTCCAAACACTCCTGCATCAGTACCTTTCTTCGTCTTTGAACCATCTGTATACCACTTGATAGCACTTTGCTAAATGTGGTATGCTAAAAATTCGTCGTTCCAATCAGGTTTAGTGCTACACATTGCAGGGTAGTTTTTTTCGAAATGGTATTTGCATACCATATCGCCTTTTGGTACTTCTAGCCAAGCGATCTCCGCAGCGGGGCTGTTTCGGTCTCTGCTCTCGATTATTTTACCTCGGACTATTTCTACCTTGCTGAACCTTACAATGGCCAATCTGGCGGTCACCTCCCCGACAAGGTGCAATGGAGTCAGATCCTGCAGCAGTTCCAATGCTGCTGTCGGGCATGATCCCATCGACCCCGTCATGCAGACACGTGTCAGTCTTTGAATCTCCTCAAGCTTCTTCTTCATGGAGAGTAGCTTGGTTCTACTTCCCTACGCAACTGCCCTAAATGTGATCGCAGGACTTACTATCATAGTATACATCCATCGCAGGATTGTATTTCAAGATTTCTGTACACCATTAGAGCGCGTTTGGCTTTTCGTACCACTTACTCAACGTGCCTGTTCCATAGTGTAATACACTGATACTCTTATCTCCTTGTGTGTTCTACTGCCCTCCTATCAAACAGCGTAAACTTCTCTTCCTAGTAAATGGTATCACCGTGATTGGACACCATCGATTAGACTTTAAGGCCTCTGTGTACGATTACACAAAGCGTTCCCTCAAACTTCCTACTGCCTATGATGACTATGTCATTAAGGCTAGAGAGACAAGACCATACAGCCAAGACTAGACTGATTAGACTTGGTCGGGGAGGCGACAACTAGGGCGGTTTTCATTAACCGTCCGGGCTGCCCACCCTGAATGAATGCAATATATGCGATACCGGGGTGGCGCATACTAAAAGCCAAGGTGGAATAGGGGATTTGGTGAGAGCTTACCCTGAACCACTTTTAAAAAAAAGACTGATTAGACTAGACAGACAAGACTCGACAGACAAGACTTGTCGATTTGTTAATTCACATATGTGTATGCATATGATCAAAATTCCGTCGTTTTTACACAATTCACACGTTCGACGTTCCGTTGTTAACTTTACAAGTAAAATTGGAATAATTTAATGGAACAAGCACAGAAACATAAATATAGATTTTCTTGACTGGCGCTTTTTGGCGCTCGACAGTTTCGCTCTTCTTCTGGTAAAATAGGGCCCACATCCTTCCCATAGGCTTGTCCTGCCGATTACTGCGAGTCACCAAATGATGTATAACTTCCTTTGTTAGTAATATTATTGTTGGCAGCAGTATTTTCTGATAACAACAATTCGGTGAAGTTCCAGAAATTTTCTTACTATTATCATTTATTTGTGGTTCTCTGGTAGACGATATGAGCATTTACTATAATTGTTCCAAGAGCAAATTTTCAATACCACTTGATGCATTTCCGTATCATTGTGGCATATGACATCATTTGGTTACTCCTATATGCTTCTCAACTGAATGGAGGATCTGGAATAACTACAGAGACCTCCATGCCTCCATGATCACTCTCAGACCTCCAGCCAAAAAAGCTTAATCTTTCTCCAATTTGGAACACTGTATATTTTATAATGAAAAGGTTTATTTAAGTTGCGTCTTCGCTATTCCCGTTTATCACCATGTTTCCCTGTCCATGTTTACCCTCTGGCGCGCCGACAATCAGATTTGGGCCCCGCAGAAGCTCGGCCGACTTGCGTTTGCCAACGAACCTTACAGTCGAGGCCTAGGCGACCCTATACAAATCTTTACTGAATAAGATCGTGATCAAGTCTTTGGAGCAGTTTTGCGCATCGGTCGAAGATTTGCCACCATGTTTTTAACGGCTCTTCGTTTTCTGGCAATGCCAAATCGGCGTCCGACATGCAATTTGCAATTTCGAACTAGACTAACCTTGTCTGTCCAATGTAGCCTACAAGATAGACAAGATTAAGACGGACAAGACTAGAAGGACAAGAGTTAGAGGACAAGACTAAACGGACACGACTAGACAGGATGTTACTTTTTACTAAATTTTAAAGCCCACATCAAGCAGACTTATGTCAAAGTCAAAAACTGTACCTTAAGACTTAATGGGCATAGCATCTGGGAAGGAATGTGGTCTTAATAAATCTGCTTTATCAGATATTTACTTCGAACTGGCCTTGCTCCGCAATACGGCAGATGTCGTGTAAATCGAAGGAAAACCTGAAACTCCTGGGAGAGCCACGCCCTACCACCTGTGCCTGTGTCATCTCTTATCTTGCTCCAATAGACTTAAAAGTCAAACAAGTTGCACTCGCGGTCAATATGCACTCCATGGAGGAAAATCTGTTTGGAGAAGTTACTGGATTAAACGCCTCCCCAAACCAAATCGGACACGCGCAAATATAGAAGAATTTATTCACCCGTCATATATTAGCCACATCAAATACTATTTGACCTTGACAAACACATTGTACACTTGAAAATATACAGATGGCTCAAAATCCAAATACGGAGTCGGTGCTGCTTTTGTCGCATACAGGGGGGATGAGGAAATATTCCATGAAAAGTTTAGATTAGAAAATTACTGTTCCACCTTCGAAGCAGAACTCGTCGCAATTAAGAGTGCTCTACAATATGTATCCGTAAAAATAGACCACATCCAATCTTCTTCAATCATCTGCGATAACCGATCAATTTTGGAAGCCTTAAAACATCTTACAAGGCCCACAGAACATTTAATGGAAGCGTGGCAGTAAATGACTTATCAGTCAACTTACAATGACACTGGGCGAAGGCTCATGCCGCAGTAGTCGGAAATGATGCCCGTTCATTTCCGACCACTGCGGCATGAGCCTTCACCCAGTGTCATTGTACAGTCTGGCAAGGCAAGTTCAGGTATAAATCTTTTTGGTGAAGATTTGCAGGATATCCCACTTTTATGCACTAAAATACCTACGGAAACTATTAAGCAAATGATGCATGCTTCTTACAGCCTAAAACAGGGATGGCGAACCTATGACTCGCGGGTCAGACACTGACCCACACAGACTTTTTAAGTGACCCAGGCATTGATTTTTGAACGTATGTTCAATAACGCAATACTTTTATTATTTTCTTATTAAAGTTTCTCAACTATTAATATTAAATATATCAATAAGAAATTTCTTCTCAAATTATTGTATTTTAAATATGTTCATCTACTCGCACACTAGAATGAACATATTAATAAGTAAATTATTGTATTTGAAGGATGCCATTATTATAATCGTGTATAAAAGTATCCAAATCGTGTGTAAAAGTCTAATGTAAATCACATGGCGTTTCATTATTAAACGATTTATGTTTGTTGTTACTATGACAACAACTCGCGCCATTAAACAAAAAATATAGACGTTGATTGTGAAAATAAATTTTTGGCCTCCTGCATTGTAAAGCTAGCTTTACGTCGTGTGTACGTCTAATATTGCCTAAAGCGAAGCAGTAGAAGAAGAACTTCCAAAGTAGAACTTGTAAAACTAGAAGAAAACTTGAATTTTGTGAAAGCCCTTAAAAATGAGAACAAAAAAGTAGTATTTGACCTCCCTCCTCTTTTCCAAGTGATGCCACTGACCTAATGACCCACGAGCTTGTACGAAATATATAATAAACGGAATTTGACTCACTACTCAAAAAGGTTCGTCATCCCTGGCTTAAAAGAATGGCAGTTGAGATGGGATGCCTCAAAAACTAGGCTCTGGACGAAGAATTTTATACCCAACATAGAAGATTGGACAAACATGGATCTGCAACTGATACACCACGCGGAGCAACTCATCACTGGTCATGGAAACTTTCAGGCCTACCTCCACAGATTTGGAAAGAGCCACTTACCGCTATGCACATGCGGCGAGTAGGACTCAGCATCACATGTGCTATTTAATTGTCCTCTCACAGAACACTGGAGACTCCAGACCGAATTAAGATTTAATGGAGCCAGAGGTATGTGACCAAAAAACGAAATGGAATTAAAAGCAGGAAATAAGAACAAAACTTGGTGGAAAAACTTTAACACCATTGCAGCTCAATTTAAGAGCAGTGATCATGATTAAAACTAAGTTCTAAAAATATGGCCTTCTACTCTTGCACAGAGTTGACAATATATAGCTCTAAGCATAGTGTCTTTTAGACAGAACACATATGCTATGGGATAGAACTTTTGTTACTTGATACAAAAATCCCGATTATTTTCGTTTCGCGATAATCTAAATATGGTCGAATTGGGCGAGACGGTCCTTCGGATTCACAATACGATGATGCCGACCGATCCCAAGAAAAACTACCTTCTCAACTCCAAACTACACGTGGGCATGAATCCGCTGCTAATCACCTCGCACAACGAACTCTACTATATGGAACGGCTGAACCCAGAGAAAAGAAAACACGAGAAAACTCTTTCTGGAAGATTTCCTCCAGGAAAACAAGGAATTAGGGAAGGTTGGCTTACAAAAATGATATACCTTAACTTATACATAAATATAATGATATGACTTAGCAGACAAGAATATACAAACAAGACTAGACAGACAAGACTACACAGACAAAACTAGACATGCAAAATAATAAACAGAGAAAACTAGAGAGACAACACTAGATAGACAAGACTACACAAACAAGACCAGACAGACACGACTAGACATACAGACAAGACAAGCCTAGATAAGCAGATTTAGACAAACAGGAAGATTAGACGAACAAGTCTAGACAGAAACACTATACAGGCAAGAATAGCCAGACGAGACTTTTTCCTGATTTTATGAATACTGTTTTAAATTATATTTCAATTTATTAATGTTCTTATACTTATTCAGAATATTTTTTATACCTGTTTCACATTTTTTTTTCCTTATTACCTGCTTTTTTCCTCTTAATTGACACGATTCTTTTACTTCTTGATGTATTTCATGCAACTTATAATGAAATGAATAAAATTGAAATTGATTTGACTAGACGAGAATATACAGGCAGGATTTGACAATCGACGTGAAGAACAGACAATCAAGACTAGACAATACAAACCAGATTAGGCAGACCGAACAATATAGATAAGAGTAGATAAAATCTCCTCTTATCTGAATAAACGTTAGTAAACTGTAGTGACTCATTAGACGTTTTTGATGTTTCACTAATAAGAATCATGGAATTTATTGGATTCCAAAGAAGTTTTGTGTAGCTTAATGTTTGATAGTTAATGTTATGAATCTGTGCGGATGTAGCGTCCATCTTATTCTAAAGAGTAAGGTTAGGTTATAAAAAATAGGAAAAAATTACTATGTGAATTTTCATATTACAAGAAAAGAATTAAGGAAACTATGTTCTTTAATTCAAAAATTGACTAATAACATAAATAAAATATAGTTATTAGTACGGTGTGGCTCCTGCATTTTACTGCTAAGAGAGACCATTAGGTCACAAGAAAAAGACATAATTTGATAAATGAAAATAATGTAATAATGATAAAAGAAAATTTCTTCTGACCTCGTGGTCTCTCTTAGCAGTAAAATGCAGGAGCCACATCGTACTAATAATTATATTTTATTTATATTATTAGTCAATTTGTGAATTAAAGAACTTACAACTTTTGTTATAGGTTAGGTTAGTTTTGACTCTAAATAGGTCTTTATCAAGGCGATTGTTTGAACCTTCCCTCTTTATTTTTTGTTGATATGGTGATTTCTGGTGACATTTAGTTTTTGAGGGTTTTCCAAGTGTGTGAGTTAACCTAGAAGAACGAAAGACACCGCCGCCGAGCTCTCCAATATTGTTTGTTTTAAGAACCTGCATTATTATTTCTTTTTACGAACAAAAGTCACCGCTCGCCGAGTTCTCCATTTTATTGTTTGTGTTTTCACGCCGTGAAATTGTATTTACCGAATTTGTTGCTTCATTTGTTTGTATTTTTTTGTGGTTTAATAAAATCACTAAACTATTGTTATTTTTTTAATTAAAATTAACAAACTTTCTTTTCAATTTGTTAAGAAAAAACAGCTATAAATTACAAAATACATAATTACAAAACATTATAGATGACAGCTATAAATTACAATATTTACAAGATTAGATTCTAAATCTATTAATTTAAATCTATTAATATATTATATAAATCTATTAAACCAATTGAAACATTTAGTCTTACCTTAATTTATTTAAAAAGAAATTTTTCCTCCAGAAAGTTTTCACCTACCTAACTCGTTAATGTTATATTTCCCTAAAGTAGTATGAAACTATTTATATCGTAGCGCCGGCGCGGCGTCGTCTGAATTTAACTAGTGTATAGATTGCATTAAATTAAAAACAACTGAATTAATAAAATTATTAATTTAGCCTTTCAAATTGGGATAATTACATCATTCTAAAAGACATTTGGTATGGATAATCAATACTAGTCGATAATAAACGATCAATACTAAATGACATGGATGACATTTTTCTAAGATGAGTGAAACATTTTTCAGAACTGCTAGGAAGTGACGAAAACGTAACACCAGAACAATATGAAGCTCGAAATAGAGACCAAGTCGAAACCCTAACATTGGTGACATCCGGCAAGCAAAAAGGCGTCTAAAAAACTATAAAGCACCTGGCCAAGATAGAATGCCCTCAGAACTGTACAAGCAGGGTGGAGACACCCAAGAAAAAGCGCTATACATATATACATATGTACATATATATATACATATATACATATATACAAATATACATATATACATATATACATATATACATATATACATATATACATATATACATATATACATATATACATATATACATATATACATATATACATATATACATATATACATATATACATATATACATATATACATATATACACATACACACATATACACATATACACATATGTACTCCTGCTGTACGGAGCACCAGTGTGGGCCACATCGCTAGAATTAACAACCTACCGCAAGATAATGTCATCAGTCCAGCGGCTCTCAGCGATCAGAGTGGCGTCAGCTTACCGACCGGTATCACACGATGCGGTCAATGTCGTTGCATCATGCCCGCCTATCGACATCTTAGCAGGAGAACGACAACGGCAACATCGTAGGAAGAAGAAAGAGCAGCGGAAGGTCCTCTGTGACGAGGAGAGACCTGAGAGCCTTCGTCTCTGGCAAGAGAGATGGAACAGCTCGACGAAAGGTCGGTGGACACATCGGCTGATCCCAGATGTCACCAAATGGGTCACTCGCCAGCACGGGGAAGTCGGGTACTACATCACCCAACTCTTGACTGGGCATGGACGCTTTCGGGCCTACCTGCACAGATTCAAGAGAAGCGACTCCCCAAACTGCCATCATTGCCGCGATGTGACCGAAAATGCGGAGCATGTGTTCTTCAAATGCCCCTTCTACGAAGGGACACGGGCGGAACTAGAGAGTTATCTGGACCACACCATCAGTCCAGAAAACATAGTGGAGTGTATGCTGAGACAATCGGCATGGAATAAGATAGCAGAGTACGCGGAGTCCATCATCAAGGACCTTCGCACCACGTACGAAGAATAGACGAACATCAAGTAAGAACGCCCCGGCGAAGTAATATTTACAAAGAGTGCCACCGGGGAACCACCGTTCCAGGAGCAGGATTAGAGGTGTTAGGGAAGGTTTAGTGCGGTAAGAGTCCCACATAACTCGCCTGGCAGGTAGAAGGTTTATCCAGGCGAGTACCTTTTGAAGGTTCCCCCCTGCACCTCATTAATCTAAAGACAAAAAAAAAAACATATACACATATACATATATACATATATACATATATACATATATACATATATACATATATACATATATACATATATACATATATACATATATACATATATACATATATACATATATACATATATACATATATACATATATACATGTATACGAGAAACCCAGACTTGGAACATATATACATGTATACGAGGAACCCAGACTTGGAACATATCAATGTGGTTTTAAGCCTGGCCGCTCTTCAACGGATCAGCTCTTCATTTTACATCAAATTCTAGAAAAGACCAATGAATTATAGATACCTTCCATTTCCTCATCGATTCTGAATATAATGTATACGAGGTATATTACGGTCGAAGCTTTATGAAGCCATGAATGAGCTTGAGATACCAGAAACTCTCATAAACCTCACAAAAATGACAATGTCTAAGGTAGTATGCTGTATCAAAATACAAAATGATATATCGAACCCGTTTGGAACGGAGATTGGCGTGAGACAGGGTGATGCGCTAGCATGCCTACTGTTTAACATAGCCTTGGATAAAGTAGTTCGAGAGGCCTAACTAAATAATAGAGGCCCTATCTTCAACAAATCTACTCAAATCGTGGCCTATGCAGATGTAGATATTATTACTAGAACCATACGACAAGCCCAAGAAACATTCACAACTTTTGAAGCCGCAGCAAACAACATGGGACTACCCGTAAATGAACAAAAAACTAAATTTATGGCGGAAACAAAAAACTAAAGAGTGCGAGACATTGGACAGAACAACACAATTAATAATCATAATTTCGAAGGGGTGAGGGAGTTTGAGTATCTGGGTGCGACAATAACGGTAGATAATAACAACAGTGCAGTGCAGAAGACGCATTATGATGGGAAATAGGTGCTATTTTGGCGTTTCAAAGTACCTTCGTAATCTTAATCTATCAAGAACTACAAAAATCAGGCTATATAGAACACTCTTCATACTAGTCTTAATGTATGGATCGGAGACATGGACCCTGACAAAAAGAGATGAATCTCTGTTGATGATCTTTGAAAGAAAGATATTGCGAAAAATATACGGGGCAATCCAAGAAGACGGTATGTGGAGACGCAGGTATAACTTTGAAATTTACAACATCTATAGCCAAGCCGGTAACAAGGACATAGTAACTACAATCAAAATCGGCAGATTTCGATGGGCAGGCCATGTGAACAGATATGATGACAATAATCTTGCAAAAAAGATCCTTAAAGCAGAACCCATAGGCACAAGAGGGCGAGGAAGGCTAAATCTGCGCTGGAAGGATGGTGTAAGCGAAGACGCACGAAAGATAGGTGCACCGAACTGGACGATGCAGACCAGAGACAGGAATGAATGGCGATAGAAGCTGGAGAAGGTCGACATCCTACTATAGGGTTGTATGGCCATTGATGATGAATAAATACTAGTCTAGTTTGAACTGGAACTAGAAGAATTAGTTTGATTAATCCTTTGAAACTTCCAATTCATATTAAACTTAAATAGTAACATTTGTATCTTCAAAGATTATAATTTCTAGGAAATCATAGTATACATATCGTCAACAAAGTTGACATCTAATCTTTCTATAAAAAACATTTCTTAAAAACAACTACTTCACTGGCAAACACCACGACTGACACTGAATTACATTAAGAAAGTTTTTGGGTTCTATATAACTTTGTAATTTTCCCAAAAAAAACAATATCTTGGTCAAATACAAAAGATAATTATGTATTAATTAATGAACATCCATATACGCGTTTCTGCCTTTTGGATTCATCAGTATGGCTTTATCATCAACAACAAATTAAAATTAGAAATAAAATGAAATACGACTAACCTAGTGTGCTTTTTACAGCAAACTGGATTTTAGGTATTTGAGATTATTCTATTTATAGTCGAACTAGGTATTGAGATTTTTGGGAAAAAACATATGCATTGTTGTACTAGCGGACAATTAACATTGGTCGAAGCAAATTTATTAAAGAATTTGATTCAACTGCATTAACCAAGAAGTCATGATAAAATAATTTATATTTAATTTATAAATAATATTTTTAATAATTATTTATAAATAATAATAATAATCATATTAAAATATTTAGTAAAATTTTAATAAATAACAATTTTTCAATTATAATCAAAACTAACTAAAGCAATATAATTGTAATAAATTGTTTTATTTAGAATTGTTTTCAAAACATGTTAAACCAATTCAACAATCGATTTCGTATTCTATCTAGTTCTTAAATCTGGACCTTAAATACGTCAACGCTGAACGAAAACAACCTCAATCCCATTCGTCCCAAATCCTGTTTGTTTAGCCTGCAAAACTTCATTCTCCTGTACAAATATTTTTTTCCCTTGCTTCGGTGGGCGTAGTAAAACTACAAGATTGCATTCAATATGATTTTATTGTGATTTAGTGGAGAGACATTTTTTCTATATGAAACTACACAATAGGATCTCTATTTGAAGTGTATTTATGCATGGGAAGGGAGGGAAACGTAACAGCTGTTCCCTGTCCCGGCTGTGGGGCCAATTTACCACTGTATAGGTTACTCTATATTTTTCTTGTCGAGCGACATTTCCACCCCACCTAGTTACGAACACCTTGTTGCAATTTTAAACACAATAATGATTGAAACTAATTAATTAAATACATAAAATATATAAGAAAGCAACACAAAAGGTCCGAATGACGTGATAGATACGCTTAAAGTTTGAGAATGTTTTCAATAAATATTTCTTTTTCTACACAAATAAAGTAGATATGCCTTGAAATATATTGCTATAGATGAAACAAAAACCAGTGGCGTTAGTGTCGTTAATCGGGTAATTACCAGGATTGAGTAGTTCTGGGAGAACCTTATTTTGTGTAGCCTTCTTGTTTTAAGTTTGGTTACATTATGTTTCGTTCTCTTTGCGTTTGATTTATCTTTGACGTGCTTTGCTAGTTTTACATAGGTGGTGGTCACTACCGACGTCTGCACACCTAACAAAGAGTTCTCCATTTTCTAGAGATTGCGCCTTGGTCAATTTGGTTTTTCGTTATCTTATCGGCTGATTCGTCGTTACCTTATGAATGTTTTATGTGGAAATATGATTGCCGCCGATTACTAAATCTTGTGGTTTACGCAGGTCGACAAATCTTAAGCCTTTGTTGTTTTGGCTAACTAATGCCTAGGCCGCACTACTGCTAAACCGCCGCGGTTTTTAATCATGTGATTTTGTCACTCAATTAAGCTAATACAAGCGGCCTCACTTTTTTTCCCGCGACTGATTTTTCCAATAGCGTACTATGTGTTTCTCGAGTGGATTCGCGGTTATAGCGGTTACCGCTCGCGGGGAAAAAACCGTAGTGCCATGTTCGCCCATTGTAACTTCTGTGTTTGTGTTTGTACTGCCAACTTTGGCATTCATTCAAACAATTAAAACAATACCATTAAATATTTAGCCTTAAATAAACAAAAGATAAAGATTTTTGTCCTCATATTTTGTTGTAATAGTTTAGTTTAGTTTTGAGTAATTTTTGTAAAATCTAAAATTGTTGTAAGATTGTATGAAATATGGTGTGGAGTTAGAATGTATTTAAAATGGAAATTGATTATGCAAGTTGAAAATGTGATTGTTAATTTGTTCCGCCCACGATTATAAGAGTAAGACGATTTGTCACTGTGAATGCAAATGTGCAAAATCTGTAATTTGCAAGATTCGCAAATTATAGAATGTTCGTTATCTTCGGCTGTCGGCTTTAGTCGCGGCAATAAATTTCGTGTTATTAAACATCTTGCGGAATTCGAAAGCGAAATTTGAATAATTTCATGTTAAATGTTAATTGAAACATAAAATATTTTATTTCTTATTAGAAAATGTTTTCCTTAAAAGATAGCAAAACACGGAAATTAAATTTATATGTTTACTGGTGTTTTGAGTAAATTATGAGTGTTTTATTTTTCTTTAATAATTAGTAATTATTAGAAAAACTAATTAGGTGAAATATGTAAAATAAAACAAAAACAAGATACTATAAACGATTTTATCTAAAATTTAGATATTAAGAAACTTTATTTATTAATTAGCACTAAACCTACCAAGCGCGGTCAAATGACCGTTTTTGAAATTTCGTTTAAAAATTTCCGTGTACAACGTTACTGTATCACTATGTAACTTATTGACTTTTCCTATAATATACATACAACCCATTTTTCAATATTTACAACTTTCTTTATTGTTGACTTTACGAAAAAAAATTATAGCATGTCTAGTCTACCACGAACGGTCATTTGACCGCTTGAAAAATTCATGTTATTTACGACTATATTCTTCGTAAAGCGCACTCCTGAAATTGTTTTACGAGTCTACAATGTAATTGTGCCAACACAGTGCCGACAAAAGCGCGATAAGAACAAATGAGCGTTCTTTGTACGACAGTACGGTCCAGAGACAAATATCTAAAGACTGTCTGGTACGACTGTACGGACTGACTGGTACGGAGAGCATCAAGTTTGCACAATGTATCAATAAAAATTATTACGTGGTATAAGTGATAATTTCGACAAAGTCAACAGAGCTAACAATATTTTATGGTATGATTTACATTTGTTTTTTTTTCAATTTTTGGCCTCAATGTTTCATTTATAGTTTAGGTTTTACTTTATCATTTGTATATTCTTCCCCAAAAATGTCAAGACGCTCGAGGAATATCAATTTATTAGAGAAAATAAATAATATCGACGAGGTTTTTTCGGAGGATGATCAAGAAGTTTCCGTTATCGATAATGATACAGCAGAAAATAATTGTGACTTATTTTATAGCGATACGGACGAAGACAATATTTAAAATATACGAAGAGGACAAAAAAGAGAGTTCCGAAAGTGAAAATGAGGAAGAGATTGAAACTGCTATGGACGGCACTGTTTGGCAAAAAATAGAAGAAGGGTCTAATCGTAGAAGAGCACCGGTTTATAATATTTTCAAGGAAATAGGACCGACAGGGTACGCTAAACGAAATATTATAAAGGGCAGAGTTAAGTCAACATTTTCCTTGATTGAACGTGTAAGAAAATATACGGAATTAGAGGCATTTCGAGAGTGTCGAAAACGAAATGAAATGTATCTAATGCAAAATTGTATGCATTTATTGGACTTCTATATGCACGCGGCATATGAGGCTAAAAATATGGATGTAGCCTATTTATGGAATACGAAATGGGGACCGTCATTTTTCTCTACAACTATGAGCCGAAATGACTTCGCAGAAATCATGAGATTTATTCGGTTTGACAACAAAAATCAACAAAGCCAACGCTTACAAAACGATAAGTTTGCTTTGATCTCTGAAGTTTGGTACAAAATCGAAAAAAAGTCAAAATTGTTATAAACCAGGAGCATATCTTACTATAGATGAACAGTTGTTTCCCACAAAAGCACGTTGTAGATTTACTCAATACATGACCAACAAACCGGACAAATTTGACATAAAATTCTGGTTAGCTTCTGATGTAAGTAGTAAGCATATAGTAAACGACTTTCCATATTTGGGAAAAGATGAAGAGAGAGAATCAACGGTTTCGCTTGGGGAGTTTATAAGTTTGAAATTAGCAGAACCATATACGGGCCATGGGAGAAATATAACAGCTGACAATTTTTTTACAAGCGCGTCATTAGCGAGTAAACTTCTAGCAAAGAAAAAACACGCTTGTTGGAACTATCCGTAGAAATAAAAGAGAACTACCAAAATTAGCCACACAAGCAAAGAATAGTATGACACGCTTCTCAACAATATTATACAAATCGATTAATTTTATTCTTTCAATTTATAAAGCTAAACCCAATAAAAAAGTATTGATACTTAGTTCAATGCATTCATCCGTTGAAATTGAAAAAAGTGACACTTGTATACCAGAGATAATTAAATGAAAAAACCGATCAAATGCCCAGAAAATAAAGTGTATAATCTAAATTTTAAAGATGGCCTTTACAGGTATTTTTCAATATATTAGATTTAGTCGGGATAAATGCTTGGATTTTATATAAGGAAACGGCGGGTGAAGAAATATCGAGACAAGAATTTTTATTTCAATTGGCAGAAGAGCTTGGGACCGAATATCAGAAGGAGAGACAGCTAAGCAAAGAACGTTCATCAAAAACATTAAATCTGAGGGAAATCTTGTCAAATAAGGTATTGTAAAGTCAATAAGACAATCAAAATTTGTGTAAAATGTAAAAAATACGTATGTGGAAAATGTGCAATACAAAATGCTGTTATTTGTAAAAAATGTGGTGAAAATGCATAATAAGGTAAATAAAACTTTCTAAATAGAAAAGCGAAAAGTGAGTTTTTATTGCAGCACCAGAAAAATGTTTTGTTTACTATCCAATTGGCTAAAATCTCTTTCTATATCAAGATACATACTTTATTTTAAAGCGGTCCTTTGACCGCTCATGGTAGGATTAGGTATATATGAAATGTCGGTAGGTTTAGTGTTAGAGAAGACTAACTAAAAATGACAAGTCAAAATCTGGAATGTATTATCATAAATTGAAAATTTATCGAAGAGATATGATTTGGGTTTATGAAGCTTTAAATCATTTCCAATTCAATATTTTATAAAATAACTGTACAAAAAAAAACCTTATGCCTGTGATAATATTAGGACTTTCTTTCGGGAAAAATATCCCTCGTCACAGTTAGCTTTTGTAGTATTGGTAGTAATAATACAGATTTTGCTTTCCATTTTTTTGTCTCAATAATGCAAAAATATCTCGACAAATTTTCATAAAGGTTTTCGAAAACTTGAATATTCAATTCAATCTTCTATAGCAGGGGCCGGCAAAACCGCGGCTCGCACTCCGTCGCGCACAGTTCAAGCAGTTAAACTTATTTTATGTCTTCCTGAGTTTTTCATCGACTTTTTTTGCGTTTTCAGATTTTGATTGAACCAACTAATTAAGGAAGACATTCCAGCAAAATATTAACATATTCAGATTTTTAATAGTGACAATACGCACAAATTTAAGCATCTAATGGAAGAGCTAGAGTGGCTCGAACTCCTTGAAATCGATTGCTGATAACCAGCGGACGTTTTTCATGTGATGTTTTCAAATCTTCAAGAGACACTTCAACGATACCTTCCCCAAAGAACTTATTTACATCAGACCGGTAGCTCGCCGGGTTTCTCAAGTAAGCCCAAAACATCCTGATTTAAAAAAAGATGGAAAAGCATCGGGGAGTAGCCCAAGTACTATGTCCATATTCCTCAAACTTCCCGAAAAACTCTACAATAATCTAAGAAGAAACTACACAAATCTATTAGGAAAACTAAAACAAAAAAATTTAAATAATCAATTAAAAGAATCTTGAAATGTCAATTTTTCTTCAAGCAACTGTTTTACTTTTATATTTTCCTAACTATATAAGTTATAACTATATACTAACCTAACCTATATACTACTAACCTAACCTAACTATAACCTAAAATTACTTTTAAATATTTTCGGCCAATTTATAGTAATTTAGTGAAAAAGCAAACTGATCCTGACTAGACTAGACAGACAAGACCTTTTTTTAAGTGGTTTGGGGGAAGCTCTCACTAAACCCCCTATTCCACATTAGCTTCTAGTATGCGCCACACCGGTATCGCATATTCTGCATTCATTCAGGGTGGGCAGCTCGAACGGTAAGTGAAAACCGGGCTAGTTGTCGCCTCCTCGACCAGGATTCGAACCCGGGTCTCCCGCGTTGAAAGGCAGGTATTTTGTTAACTACACTACCGAGGAGGACAGACAGACAAGACTAGACAGATAAGACTAGACGAACAAGACTAGACAGACAAGACTAGACAGACAAGACTAGACAGACAAGACTAGACAGACAAGACTAGACAGACAAGACTAGACAGACAAGACTAGACAGACAAGACTAGACAGACAAGACTAGACAGACAAGACTAGACAGACAAGACTAGACAGACAAGACTAGACAGACAAGACTAGACAGACAAGACTAGACAGACTAGACTAGACAGACAAGACTAGACAAACAAGACTAGACAGACTAGACAGACAAGACTAGACAGACAAGACTAGACAGACAAGACTAGACAGACAAGACTAGACAGACAAGACTAGACAGACAAGACTAGACAGACAAGACTAGACAGACAAGACTAGACAGACAAGACTAGACAGACTAGACAGACAAGACTAGACAGACAAGACTAGACAGACAAGACTAGACAGACAAGACTAGACAGACAAGACTAGACAGACAAGACTAGACAGACAAGACTAGACAGACAAGACTAGACAGACAAGACTAGACAGACAAGACTAGACAGACAAGACTAGACAGACAAGACTATTTTTTTATTATAACCTTTTATTGGCATATATACAAAATATATTAAAATATATTACATACTATACATATATTACCTACACTTTATATACTAAAGGGATAGGTTCTTCCTTTTTGCCTATTTGCTCTTTCCACTTTTTCACCCTCCTTAACAATTCCAAACCAATTCCACTTTCATCCATACACTTCTTCCATTCTTGTCCTAGCCTTTTCTCCTGTTCCTTCCATTCATTCCTTGTACATTCTTCTATCCAATGTTCCCATCTATCCTCTCCAGCCCCACAAACTGTGCACTTCCGATATTCTTCACTCATCCAATATTTCCTACCACGCTCTTCACTTCCACACCTAAACCTTGCCAGTACGACCTGCGTGTCTGCCTCTTTCGTTGAGTATAAATAGGTAGGTAAACGACCAAGCACCTGAATCTTTGCATATTCTTATAAAAATCTACTGTTTGCAATTTGGTCTTGGCGTTCCTGTAACTCTACCTCTACTAATCGCTCACCTAGCATTTCCACACAGTTTGCCCCTTCCCTCTTAAGTTTTTCTAGTCCCTCGCCAGATATCCCTGCTCTTTCATATAATTTCCTTTTATTCATTCCCCACGCATTCCCATTCTTCCCTCTTTCACCCTCCTGAGAGCCAGACTAGACAATACTAGACAGACAAGACTAGACAGACAAGCCTAGACAGACAAGACTAGACAGACAAGACTAGACAGACAAGACTAGACAGACAAGACTAGACAGACAAGACTAGACAGACAAGACTAGACAGACAAGACTAGACAGACAAGACTAGACAGACAAGACTAGACAGACAAGACTAGACAGACAAGACTAGACAGACAAGACTAGACAGACAAGACTAGACAGACAAGACTAGACAGACAAGACTAGACAGACAAGACTAGACAGACAAGACTAGACAGACAAGACTAGACAGACAAGACTAGACAGACAAGACTAGACAGACAAGACTAGACAGACAAGACTAGACAGACAAGACTAGACAGACAAGACTAGACAGACAAGACTAGACAGACAAGACTAGACAGACAAGACTAGACAGACAAGACTAGACAGACAAGACTAGACAGACAAGACTAGACAGACAAGACTAGACAGACAAGACTAGACAGACAAGACTAGACAGACAAGACTAGACAGACAAGACTAGACAGACAAGACTAGACAGACAAGACTAGACAGACAAGACTAGACAGACAAGACTAGACAGACAAGACTAGACAGACAAGACTAGACAGACAAGACTAGACAGACAAGACTAGACAGACAAGACTAGACAGACAAGACTAGACAGACAAGACTAGACAGACAAGACTAGACAGACAAGACTAGACAGACAAGACTAGACAGACAAGACTAGACAGACAAGACTAGACAGACAAGACTAGACAGACAAGACTAGACAGACAAGACTAGACAGACAAGACTAGACAGACAAGACTAGACAGACAAGACTAGACAGACAAGACTAGACAGACAAGACTAGACAGACAAGACTAGACAGACAAGACTAGACAGACAAGACTAGACAGACAAGACTAGACAGACAAGACTAGACAGACAAGACTAGACAGACAAGACTAGACAGACAAGACTAGACAGACAAGACTAGACAGACAAGACTAGACAGACAAGACTAGACAGACAAGACTAGACAGACAAGACTAGACAGACAAGACTAGACAGACAAGACTAGACAGACAAGACTAGACAGACAAGACTAGACAGACAAGACTAGACAGACAAGACTAGACAGACAAGACTAGACAGACAAGACTAGACAGACAAGACTAGACAGACAAGACTAGACAGACAAGACTAGACAGACAAGACTAGACAGACAAGACTAGACAGACAAGACTAGACAGACAAGACTAGACAGACAAGACTAGACAGACAAGACTAGACAGACAAGACTAGACAGACAAGACTAGACAGACAAGACTAGACAGACAAGACTAGACAGACAAGACTAGACAGACAAGACTAGACAGACAAGACTAGACAGACAAGACTAGACAGACAAGACTAGACAGACAAGACTAGACAGACAAGACTAGACAGACAAGACTGACAGACAAGACTAGACAGACAAGACTAGACAGACAAGACTAGACAGACAAGACTAGACAGACAAGACTAGACAGACAAGACTAGACAGACAAGACTAGACAGACAAGACTAGACAGACAAGACTAGACAGACAAGACTAGACAGACAAGACTAGACAGACAAGACTAGACAGACAAGACTAGACAGACAAGACTAGACAGACAAGACTAGACAGACAAGACTAGACAGACAAGACTAGACAGACAAGACTAGACAGACAAGACTAGAAATAACAACCATAAGAAACAAATTAGAAATTCTACAGATATTATCTCATTTTGACGAAAACAGTAGGAAACAATTCAATAAGACCAAACGTGAATATGATCAGACACTAAGAAGATCTAAAAAAATTAATTTAGAAAACCAAATTAAATATTCAGAAAATATAATGAGATCAACTTGGAATGTCGTCAATCAAATTGTAGCAACAAACAGGAGACCAAACAGCATATCTTTTAATACAGATCTAGCGAATGTTTCCACAATTGCTAATAATTTCAATAACTTTTATACAAACAATCCTAGACAGTTGTCAAAACAGATAGACCAAGTAGAATACTCAGACACAATCAATCCAGTAAGCAATTCTCTATATTTTATGCCAACATCACAGGAGGAAATTGTGGAGATAATTATGAATCTCAATAACAAAAAAAGTTCTGGTCATGACGAAATTTCAATAAGCGTCATAAAAAATGTTATATGGGGAATTATAGAACCACTAGAATACATAATAAATAATTCAATAAAATATGGAGTTTTTCCAAACAAGCTGAAACACTCTATAATAACACCAGTCTTTAAGAAAGGAAATAGAACACTAATAGAGAACTATAGACCCATTAGTTTGCTATCATCGTTTTCAAAAATATTTGAGAAAATAGCAGCTAATAGGACTATGGATTTTTTAAGAAAGCATAAATTGTTGAATGATTCTCAACACGGATATATTGAAGGACGTAATATAGAGACAGCTTGTTTTTATTTCATCAACAAAATCTTAGAACAGCTAGAAAATCATGAAATCCCCTGTGGTATTCTAATTGACCTTTCAAAGGCCTATGACACAGTAGACCACGACATCTTACTACAAAAACTAGAGAAGTATGGGATTAGAGGTACAGTTCTCGCCTGGTTTAGATCTTACTTAACGGATAGAACCCAACAAACTAAAGTAATTGCAGACTGTGGTCACTTGAAATCGAATGTCACAAGCATAACAACAGGAATACCGCAAGGCAGTATTTTAGGTCCATTATTGTTTACAATATACCTAAATGATTTACCATTAGTTTTAAGTCAGACGCACTTTGACATTCTAAACTATGCAGATGACACGACGCTACTCATAGCAAATAAAAATTTGGAAGAGGTTAGTCTTAATACAAACAATGCGTTGAACTTATTAAAACATTGGTTCAAAAAGAACAAACTAACAATAAATGAGCGAAAGACGAATGTAATCATCTTTAAGACAAATAGATCCCCTTTAAACTACCCAACACAAATAGAACTAGGTAGTGATAAAGTAGATCTAAAATACTGTGTTAAGCTCCTTGGGATACACATCGATGAAAACTTAAAATGGGAAACACACATAGACTCCTTAATCAGCCAGTTAAATAAATCAGTGTATTCTTTAAGGATCTTACAAAGAGTTCTATGTCCAAAGGTGATAAAAATGGTATACTATTCGAATTTTCAATCTCACATGCGATTTGGTATAATCTTCTGGGGGACTGGAAAAAACATCAATAATGTCTTCATTATACAAAAACAGGCTGTACGTATTATGCTAAATTTAGACTACAGACAATCCTGCCGAGGAAAATTTCAAGAAGCAAATATATTAACCGTGTATGGCCAATATATCTATGAAGCTCTGAATTTTATCTTCAAACACAAAACACTCTTCAGAAGCAGCAAAAACAACCACAATGTGGAAACTAGGAGGAAGAATTTTGAATATATGCCGCCAATACACAAATTAACAATGTCCGAAAGAGGACCCTACTACAGCTGCATCAGAGTATATAATCACTTGCCAAAAAAATTTAAAGATATCCAAAACTTTAGAACATTTAAAAAACAAGTGTTCAATTATTTAAGGGACTTAGAACCTTATGCATTATCAGATTATTTCAGTTGAAAGTGAACAGTTTTGTAATATTTATTCATGTTTTATATTGACACATTTCCATTTGTTGTACAACTTGAATATGGAAATAAATTATTTTGAATTTGAATTTGAATTTGAATTTGACTAGACAGACAAGACTAGACAGACAAGACTAGACAGACAAGACTAGACAGACAAGACTAGACAGACAAGACTAGACAGACAAGACTAGACAGACAAGACTAGACAGACAAGACTAGACAGACAAGACTAGACAGACAAGACTAGACAGACAAGACTAGACAGACAAGACTAGACAGACAAGACTAGACAGACAAGACTAGACAGACAAGACTAGACAGACAAGACTAGACAGACAAGACTAGACAGACAAGACTAGACAGACAAGACTAGACAGACAAGACTAGACAGACAAGACTAGACAGACAAGACTAGACAGACAAGACTAGACAGACAAGACTAGACAGACAAGACTAGACAGACAAGACTAGACAGACAAGACTAGACAGACAAGACTAGATAGACAAGACTAGACAGACAACACTAGACAAACAACACTAGACAGACAAGACTAGACAGACAAGACTAGACAGACAAGACTAGACAGACAAGACTAGACAGACAAGACTAGACAGACAAGACTAGACAGACAAGACTAGACAGACAAGACTAGACAGACAAGACTAGACAGACAAGACTAGACAGACAAGACTAGACAGACAAGACTAGACAGACAAGACTAGACAGACAAGACTAGACAGACAAGACTAGACAGACAAGACTAGACAGACAAGACTAGACAGACAAGACTAGACAGACAAGACTAGACAGACAAGACTAGACAGACAAGACTAGACAGACAAGACTAGACAGACAAGACTAGACAGACAAGACTAGACAGACAAGACTAGACAGACAAGACTAGACAGACAAGACTAGACAGACAAGACTAGACAGACAAGACTAGACAGACAAGACTAGACAGACAAGACTAGACAGACAAGACTAGACAGACAAGACTAGACAGACAAGACTAGACAGACAAGACTAGACAGACAAGACTAGACAGACAAGACTAGACAGACAAGACTAGACAGACAAGACTAGACAGACAAGACTAGACAGACAAGACTAGACAGACAAGACTAGACAGACAAGACTAGACAGACAAGACTAGACAGACAAGACTAGACAGACAAGACTAGACAGACAAGACTAGACAGACAAGACTAGACAGACAAGACTAGACAGACAAGACTAGACAGACAAGACTAGACAGACAAGACTAGACAGACAAGACTAGACAGACAAGACTAGACAGACAAGACTAGACAGACAAGACTAGACAGACAAGACTAGACAGACAAGACTAGACAGACAAGACTAGACAGACAAGACTAGACAGACAAGACTAGACAGACAAGACTAGACAGACAAGACTAGACAGACAAGACTAGACAGACAAGACTAGACAGACAAGACTAGACAGACAAGACTAGACAGACAAGACTAGACAGACAAGACTAGACAGACAAGACTAGACAGACAAGACTAGACAGACAAGACTAGACAGACAAGACTAGACAGACAAGACAAGACTAGACAGACAAGACTAGACAGACAAGACTAGACAGACAAGACTAGACAGACAAGACTAGACAGACAAGACTAGACAGACAAGACTAGACAGACAAGACTAGACAGACAAGACTAGACAGACAAGACTAGACAGACAAGACTAGACAGACAAGACTAGACAGACAAGACTAGACAGACAAGACTAGACAGACAAGACTAGACAGACAAGACTAGACAGACAAGACTAGACAGACAAGACTAGACAGACAAGACTAGACAGACAAGACTAGACAGACAAGACTAGACAGACAAGACTAGACAGACAAGACTAGACAGACAAGACTAGACAGACAAGACTAGACAGACAAGACTAGACAGACAAGACTAGACAGACAAGACTAGACAGACAAGACTAGACAGACAAGACTAGACAGACAAGACTAGACAGACAAGACTAGACAGACAAGACTAGACAGACAAGACTAGACAGACAAGACTAGACAGACAAGACTAGACAGACAAGACTAGACAGACAAGACTAGACAGACAAGACTAGACAGACAAGACTAGACAGACAAGACTAGACAGACAAGACTAGACAGACAAGACTAGACAGACAAGACTAGACAGACAAGACTAGACAGACAAGACTAGACAGACAAGACTAGACAGACAAGACTAGACAGACAAGACTAGACAGACAAGACTAGACAGACAAGACTAGACAGACAAGACTAGACAGACAAGACTAGACAGACAAGACTAGACAGACAAGACTAGACAGACAAGACTAGACAGACAAGACTAGACAGACAAGACTAGACAGACAAGACTAGACAGACAAGACTAGACAGACAAGACTAGACAGACAAGACTAGACAGACAAGACTAGACAGACAAGACTAGACAGACAAGACTAGACAGACAAGACTAGACAGACAAGACTAGACAGACAAGACTAGACAGACAAGACTAGACAGACAAGACTAGACAGACAAGACTAGACAGACAAGACTAGACAGACAAGACTAGACAGACAAGACTAGACAGACAAGACTAGACAGACAAGACTAGACAGACAAGACTAGACAGACAAGACTAGACAGACAAGACTAGACAGACAAGACTAGACAGACAAGACTAGACAGACAAGACTAGACAGACAAGACTAGACAGACAAGACTAGACAGACAAGACTAGACAGACAAGACTAGACAGACAAGACTAGACAGACAAGACTAGACAGACAAGACTAGACAGACAAGACTAGACAGACAAGACTAGACAGACAAGACTAGACAGACAAGACTAGACAGACAAGACTAGACAGACAAGACTAGACAGACAAGACTAGACAGACAAGACTAGACAGACAAGACTAGACAGACAAGACTAGACAGACAAGACTAGACAGACAAGACTAGACAGACAGACTAGACAGACAAGACTAGACAGACAAGACTAGACAGACAAGACTAGACAGACAAGACTAGACAGACAAGACTAGACAGACAAGACTAGACAGACAAGACTAGACAGACAAGACTAGACAGACAAGACTAGACAGACAAGACTAGACAGACAAGACTAGACAGACAAGACTAGACAGACAAGACTAGACAGACAAGACTAGACAGACAAGACTAGACAGACAAGACTAGACAGACAAGACTAGACAGACAAGACTAGACAGACAAGACTAGACAGACAAGACTAGACAGACAAGACTAGACAGACAAGACTAGACAGAAGACTAGACAGACAAGACTAGACAGACAAGACTAGACAGACAAGACTAGACAGACAAGACTAGACAGACAAGACTAGACAGACAAGACTAGACAGACAAGACTAGACAGACAAGACTAGACAGACAAGACTAGACAGACAAGACTAGACAGACAAGACTAGACAGACAAGACTAGACAGACAAGACTAGACAGACAAGACTAGACAGACAAGACTAGACAGACAAGACTAGACAGACAAGACTAGACAGACAAGACTAGACAGACAAGACTAGACAGACAAGACTAGACAGACAAGACTAGACAGACAAGACTAGACAGACAAGACTAGACAGACAAGACTAGACAGACAAGACTAGACAGACAAGACTAGACAGACAAGACTAGACAGACAAGACTAGACAGACAAGACTAGACAGACAAGACTAGACAGACAAGACTAGACAGACAAGACTAGACAGACAAGACTAGACAGACAAGACTAGACAGACAAGACTAGACAGACAAGACTAGACAGACAAGACTAGACAGACAAGACTAGACAGACAAGACTAGACAGACAAGACTAGACAGACAAGACTAGACAGACAAGACTAGACAGACAAGACTAGACAGACAAGACTAGACAGACAAGACTAGACAGACAAGACTAGACAGACAAGACTAGACAGACAAGACTAGACAGACAAGACTAGACAGACAAGACTAGACAGACAAGACTAGACAGACAAGACTAGACAGACAAGACTAGACAGACAAGACTAGACAGACAAGACTAGACAGACAAGACTAGACAGGCAAGACTAGACAGACAAGACTAGACAGACAAGACTAGACAGACAAGACCAGACAGACAAGACTAGACAGACAAGACTAGACAGACAAGACTAGACAGACAAGACTAGACAGACAAGACTAGACAGACAAGACTAGACAGACAAGACTAGACAGACAAGACTAGACAGACAAGACTAGACAGACAAGACTAGACAGACAAGACTAGACAGACAAGACTAGACAGACAAGACTAGACAGACAAGACTAGACAGACAAGACTAGACAGACAAGACTAGACAGACAAGACTAGACAGACAAGACTAGACAGACAAGACTAGACAGACAAGACTAGACAGACAAGACTAGACAGACAAGACTAGACAGACAAGACTAGACAGACAAGACTAGACAGACAAGACTAGACAGACAAGACTAGACAGACAAGACTAGACAGACAAGACTAGACAGACAAGACTAGACAGACAAGACTAGACAGACAAGACTAGACAGACAAGACTAGACAGACAAGACTAGACAGACAAGACTAGACAGACAAGACTAGACAGACAAGACTAGACAGACAAGACTAGACAGACAAGACTAGACAGACAAGACTAGACAGACAAGACTAGACAGACAAGACTAGACAGACAAGACTAGACAGACAAGACTAGACAGACAAGACTAGACAGACAAGGCTAGACAGACAAGACTAGACAGACAAGACTAGACAGACAAGACTAGACAGACAAGAATAGACAGACAAGACTAGACAGACAAGACTAGACATACAAGACTAGACATACAAGACTAGACAGACAAGACTAGACATACAAGACTAGACATACAAGACTAGACAGACAAGACTAGACAGACAAGACTAGACAGACAAGACTAGACAGACAAGACTAGACAGACAAGACTAGACAGACAAGACTAGACAGACAAGACTAGACAGACAAGACTAGACAGACAAGACTAGACAGACAAGACTAGACAGACAAGACTAGACAGACAAGACTAGACAGACAAGACTAGACAGACAAGACTAGACAGACAAGACTAGACAGACAAGACTAGACAGACAAGACTAGACAGACAAGACTAGACAGACAAGGCTAGACAGACAAGACTAGACAGACAAGACTAGACAGACAAGACTAGACAGACAAGACTAGACAGACAAGACTAGACAGACAAGACTAGACAGACAAGACTAGACAGACAAGACTAGACAGACAAGACTAGACAGACAAGACTAGACAGACAAGACTAGACAGACAAGACTAGACAGACAAGACTAGACAGACAAGACTAGACATACAAGACTAGACAGACAAGACTAGACAGACCAGACTAGACAGACAAGACTAGACAGACAAGACTAGACAGACAAGACTAGACAGACAAGAATAGACAGACAAGGCTAGACAGACAATACTATACAGACTCTTTATCCACGCGAGCTCAAGGTTTGATGATTTGTAAGTTTTGAAATAAATACAATCAATTATATGGATAATCAATGTTTTCTTAGTGAAACATATGAACTATGACACGTAACACATATTAAAATAATTAACTGTCTAAATACCTTTCCTTAAAGTAGACATGAGATTAACCTCAAGTTCAAGCAACTCCACTCAGACGTGTTAATAAGATTTAGTAGATATCTACTCCGACTTAAATTTATCACCACTCATTCGCTTTTATCCCCGCCTTTTACAGTCGAAGCTCGAAGAACAAACGCTAGTTACACTCAATTTATTTTAAATCATAGAACCACCATTAGAGCGGACAAATAAAAAACAACTTGTGTGTTTCCTGTTGTATTTTACACAATAGGTATTTTGATGTTTATATGTCGGTCGCATTAATACAAACAGGTCAGTGTTGACGCCATGTTATCGCCAATTAAATGCGATATATCGGGTTAATTACATGTTGCTCTCTGCACAACTCGTAAATCTAGACTCCGCACATTCGCTGTATATCGAGTATACACATACAATCGACAACGGCAGTCAATTAATATTTACCTTATTCGTTCTTAAAATAAAGAGAGCAATAACAAAAATTATTACGCGAATAATTAATGAGCCACGTTTGTAATTTATTAAAGCAATTTAGATACTGGTAATTAAATATTAACATACGAATATATTATATTTGATATTATGATATGTATGTTCAATGTAATCTTTAATCTGGTGACTAATTTATATTTATTCTATATTTTTTCTTTTTGGTCATAATTCCCTTTCTAATAACTTAGACCTATTTTTATATAAGTCAGTGATATTTGTCTAATTTTACCAGACAAGTCTTGTCTAATCTTGTCTGGTCTGGTCTTGTCCAGTCTCGTCTTGCCTGTTCTTGTTTTGTTTTGTCAGGTCTTATCTGGTTTTGTCTCGTCTTGTCTAGTCTTGTCTGGGCTTGTCTGGTCTTGTCTAGTCTTGCCTGGTCTTGTTTGGTTTGGTCAGATCTTGTCTGCTTTTGTCTGGTCTTGTCTGGTCTTGTCTGGTCTGGTCTTGTCTGGTTGAACAAGAATATTTGAATGAAATATAAGTGCAGTAGTAGTTTTACTTATCTAGTTTGTGTATCCTAGACAGTTTAATCTTGCGTGTCTGGTCTTATGTACTTAATCTTATCTACATAATTATCTATGACCATATTGTGTAAAATTTTGTCGCGATTCCTGGAAAGACTCTAAACGTTTTTTTTTTTGTTTTTCCATGCAGAACTGATACAAAAATTTTCTCTCGGCTCCTCTGGAGGTCGTGGACCACGGTTTGCTAACCACTGATTTAGAACGTGTAGATTTTTGACCTATTATTCTAATTTTATGAATAAAATTCGTTCCATGAAACCATACAGAATCAAAAGTACTATTGTTTTTAAATACGTTTAAGTGAGGTAACATTCTCCAATAAAGTTAACTCTTGTTATGGTTTGGTAAAATTTAAATAAATTCCAAATATCAAGAGCAAACGCACTATTTATCAAAACTGGTAGACCAGAAAGAAATATATCTCAATATTTCTTTCTATCTCCGTGTAAAAACAAATCTTGAGAAATGTGAGTTTTTTTTATCGTATAGAAAGGAAAACGTATTTTTATAAAAGTAGACAGAAAATAAAACGAATTTAGATAAACTAATATATCATCGATAGGCTATTTATTTTGATTTATTTAAAACAGTAAAACCGTTTGCGAAATCTGCGAGCGCGGACGTATGCAAATACATTTCACGGCTCAAGTCATAATATTTATTATAAATAACCTTTAACGACGGTTTCAAATTTGTTTTTTCTCTTCAATATATACGTTATTTAAATTGTTGCTAAACTCAACACCGTCATTTATCACATCCAAACAATTACAGAATTTTACGTTATAATTAATAGTTTAGAAGTTATTTTGATTAATTGAAAATTTGAACTTTGACATCTTTAAATTGAACATTAAGGAAGAAAATTAATTGCTTGAAATTTTGTTAATAAAAACAATTACACAATCATTGTACTCAAAATTTGATTGCTTTGTCAATTGGAAACATCATCCTGCTAGTTTACATAACATATTTAGACTGTTTTAGTGTTACGTAACTTATTAATGGTTACAACATTAGTTTAAATTTATTTAGTATTTTAAACTGAAGCAGAAAGATAATATTAGCTTAGATTTAGAAGAAAAGGAAAAAAAGAAGTTTATGGTTTTTATTGTATTCAATATAATAGAATTGTTGGTTTGGAGAGATCCAATATTATTTTCTAAAACGAAAGTTTCCATAAAACGAAACAAATTTGTTTAACTTCCGGTGCAGAGGGCGAACTAAGGGTTCCCATTTAGGGACGTTCCAGGCATTCATACATAGAGATAGCAACCATGGTACTCTGAATCGATACGAATTATAGTTCCCAGGATATTTAGGGCTGGAACTAGTGCATTCTTTTCAACGATTATCGTAAAGCACCCGCGAGCAACCCAATCACATCGACAGATTATAGATAATTACAATTTTCGAATAGTTCGCGTGACAATGTTTTCATAATAGTATAAATAATATAGTAAATGTATGTTATTTATACATATCCGTGCCGTGTCAGTATCGTATCAATTCAGTGTCAGCGAAAAGCTTAAGGTTTATGACTATTATTCATGAATATGAATTAATGGCTAATTTTCAAAGAGGATTTAATTGCATTTACATGTTACATTGTTTAACTAGTCAAGTTACATTGTCTAACTAGTCAAACCAAATTAGATATTGTTTATTTCATTATATAAGCTAGTAAAACACATATAAATTCAATGAAATGTAACAGAAAGAGAAAATACAAATAAGAAAACAAATAAAAAGGGAACTAATTTTCTCTTTTATTTGTTTTCTTATATGTTAATTTTGTTTCTTAATAAGTGCAGAATAACAGTTTAACAGCATAAAAATTAAATATTGTTGAAAACTAAACTAACTATAGATACAATCATACAAACTTATTGAAGACGAGAAATAGCTTGAATTTATAAATATATTCAACCTGTTCGTAGCTCGATAATATTAAGTCTTGTTAAGACTATGAATAAATCTCATGTTTAAACATCTACTTCCTGGCTAATATCAGACAGGATATTAAATTATACAACAGGGATTTGCATGTTATTACTAATACAAGTCTATTTTCATGTCTTCTAACAGCACTAGACAAATAACATTGTTTTAAGGTCATTTCTTTGTATTTGAATTAAGCGAATAGCCATCTGCAGACACGTTTCGAGATTTATCTCTCACCAGTGCAGCTTTGCTCTTTTGGATAATAAATTGGAATATACTTTCACTGGCTTGCACGGCGGCAGATAGCTTTTCACTTAATTTAAATAGAAATAAATGATCTTAAAAACAATATTTGTCTGGTGCTGTTAGTGACATGAAAATGGACTGGGACTAGTAATAACATGCAAATGTCTGTTGTATAATTCAATACCATGTATGATAATAAACATAAACTAGTTGTTTCAACATAAGATTTGTTCATAGTCTTAACAAGACTTAATATTATAGAGCTACGAACAGGTTGAATATATTTATATATTCAAGCTATTTCAGTCCAAGACTTTAATAAGTTAACATAAAAATTAATAAACATGAGGAAAACATTATAAGGTTTTCACAATCAATCCGTATGATAACCGCAAAACCGCGGTGATTCCATTTACTAGAAAGAGAAGACTAAACTGCCTATAACCCATACTGACCAAACTCTACTGAAATTTTCAGATTGCAAAAGCAGACAATACGTATTATTTTCAAATTAATCTACAAGGAAACATGTAGAGGGACGTTTAAAAAAGCCAATATCCTGACGGTAGCAGGAACCTATATATATATGAAGCAATTGTTTTCTTAGCAAAACACAAGAAATTCTTTGAAAATTATGATAACCAAAACGCACATACAAGAAGAAACCACTCAGACTATATTTTGCCCAAACATCAATTATCTTTAATAGAAAAAGGATCCTTCATCAAACTGTACAATAGCCTTCCGAAGCACTTCAAGTCTACCAAGAACCTTATAGCCTTTAAGAAACAGGTCTTCATCTATATTAATGATATTGAACCTTATTCACTAAAATTTTATAAAATTATGTAAGTGCATAATCCTGTTTAGTTCATTAATATGTAATTTTGATGTCGACACATTTATTTTTAGCCTTACAATGTATATATTACTTATTTTCTTTTGTAATGTACGGCTTAACTAAGGAAATAAATTTAATTTGAATTTGTTGATGGTAGGGCAGTAGAATACAAAAAGGGGATAAGGTATCTGGGTATAACACTAGATAGCAAAGTCCTATGAAATAGGCTGAAGAATTGGTATGAAAAGCCAAATAATGGTGTGCACGCTCTAATGGTGTTCAAAAATCTGGGAGGGAAAACGTGGAATTGTAACCCCATAATCCTGCGATGGAGATGTACATCATGATAGTGAGATCTGCGATCACTTATGGAGCAGTTGCGTGGGGAAGTAGAACCAAGCTGGTCTCTGTGACGAAGCAGCATGAGAAGATTCAAAGACTAGCGTGTGATTGCATCACTGGGGCGGTGGGGTCATGCCCGACAGCAGCAATAGAGCTGCTGCTGGATCTGACTCCGTTGCACCTTGTCGCGGAGGGGGCCGCCAGATTGGCGATTGTAAGGTTCAGCAAGGAAGGAATAGGCAGAGGTGAAACAATCGGGAGCAGAGACCGGAACAGCCTCGCTGCCAAGATCCCCTGGCTGGAAGTACCAAAAGATGAAATGGTATGCAAATATCATTTCGAGAAAAACTACACGGCAAGGTGTAGTAGTAGCCGATTGGAGCAACGAATCCTTATTAAGGAGTTCACAGACCGACGCGGAGCGTTTGCGTCGCAAAATTTCCGAAACGAAAAATTCCCTAGCGGCGCGGCGGCTAAATGGCCATAGCCACATCAAAACGCGATTTTTACGTATATAGTAGTTAAGCTTTTCTCAGATGAAGAAGCTCTGCTATTATTAGTATTGGCAACAGAAGAAGAAAACCGGTCAGTTTGTTATTTTCTATTTGTGTTTAATTTATAAAACTCATAAGAAACTTATAAAATAAAAGTACATGGGGTTCATAAAATCAACAAACTCAATTTTCAACATTTTCTTCCAATTCTAATCCTATTACAAATTTTGTCCAGTTTTGTGATGTTGTTACAGTTTTCATCATCCAGGTCATACAATATATAATATTTTTTTTAATTCTTAACTTCTGAAATTCTAAAAATCAACTTATCTGTAATTACCATTTCAAAGCACAGCGGCATCGAAACTTACCGCGCATGCAGCGTTCTTGTCGTGCAAGGCTGCTTTGGCGGAAAACGCGCCAGTTGATCTGAACATGTACATAAGCCGCCACGTCAATCGGTCCGCCACGACAACGCACCGGTCGCGCCAGCGAAAATTCCGCGCCGGTCTGTGAGCTCCTTTATGCCACATAGATCAAATGCTATCAATTGGTATACGGATGGTTCGAAGACAAAGGAAGGTACTGGTGCAGGAGTGTTTGGACCTCGTACCAAATACTTTAAATCCATGGGAATTCACCCAAGTATTTTCAAAGCAGAAGTACATGCAATCGAAAGATGTGCACAATTTAACCTCAACAGGAACTATCGCAGTAAACAAGTTGCTATGCTGTCTATAGCCAATCAAAACCATTACCAGCTATCAAGGCCATTAGCTAATAAACCATCAGATCCAAACTGGTAAGGGACTGTGTGGGAAAGCTAAACAAGTTCGGCGGAGAAAATAAACTAACGCTAAACTGCGTACCAGGACACACTAGTATAGACGAAAACGAAGAAGCCGATCACCTAGCAAATAAGGGATCCAGTAATCTCTTTATAGGTTAGGTTAGGTTAGGAACTCTTTTGTTGTACGAATATGAACACTATCCACAAAAGTTAAAAAGTAAATAATTAAGAGAACAATGGATGAAAACCTAGAAAGAACTTCCAGGGCCAAGACAATCCAAAGTAATGCTTGGATATTTTAACCAGAAAGGAACAAAAGCTTGCCTAAAACTAAAAAGGACCCAGCTTAGAATTATGACAGGTGTCCTGACGGGACACTGCAAACTTAGAAAACATCTCAAGGCCCTAGACCTAGAGGAAGATGACAAATTCCGATTCTGTGGCTCAGCAGAGGAAACCTCCATACATCTGCTCAAAGATGTACCTTGGGGCCCATTCCTTTTTTGTAGGGGGGGGAAACAACCTGACCAGGCAAATGGCCCCCCTGTAACGCATCCGTACACTCTGCACCCGCTTGTCGCATAACCTCGTAGTGACGGATGACTTATAGAATTAGTCTATATATTTATGAAAGTCTTTTTTTGGGCTTGGATCTCGTCATTTTCTTTTTCCGTCATTATTGTATGAATTAGCCCCTGAATGGTGTTCCAGTTTGCTTTACCCCGTAGTATATATGTTATTATTGTTCTGTAGCCAATAGGTTCTTCCATGAACTTTTCAGCTTCCTCTCTTTCCATTTACCAACTCCAACAGTGGAAGATGGTGTGACTGACGCTGTATGTTTCTCCACAGTATACACACAAATGGTCCGTTGCTCTGCCAATGTTGTGGAGGTAGGCCCTGAAGCTACAGTGGCCGGTTAGTACTTGTGTAATATGGTAACTATCTCCATATATCTCCTCCCAATATTTCTATTTATCCAGGAGGATATGTCCGGTATGAGCAATTAGCTCCACTGTCCTTTTTCACTTAGCAGCCATGTTCTTTGCCATTCTTCAATGAGTTCATCTTTGGCAAATTGTTTTTCTTTCTTGTTATAATTAGTCGTGCTGCTTTTTACGCTCCTTTGCGAGCAGGTCTATTAGAGGTATTCCAGAGATAACTTAAGCGGCCTCTCCTGAAACCGTACGGTAAGCGCTACATGCACACAGAGCCATTTTCCTCTGGACAGCCGCGAGTTTGTGGATATTTCGTTCTATCTGTAGTTCTTTAGCCCACAATGAAGCACCATACAACATAACTACACCCTACTGCCCTAAGTTTGGCATTTGTTGATGTATGCATGCCATTGTCCTCTGTATGCATCTTGTCCTCTGTATGCATGCCATTCCTTTTCCTGCCGCTTGTGTTATATGCGCCGCAAAGGATAATCCTTTGTCCATAACTATTCCGAGGTATTTGGTATTTGATGGTTTCCTACGGGATTTTATCACTTCTTTCACTTTAAATTTTACGGACCTAAGTTGTCTTTGGCCTGTGAGAAGGACCGCGTCAGTTTTTTCAGGCGCCAAGCTCAGGCTCTTCGATTTCAGCCACGCACTGATTCTATGCATTCTATACATGCATGTTTTGCTGTTTGCATCAGCTCTAGTTCTGTTCTCGCTGTTACGACTAGTGGAATATCATCCGCGAAACCGATTATGGTAGACCCCAAAGGTAGCTTCATTGTTAATACTCCGTCGTAAAGCACATTCCACCGGGTAGGTCCAAGAATTGAGCCTTGAAGGGTACCGCTACTAATTTGTCGTTCTTCTATTTTCCGGTCTCCTAGTAGTAGTATGTTTCTACTGCTGAAGTAGCTTCTTATTATTCGTAGTAGGTAAGGAGATATGCCCCTTATTGTCAAACTGTCCATAATGTTTTTCCAGGATGCACTGTTAAAAGCATCAAATATTAGGAGAGCAAACATGTGCCTAGTCCTCTGCATACCACGTTTGGCCTTTTCTGCAATCTCCAATACGGCGTTAGGGCGTTGATAGTGGATCTAAAATAAAACTAAACCCATGTTGTTTTTTCGACAATCCAACTCCCGCCTCGAGCTCTCTCTTTAATCGTTATAGCAAGAATTGCACCAAAAGTTTGCCGGACGCATCCAATATGCAGATAGGCTTATATGATGTTGGATTTCCTAATGGTTTATCTCCTTTTCTAATGGGTGTAAGTATTGCTTGCTTCCATCTAGCTGGGAAGGTTCCGGCAGTTAATAGGCCATTCATTCATTACATTCAGAACGAATTTAGATTGGTGAGTAGCGGTTATCTTCGCGATTTCAGGTGGTATTCCATCGGGGCCTGGTGTTCTGCCATTTTTTATATGCTTACTCGCGGTCAATAGTTCCTCTGCCATTAAAGGAGGCGTAGTTTCGACTTCGGGTTGTACCCAGTCGAAAGGGGGATGTTTTGGGAATAGTACGTCAGCTACCTGCCACACTCTTTCCATTGTCATTGGGAGATTTGGGGCCCACTGCTTGAACGCAGAGGAGTTGCAGTCCTTGAATCGCACCCAAATCCTTAAATACCTAGAGGAATCAGGACTAGAGGAGGTGCTCTAAATGGGTAAATATAGCAATGTTTAGAGGGAGTCACTATCAAATCTACAATCTACATGATAGCTGTATGATATTCTTCTACATTGTATGGTTCAATGTTTATAATAAATTTATACAATTTTCTTTTCAAAAGATCCCAGTTTTTGGATTTCTTTGAATTATTTGGGCAAATTATTGCGTAATTTAATTATAAAAACTAAACTGCAAGCTGTGTTTTTTTTTTGATAACATTAGTTTGTACCTAGGAATATTACAGTACAGTTCTTTCAATTGTCTTTTTCATAGTCTCCTTTTCTGATCGTTTTTAGAATCTCTTATAATAATAAATGTTTGATTAGAAACATTAGACTCTCAAATACGTATGTGTCTGTCGTGGTCAATATATTTGATTGTCTAAAACCTCCTCTACAACCCTACGAATTTCAAGTTGTTAATTATTCGCAAAGCTTGCTTTGAATAATAAATATGTTATGAATATCTGTTCCATTACCCCAGAACGCGATACCGAATCGGAGGTGGCTATGAAAAATTTAAAAATAAACTAATCTTGGCCTTTCTACTTATGGTTGAAGCAATCTTAAAACAAATTCAGTCCGGACAAGATTTGCCTTTCAAAACAATTAGACCCGATTAGACTGATTGACCAAAACCAGACCCGATTAGACTCATATAAATTATTAATTTTGAGTATTCAGTTTTGACTATTAAAGTCAGTTTTCAGTTTGATCCCTCATAGGGATTTTGTCTCCAAAGCGATCCTCTTCCATCATCTAATTCATATGTATTGATAGCTAAAATATCAGAACCCTAGACTATATAGTACTCTAGACTATATAGTACCCTAGACTATATAGCTTTTCGCTTGATAGACTAGTAGTATTAGTAAAGACTTAACTATCATTACTAGTATATCAAACAAACCAATCAAGTATAATTTAATGAATTATTTAGATCATGTTTTTACCAGTAGAATCTTGTCTGTTTATTCTTAACGATGATAATTTACCAATATATTTTAATATCATATCAGGTTTGGATTTAATACGTTTTTAATCTTTGTTATGTGGTTGCATATTAATTAGGCGATAAAATAGTCAATAAAACGGAAAATAGTGTCAGCAGATATCGACAATTTATAGTCTGGTGCAGGTTTACGAGAAAATCCTGTACATCGGCTGCTTCATTTAATTATTTTCGAAAATGACGCGTTCAAAACGCATTCATTTTATGGAGATTTTAAGTGGGTCCGGCTATTTAGACTAATGTGCGCACGTATCAAAATTGAAAATTTGAATATTAAGTGGAATACAATTTGGGAAAATGTCCATTATGTAACTACCGGTGACTGATTGGTGTAGGTGTGACGAGTTAACTAATAGAAATGTCGGGATTTTATTTTTTACATCATCTACATCTACCACATAATTAAGAAAATTTTGAAGAATAATTTAATATTTCTTATTGAATTGATATAAGTTATTTTAGAAAACCATTTAAAATTATCACAACATAAAACTGCAAATAAATATGTCCATTCTTAAATGCCAAGCACTTCACGCGTGCAACAAATTTGAAAGTATTTAGCCCTGTTCATTTAAATCCTCACTATCTTAACTCCACAGTTCGGTCCATTTAAATAATTGCTATCTTAACTATTGTATATAAACTTGATTAACCAAATGGTATGAAAAACCAAAATCAAGGTATAAATTTCAATCCATTTTTAAGTGGTGTTTTGTTAATTTGTTTTAAGTCTAGCTTTGGTTGGTGGCGGTAGTGGTCCAGAAATCAATATGTTAAATTACCAAGTCCCGGGTTCAAATCCTTGGGCACAAATCCTTACTGCATCACAGTCATCTAAAACGAAACCTCCACTTATAGTGACTCGTCACCCACGTTAAAAACTGTAAGGGCTCCCTATAATTGTGTCTAAAATCAAGAAACTAAGCACAAGTGTAGGTAGAGAGTGGAGGTCTAGGTTCATTTAGCACTGTAGCACGACAGTAAGAAATAGAAGAAGCTTTGGTTGGAGTATGGAATCTTATTTTGAAGGACAAGTTAGAAATTGCGTATAAGTTATATGAAATAAGTTACATATAAAATACATCTGGCTGCCAGGACAAGTGCGTGAAGACTAGCGGCAGCCACATACATTCGCTACACTCTCTCTGGCTGAGCGTAGCCAATGGGCTGCCATTGAATCAGGCTTGTTTTAACGGCTGCCGCAGCCGCAGGAAATCGTGGCCGTCTAGTGCGCAGACTTCCATATTGTTTTTTTTTTGCTATTTTGTGATTTTGACATATTCCCCACAAAAGCTTTTTTATTACTCATGTGTTAAAAGTACTATCTTGGCGCATGTTTTTTAGAGCGAAAAATGCTATTTTGGGTTGTATTACCACATAACTTGGGCAACCCACGCAAATATTCAATATCGCAAATATTCAAAGTTACATTTAAAAAAACACAATTATATAAATAAATTAAACACAATCAATACCTCAATATTAAAAAAGTGACGTGAAAGTGACAGATATTTTTTTTTTACAAAATAAAAATTGAAGAAAACGTTGAAAATGAGTTTGTTTTGTTGTTCTGTATTGTTCTGTAATTCTATGGTGATACCGCAGACGGATGAAAGTTCTGTTCAGACTGATGACGAATCCACACTACCGGAGACAATTGAAAAAGCAAATTCTTCGTTTTTTTTTTGTATGGCCCCTAGATCCCAAACTTGGAAGATACGTCCCCTCGCATGAATAATAACAAATATCATTTGCAACACATTCAAGGCGGTATTGTCAATTGCCCTCTCGAGCGTATGTGCCCAATTTCGCTCCCGTGACCAATTGATATATTTTAAGGTTCCCTACCGAAAACGGAACCCTTATAGGATCACTTTGTTGTCCGTCTGTCTGTCTGTCTGTCTGTCTGTCTGTCTGTCAATACCATTTTTGTCAGGAACGCGTAGAGGTAACAAGTTGAAATTTGTATCAAATACTCGGGTCTGCGGTCTCTTTCAGCTGTGAAAAAACCAAACTTGTAAGTCAACGCGATCAAAAGATATGACCGTTTATGTCGCATATTTTGCGATTTCACAAGGGAATCAAAACCTATAGGGTACTTCCCGTTGACCTCGAATCATGAAATTGGCAAGAAGCGGTGTCTTACAGCACACGTAAAGGGAAAAATCTGAAAAATGATAGGTTTTTGACTTTGATATTGATATCGTTTTTTGTTATTTTATATAAATTGAATAATAAATATATTTAAATAATAAACCATTTTCCCTTATTCTATTTTTTTGATAAAAATTCGAAAACCGGCTAAACCCGTTTTTTTTGGAAATCTTGAATTTGAGAACCGGTTTTTCAAAAAGTCGGTTTTTGTATAAACTCTATTTTCCACCATTCTGGCGTCAAATCGGCTTTTATTTGTTTGACTAACCTAACCTAACCTAACCTAACCATAGCCCGGACGGTTAGGTTTTTTTATACAAATTTAACAACATTTTACTTTATACAAATGGCTATCGACCACAGGGTCCTTCTGCTCACAATTTCAAAATTTTAGTGTAATTTACGAATTTTATTATTTTTTGTGGATCAATGTGATCATTCGAGACTTTAGGCGCTTGCCGTCTGCGCTGCTCAAAATAACAACAGCCGATTTTTTTTATTATCATAATTTGCTTTAAATAGGTATTAATTGTTGAGTAATTTAGTTGTGTCTTATATCAAATTGTAGATAATTTAGTCTAGTTTCACATGATGTTGCTTAAAATTGGTTTTGAGTAATAGTTTTTGAGAAAATTTGAAAAAACAAAAAAATCTATTTTTTTTAATTATCATGATTTGTTTAAAATTGGCATTAATTGTTGAGCAATTTAGTTGTATCTTATATCACATTGTAGATAATTGAGTCTTTTGAGTAATTATTACAAATTTTGGCTTGTGCTAAGAACTTTTGCCTTTGAACTTTTGAATTGAGACAAAATGATATCAACGTCAAAATTTATTAAAAATTTGACACAAATTTAAGACAAATTTGTCATAATTTGACACAAATTTATCAAAATTTTTACATAAATTCTGCATTTTTTTTTGCAATTTGTGGCAATTTTTTGCAAAAAAAATCCTGTTTTGTTTTGCAATGAAATTTAACAAAAAAAAACCTCAAATTAGAATCTGCATTGAGTTAAATTTAAATAATTCCTGTCGCTGAAACATTCAAAAGAAAATTCAAAATCGCCCAAAGAAATCCAAAATTCGTCGTCGAAGATGTCTGTAAGGAAAATATTGTCTAGACCACTCAGTTTAGTCGATTAATTCAAATTTAGTTGATTGTATCGTGAAATTTCTGAGCAAGGTAAGCAACCAAAAAAAGTCTGGATCTGCATCTGCAGTTATTTAAAATTACAAACAAACTTGAACAACTTTTTTTTTAATTTCGGATTTTTTTTGACTGTAGTTGTTTTTGACTGTAGGTATTTTTGAAATAGCTTTCAGTAAAGATTCAGCAACATTTATTTAACCTGAAATTTAAATTTTTATTTTGAACAAGAAACTAACTTTTCATACGACAACCGAAAATAAATTGCTTAAGGTTTAATGCCATTTAGTTTATATTGTTAAGATAGTAAAGATTAAAATAGGCTGTGGAGTTAAGATTTAGACTTACAAGAGTAACTTATGTTACTTATGTTAGACTTACTGTTAGACTTTAGTTTACTTATGTTAGACTTACTTTAGTTTAACATAATTAGTTGGTCAAGGATTAATGGACAAGTTTTGCATAAGTGCACGAATGTTTAACATGGCACGCAAGAGATTAGGAATGGACATATTTATTTGCTGTTTTCTGATGCGATAATTTTAATGATTTTCTTAAATATCTTAAATTAACTAGAAGAACCTAAATCAAATTAATAGATTTACAAAATTTCGCATTAAAAAAAATGCGGATATTAACGTTAAGCTATTTGAAATTTGGATAAAATTCAAATAACATTAGCAACCCCAAATTTTGGAAACCATGTTCAAAATTGATATCAGGAATCTTGAACTGAAAGAATGTTTGCCGAGAATTTCCCAAATCCAAAGATATTCCATAAACTTCAACAGCAATTTACAAAACCAAAAAAAGTTCTTCCAAATCGTTGTAACTTTCTCATCCGGCATTATTTTCGCAATATGTTGTCAGTCTTATTCATAATTAAATAATCATCAGGGGTCCGATGTTACTGGAGAAATATCCTTTAATTTGACGTGATTTGGAACGGCATAGTATTAATTGACGATTTCGCATACTGGAAATAAATAATCGACTGGTGTGTTGAAAGATATCCAAAAAATTCCCACTGTTAAATGCAAAACCAAAACAGTTTTTGACAGCAAAGACATGGTGATTCGGCCCCGGAAAGATATTTATATGATACTCGGATGATATGTTGGTACTTATTAAATAATTTTTTTTATTAAATAAAAGTTCTCAAAATATTTATGGAAATTAATGTATAATGATGTTATTTTTAACTGTTTTAATTTTTTATTTTGATGAAAAAATTATTGTTGTTATTTTAAATATAAAGTGTTATTTCTAATAAATAGAAATAAGCTAAATATGCATAAAAACAAAGAAATTAAAACTTGAAAGATTAAATAAATGCATTATTTGAGCCAAAAATGGTTTTTATTTTTTTCTGCTATGGCCTACCATTTTTAAAAATCCGTAAAATTCATAAAGTTAAAGGGTAATATATAAGGCTTGAAAAAAAAGTTTCATAAATGTACCAAAACTGTACGTACCATGGTTAAAAAATTAAAATTTAAAATTTTTTTTTTTTTTTCAAGAATCTTATGAAGCTCTATATAGCTGTTAATTTTTTTCGTAAGAGCTCCTATCGGCCCAAAACATATTAAATTTTTAGATCAATCGATTCAGCCTTTACTGAGAAAAAAAAATCGTTTTTGACACATTTCGCCTTTTCTCGAAAACCAATTGAGTCAGCGATCTGAAACTTTCAGGATCTTATTAATTAATTAGCACCAACATATATTCCGAGTATCATATAAATATCTTTCCGGGGCCGAATCACCATGCTTATACCCCTAGGGTCTTTGACTGAATTTCAAATGAAATTAACATTTGTTATTCGAAAAGATTTTGTAATAAAATCTTTTTTCAAAATGGCATTTTTTTAAATTAAATCAATAATCATTTCTGTTGATGTCTCAATGAGATTCCAAAAATTCACAGAAACAGAATCAAACTGAAAACCAGAAAAAGAAAAAGAAAAAATTAATAATATTTTATTTAAATTTTAAATTTTTGCTTTAATTAACTTAGAAGACGGTTTGAGAACCAAATGTAGAAGAATCTGTACAGAACTATTGCTATTACAACTTCTGGTAATCCTTATTGGTAAATTATGAATTATTTGTATTAACATTATATCAATTTTAATTATAATTACTTTTTTATTATTAATATGAAATTGTTGCTAAATATTTACATTTGATTTTGAATCGACAGTTTTTATCAAAGTTGTTTTATTAGGCAGATAAATGTATAGATCGTTCATAATTGAAAAGTCTTGAACAAACATTATTGGGTGAAATGCGAAGTTTGTCTGATCGATTTTATTCTCGCGAAAGTTTATAATATGATTTTTTTTTTTAATTAAAAACTAAATATGAACTTAATATCTACGTTTTAAAAGACATTTCGTTTTAATTTCAGCTTGACATATATTAACAACATAAAGTAAATGCAGCTGAAATACAACTAATTCAATATTTCATACTTTTATAGGTTTTGCAAAATTTCTTTCAAACCATATTTTAGTTTGCGTTTTGTTATTTCGAATTTTCTAGAATATTCTATTTTTATATTTGTTTACTAACATTTAGTTAAAACTCTAAAGGCGGCTACACACGATCTGGCATGACTGCCAGTTCGAACTGAACAGTCCGCCGTCATATAGTGAAATCCGTGAAATTGTGTAAAACCGAGTCATTGCATGATCTGCCGGGAATTCGTGTATTCAATTTCAACTACACGATATGACTTGGTATTTCTTGAAACCACCTCACATATGTTTCTTTATTTATCTCTTTATTAATAGATCTGATAAATAAGACAAGTAGCTTTATACTATCAGAAGACTGAACTTGGATATTTCTTGAAACTGTGAATCGGTAAAAAGATATGTAGTTTAAATTGCAGTTAAACAAATGCCTAATAAAATCGGTGATTCCCTGAGCTGCACGAACTAAACGAACTGCCGAGATATGAGGCATATATCGAACTGATATGAGTCACTGAGCCATTACATGGCTCAGTTTTATATAATCTGACTGATTTTACTATATGACTACGACGTATTTATTCCGGTCGATCTGTCAGTTAAGACTGTTATGCAGCCGGAGAAAAGGACAAAAAGGCCGTACGTTTCTTTTTTTTTGGGTTTCTTTTTACCGACTAGCCTTTTACCGACTTTTAGCGACTACTAAACTGAAAAGTGCAAATACGTCTAAAGCGCTAAGACGTCATCGTCTTTCGCGATCATTCCATCCAGCGACCGGCCTTCAGGCTGTTCATTTCGAACTCGGATCGTGTGGAGCCGCCTTTGGGAATGTAATTTATTTTACTTTAGAGCATACAATTAATTTAATATACTAATTTAAATTATTCTGGCCATAAAATTCTGCCAGTTGGCAGATTCTGAATGTTGCTCCTCTCGAAAAAGAGCGTAAAGGAGATAATAATGTCAGATAGAGGAATAACACCTCTTTAAAAAACCTTAGTCCAGCTGATCCGGCTGGTAGCCCCTTGTAAGGGTCCCTTGCCAGGGTTACGGTGAAGACCTCAACGGCAGCTACAGTGGAGAGCATAATCCTCGATACAGTATAGACGGCGGATATGGCAGCCCAGTGCTCGGGATTAATTGAGAGAAAAGAGTTATGGTGAAGATGGTCAACGGTTTTGAAGGCGGAAGACGACAACCATGTCCAAACGTTGGATAAAGCGGATGAACTATCTTCATTTAGCAGCGTCTGTTCTTGAAAGAAGCGACTGCGAAGGGCTCATTAGGGCTATTATAGGGCTATATAAAGAGCCATTCTAACTCCAGAGCAGCGGCCTATTATCAAGCTCCGGGGCTTACAACCTCGGTTCTATTACAGGGAAGGATTTGTCCAATCCACACAAAATGAATGTCGTCATAAAAAGGACACTACCCTAGGTATTACCTCTTTGAGGGAATCTACCACTCTTTAGAGTGCAATCAGGCCTATGGATTCTGGAGATCCTGAACCTAGATGCTTTGAAGACACAACTACGCATACTAAATTCAAGATAAAACAGAATTATTATTTTGGAACTTTGAACGTCATCTCTATTGAAAGTTGTAAAACACAAAGAGTTGACGCTGATGATGGACAAAGATGACATAACCATATTGGCCATTCAAGAAATCAGATACCTAGATGAAGACATAATGGACATTGAAGGTTACAGGGTTTATAAAGGAAAAAGGGCAGTCAAAATAGGTAAGAACATGCCTATACTTGGCATAGTTTTTGTTGTTCGTAAAAATGTTGTCAATTCAATCGTGGAGTTCTTCAGCCCTCCTTGGGGTTTCTATCCCAACTCTCAGCTGTGGTAACAAAGCATACAGCTTGATCAATTCGCATGCACCAATCAATGAAGATAACAAACGTAATCCTGAGAAAGTTAAATAGTTTTGGGACCTTCTTGAAGAACATTTAGATAAAATACCATCTAAGAATATAAAGATCCTACTAGGTGATTTTAATGCCCAGCTGGGAATAGAACCGCAACTCAGATCAACAATTGGAAAGTATCCAGCTCACAAGCTGGACTAATAAGAAATGACTAATAGAAATGGTATAAGACTCGTCAATCTGTGTAGATCCTTCAGATAATGTCAACATTTTACAAACACAAGCCAAGTAAACAGAAGACTTGGCGATCACCAGGCAATGCGTGTGGAGAGAAACAGATTGATCATTGTCAATTTCATCCCTCTCAATAAGACCGTGAAAACCAGAAACAAAATTTATAAATTTAGCGTTGCAAAGCTTAAAATCAATCAAAACATATTAGAGCAATACCACCAGCAACCGACATTTGAATCTCATAATTAGACGAACATCGCCTACAAGATCCAACAAGCAGCTAATACTGCAATCCTGACAGCTAAAAGGAAAGAGCATAGATGGTGGAATGAGGTTTGTGCTGAGGTGGTGGCCCAAAGAACAAATGCCTGGAAAAGTGGAACTCGACCAGGGGACCTGAAGATTATGATGTATTCCGTGAAGTTCGAAAATATGCAGCCAGAACTTTACGAAGGACTAAGCGAATGTATTTGCCGGCGCGAGTGGTGTACAGGTGACGCTCGTGGCGAGTCATGTTAGAGAGCTAACTAACAAGTATAGAGGGACAGAGTTCCATCCCCAATGCCAGCCGCATTTGTACCAGAAGACAAATGTGAAAAATACTAATTAGCGCAATTTACAATAACAACTAGGTTTCTGGGCCTATAAGTGTATGTGAATGCAAAATACAATAGGCAACAAGTATGCCGCAGTGTTTGAAGGATTAATACCCGGTATCCACATCGGACCAAACTTATTTTAAACACTTAACAGCTATTAGAACAACTATTAGAACAGATCGATCGGGATTTTCAGAAAAACAATGCCAGAGACTTCTATCAGACGTTCAAGTCTAATTTGAAAGGATATCAAGCCCCAAATCTTTGTTTTAGAGACGAAAATGGCAAACTGGGATTGACAAACAAAGAAAACTGCGCGATCATGTCTCGTTATTTTGAAAACCTACTTAATTGTGATGAACCGAAAGAAAGATTTCCTGCATTCGCCCCGATCTACAAACTACCAAATTCATCTCCACCTGATAAAGAGGAGATCAAAGAGATCACCAACAACCTTAAGAATAATAAGGCAACTGGAGAGGATTCAATAGTGTCGGAAATACTGAAGGTGGCAAATAATGAAACTCTAGATGTACTAGTCCAGCTTTTTGAGGCGATCTGGAGAACTGGGATGATACCAACTGCACGGCAGTCAGTTTTAATACATCCTCTACACAAACAAGGTGATAAAAAGAATGTCAATAACTTTAGGGGCATCTCATTAGTTTCTGTTCCATATAAGATTCTATCCAAAGCAATACAGAACGGAATAAAGGGTCACCTTGTCCAACTGACTGGAACTGGAAATATCAAGCTGGTTTCCGAAAGGTTCGTCCTTGCCCAGAACAGATCTTCAACCTAAAGAACATCAGGTATAAAATACTGGGTAATAATATAAAATAAAATGCTGGGCAAATTCCAGAATACGCCTGGTGTCCCTTTGTCTTGCAGATTGGGCAGTACATATCTCTTTGACAGTCTTTTGACTGATGTCCATCTGATGATGTCCTCTTTGGTGCATCGTAGTCACATCTTCTGCCTATCTGGCTTCTGCCTTGATATGGATTAGCTAGATGGCCTAGTTCCCAGCATTTATAGCACCTTTCTAGGTCAATTCTCTCCCTCACTCTGCAATTGAACCATCCAACCTTTATGTAACCTCTGTCTATTAGCATTTGTCTATTAGTCTATTTCTTGGTTTTTTGGTAGTGCCACGGTGGCTATCTCCATAGGCAGGTCTGATGTTTTTTATTTTAATTGCTCTTTCTGTATTACCGAGCACAGATCTTAACACGTCCTCTATATCATCTCGTATTGTTACAGCATCTAAATCTTTAATATTCACAACGGTGTCTAAGTTTCTAGTGCAGATTTCTATCTGCGGCAGTTTGTTTACTATTATTTCCCTAAGGTTGTTCGCACTCCCCTCTTTCACTTCAAGTAAGAACTCTCCGCTTCTAGTCTGCCTTATTCCCGATAGCTTGACTCCTGATGATTCGGGGTCAACTTCTTTTTTGACTACACTGAGGAGCTCAGCATGTTTTTCCCTTTGATTTTAGAAATACCGCCTCTTTCGGGGTTTTCTCTAGCTTTTCTTTACGGTATTGCTTTTGGTGGCTCAGCTTGGATCCATCAGGTATAAAAAACTGGAGGAAATAACTACGTGGTCGTGTTTGTTGATTTGCACAAGGCATATGACTCCATCGATCGAGAGTCATTCATGAATATTTTGGAAGAGTTTGGGATGGATGATACATCAAAACAGCTAATCAAACAAACTCTCACTAACATAGTGCCAAAAATTAAACTATGGATGAGATATCAGAACACTTTACAATCAGAACGGGCGTAAAGCAAGGAGATGAATTGTCCCCCAATCCTTTTCAACTGTGTTTTGGAAAAGATCATTCGAGAATGCTAAAAGCTGTAAGCCCAAGAAGAAACATATGAAGAGCGATTCAGACTTGGTCCTAAGAACAAAGGTGTACATTGACTCCCTGGCCTTTGCAGATGACCTGGCCGTTTTAGCTGACAACATAGAGTCAGCAGTCAACAAGATCAATAGACTGTCAGATATGGCTGAAAAGGTTGGACTCCAGATTTCTATTAAAAAGACAAAATATATGACGAACATGATGGACCTGAATGGATGAACACCAATCCGGAAAAAATTGGACGAGTCAAGAATTTCAGATATCTCGGTATAGTCATCCAAGAGAATGAATAAGAAGAATAAGCAATTCATGTCAGGATAAGGAAGTTAGACCAGGCATATCACCTGACAAAAAATACCTATAATAATACCTAATAAGACAAAAAGTCTAAGAGTATAGGAGCCAAGTTCAGACATTATAATACAGTTTTAAAGCCTGAGGGCTTATATGCGTCCGAAACTTTGACCATGAATAGGCAAGGTCAAGCTGAGCGGCTGGAAAAACGAGAACGTAGGATATTCAGGAAATTCCTAGATAACAGATGGGTTGATGGACAATGGCGAATGAGAACAAATGAGGACTTGTACAGTAAGACAGAACCTATTACAGCATCCATTAAAAAGAGACGATTGTTATTTTACGGTCATCTCATGAGGATGGACGACTAACAAAAAGAATATGGAGTTTGATCAAATCTAAGAAAACAAGGCCGAGATGGTTCGAAGAATGTGATCTTCGGCAGATTGGTATCTCAGAGAGAAACGTTCATGATAGGAACAAATTTAAAAGCTTGGTGAACAACTACCAAGGTTTTAAAATGGCATCAACGTCCAAAAGACAGAGACGACCTTTGTCCGAAGAGCATAAACAGGCACTTTTTGGTGGGCTCAGAAGATTCTGCCAGGAAGTTTTTTTTTTAAATTCTCCTGGATTATTTACGATCTGTCTAACGACACTAAGTAAATGTGGTGTAACATCGTCAACTCTTGTAAGTATTTACCCAGGGGCAAATACGTCTTCATCCTACGGTACTCATATTACCATATCAAGAGGGAGTCTGCGTTTCAATCTACGATTTCCATGTCCAGTGAGAAGCCGGCTTGCAAGAGTGTTCGGGTGTACTTTGAGTCTATCAGAATATGTGCTGGAATGTATTCAATCACTTCTTTCACTAGTTTAATGTTAAGGTCGTGGTTAATGATAATATTGTTACAAACCGTGGTACAATTACAATCATTCTTACGGTATTTGATTGAAATCTTTCCAGTATCTGGATATTTGAGTTGCACGTTGAACTTCATAGCAGACTCCCATGGAGCTATATACTGGTTTCAGAACAGAGTTGTATAGTAGAAGCTTGTTTTCCAATGCGAGTTTTGGTTTTGGACCGAGTAACCAATCAATTTTCCTTAGTTTAAGATTAAGTTGCTTCCTTTTTGTCCATATGTGCTTTCGCCATGTGAGTTTTTGATCTGCGTGCATACCTAGATATTTCGCTGAGACTGATGGAGGTATCTGCCGGCCATTCAATTTTACTAGTGGACAGGTTTCCCTTCTGAGAGAAAACCGATTTTAACTCATTTGCTTGGATTTTCCACCTTTTTTTAGCCGGTTTTCTAGTGCATTAAGATGCAGTTGGATTCGTTTTGCTGCCACGACTGGATCTGAATGGGATGTCATTATCGCTGTGTCATCTGCATATGTTGCTGTTAGAGTGTGGGCTGTGGTGGGCATATCGGCGGTGTATAGAAGGTAGAGTACTGGGCCTAGTACACTTCCCTGTGGTATACAGGCTTTAACTAATTTTAGATCGCTTACCTCGTCCTTGTATTTGACTGCAAAATATCGATCAATTAAGTATGATTTAAGTATTTCATACAAGTGATGTGGAAGTTGCTGTCTGATCTTGTATAACAGTCCAGTATGCCACACCTTATCAAACGCTTGTGCAATATCTAGAAATCTAGAAAAAATATCTAGAAATACTATCCAGTAGAATTGGAGTTAGTCGTTTTAGCAAAAGTTTCTCGAATATTTTTGAGAAAGTGGGCAACAGACTTATAGGCCTGTAAGAGGTAACTACATTTGGGTCTTTTCCTGGTTTTGTTATTAGAATTATTTTGGGCTAGTTTCCATTGCGCAGGAAAGTAACTCAAGCGTAGCGCTGCCTTGAACAATATATTGAGGAATCGTATTATTTCTTCTGGTAGCTAGCGCACTATCCTTCCAGAGATCAGATCGTATCCAGGTGATTTTTTATATTAATATTTTTAATTATGGAAGACACTCTTTCACTCACTTTGTGATTTTTTTATTGGAAAGTCCATTTGATATGGCTTCTAGAGATGCGTTTATGTCATAAATTTCTTGTGTGGGAGGTACTGTGGGATTTGGTTGAAAAACTTTCTCCAGATGTTTAGCAAAGACTTTAGCCTTTTCTTTATTATCTCTGGCCCATTTACCGTTTTCTTGTCTGATTGGTGGGATTTGCTGTATTGTGCGTATAGCAGGAAGTTAGAGCTGGAACAAGAGCAAGACCTAGACACTACAATAAAATTGGTTGTTACTACGCAGTCCATAGAGGCTCAATTCGATGTATTAAAAAAAATTAAAATTAATAACAAATTGTTACAACATTAGAACTATTGAATTATAAGAAAATTAGTTACAAATGTTTAAAATAGATAAACATTTTCTTGCTTAAAAATTGCAAATTAGTGAATGTGAGTCAAAACCTTGCGTAAAAATTGTAAATTAGTGAATATAATTCCGTATCTGCTCAATCTATCACGTATATTATTTGAAAAATCAATTTTAAATTGCTCGGCCGTAAACTAAACACTAAACTCGCTTATAAGTGTGCATAAAAACCATTAACCCGTTTAGTTTTAGTGCCGTGTTCCTATTTTTATCATATTTTATAGACTCAGATTCCAACTTGGCACTCTCACTTACGATCCGCATTGAAATCACAACACCAAACGACCGCCGATTTAACGCAACGAATAACAACTTATAAGAGGTACAAACCGAGCCTTATCGCTTTTGTCGGAATTGTCGGCATAATAAAAAACACATTGTTACAATAAAATAAATACAAATAGCTAACTGTTATTATATATAGTCTTATCAGATTAAAATATTAGAACGTTTGTATTTCATACATAGTTGTTCTGAGTCTACTTTTATTAAACATGCGTGAAATACGCAAATTAATGCAGATCTATGGGCAACTTACTCCTTTCAGTATTTCTATTTCAAGGAGTCTGGACAAGGCAAGGCTACACGTCTGATGTAACAACTATCCTTCCCATATAGCAACACCGAGAAAACGTTGCACCTTAATATTCGTTAAGACTTTAGTTGTAAGTTAAGATCTCTATTGCATAGCACATTTCTCATTCTGTTAAATATGTTTCTGGTTTGTCCAATTCTTGTCTTAATTTCTTAAGTGTACTCATTACTTTCATTGATAGTTGTATCAAATTGATACGTCTATCGTGTATTACATTTTGCGTCTTTAATTTATAAATGCAAACTTTATTTATCTAACTTAGTCTACTTGTCTAGCATCTGTGTTGAAACAATTTTTTGTTTCTTCATCATCATTAATATTATCGCGTGTGGGTATTTGTAAGTGGCAATAACACTCGAATTGAGTATATATTATGTATTATTATTTTGAAAGGAGTTAAGCAGTACGTAATGAGGTTGGTGTGTAAGTAATTTCAACGAGTTATTACTTATGGGAGCGCTGTACGCGCGAGAATTTTTTCCCTGGTTCAGGTAGATAAATTCCGAGAAAATCTTTCCCATTTTTTCGTTATACACAAACCTATCTTTTTTTTCTGCATCGACGGGGGAAAAGTATTGTGTTTCTGTGAAAAGGGATGATAATGTTGGGGGTTTTTTTTCCGCCTCGTTTTCTTTCCTCTAGTCTCGACAAAAAAAACAACATTTTACAAATGCGATAAGTTTGAATGTGCACAGGGTGGACTAGCAAAAAGAAGAAAATGTGTGCATTTTTAACTTTTCCAAACATTTTTTTTTTTTTATTAAAGCAAATTTAAAGTAAAATATCTTCAGGCTAGTACTCTTGCTTTGAATACTAGTAAACGAGATAAGCTACCAAAACTATGAAATAAAGTAGTAAACTATAATACCGTTTATACAAAAAACGTGAAAAAAGGTGAATAGATATGGTTTTGAAAGTAGACCTAGAGCAATACCAGACATAGTGCGGTAAATCATTGTCGAGAGTAGAAAACACTATGCTAGACAAGAATAAAGATGACCATAGAACACTAGACCAAACTAGACCCAAACTATTCTAGACTGGACTAGACAATTTTGTCTAATTGGACAACAAAACGATACAAAACCAGGCAAGGCAATACACTAAATAAGAATAGGTAAAGTAAGATAAAAATGGACAAGCTTAGATAATAGTGGGCAAGACTGTCTTCTCTAGTCTAGTATTGTGTAGTGTAGTCTTGTATTATAATAGTGTAGTCTTGTATTATAATATTGTCTTGTAGGGTCTAGTCCAGTCTAGTCCGTCTAACCATGTGTATTCTCGTCCAGTCTTGACGAGCCTTGTCCAGTCTAGTCTTTTATGACCTTTTCCGGTTTTGTCTGAACTTGTCAGGTCTTGCCTGGTCTTATCTTGTCTGGTCTTGTCTTGTCTGGTGTTGTTTTGTCTGATCTTGTTACGACTTGTGTGATCGTATCTAGTAATGCCTGGTTTTGTCTGGTCTAGTATGGTTTTGTCTGAACTTGTCAGTTTTGCCTAGTTTTGTGTAGTCTAGTTTAATCTTCTCTAGCCATGGCTAGTATTTTCTAGTATTGTCTAGACCAGAGGTGGGGAACCTATTTTCTGCCAAGGGCCATTTGGAAATTTATAACATCAGTCGTGGGCCAGACAAATAATAATAATAGTTTTTTAGTTTTTATTGTTCAACAAAAAAAAATTATAAATAAACAAATAAAAAATAAAAAATCATAAAATATATCCATTTTTAAACATAATTAACTCATCCTAATCCTAACGTGATGGCTGGAACTGTCTTTCTTTGTTAAGTCGTCTGATATTAGCTGATATTGATGATGTGGCTACTCGCAACTGATTTTCCAGGTTTACGTCCGTCAATCTAGAACGCAGTTGATTCTTTGTGATCGTAAGTTTAGAAAAGAACTGCTCGCAACAGTAAGTTGTTCCTAATACCGATGCATATTTCAATGCATGTCTCCTCAAATTGCGTATGTAACGATTATATAACTCAAGCAGTGGGAGATTGTATCTAGCTTTCAGCTCAACATTAGTTTGCAGCTAAATAATTTCGTGTTGGAGGTTATCAGGCAGATCAGCTGGTTCCACATTGAACGGTGTAGCAAAGATGTTCAATTCAATTTGCTTACTTTTCACGTCCTTAAATCTTTCATTAAATGTCTCAATTAGTTTCGCCCTTTCACCAGCATACTCAAGTGTCGAAGAAGGCTTTTGTCCTTCCAGCGTAGGGAAATGCACCGTGTTATTCCATTCGAGTTGCACTTTCCACAGCTTTAATTTAGCTTCAAATGATTTTACGTTTAAAAGCAGGGAGCTGAGAAGCTGGTTGAGACCCTGCAGTTTGACTTTTAGCTCTGACAGATACTTAGTAATGACCACCATGAACTAGTAATGTCCACCATAGATCACACAGCCACTTGCTATTACTGAGTTCCCTGACAGGTTTTCCCATCATCTCCATGCTTAACTTCATCACGCAGCTCGTAAAACCTAATGAGCATGTTCCCGCGACACAGCCACCGTACTTCAAAGTGATAAACAAGATCACCGTACTCAGAGTCAAGGTCATTCAGAAATTCCTTAAATTGGCGGATATTAAGCCCTCTGCTTTTGATAAAATTAATACACGACACTACTGTTGACATCACATTGTCGAGCCGCAATAACTTTGCACAGAGACTTCCTTGATATATGATGCAGTGGCATATAATTAAATCATTTGGGACAAGAATGAGACGATTAATTTCTTTCTTTACAAATACAATTAACCCTTTCTGCAATCCAAAGATGTATTAGTATGATGTATTAGATGTACTAGTATTTTCTAGTATTGTCTAGACCAGGGGTGGGGAACCTATTTTCTGCCAAGGGCCATTTGGAAATTTATAACATCAGTCGTGGGCCAGACAAATAATAATAATAGTTTTTTAGTTATTATTGTTCAACAAAAAAAAATTATAAATAAACAAATAAAAAATCATAAAATATATCCATTTTTAAACAAAATTAACTCATCCTAATCCTAACGTGATGGCTGGAACTGTCTTTCTTTGCTGAGTCGTCTGATATTAGCTGATATTGATGATGTGGCTACTCGCAACTGATTTTCCAGGTTTACGTCCGTCAATCTAGAACGCAGTTGATTCTTTGTGATCGTAAGTTTAGAAAAGAACTGCTCGCAACAGTAAGTTGTTCCAAATACCGATGCATATTTCAATGCATGTCTCCTCAAATTGCGTATGTAACGATTATATAACTCAGGCAGTGGGAGATTGTATCTAGCTTTCAGCTCAACATTAGTTTGCAGCTAAATAATTTCGTGTTGGAGGTTATCAGGCAGATCAGCTGGTTCCACATTGAACGGTGTAGCAAAGATGTTCGATTCAATTTTCTTCCTTTTCACGTCCTTAAATCTTTCATTAAATGTCTCAATTAGTTTCGCCCTTTCACCAGCATACTCAAGTGTCGAAGAAGGCTTTTGTCCTTCCAGCGTAGGGAAATGCACCGTGTTATTCCATTCGAGTTGCACTTTCCACAGCTTTAATTTAGCTTCAAATGATTTTACGTTTAAAAGCAGGGAGCTGAGAAGCTGGTTGAGACCCTGCAGTTTGACTTTTAGCTCTGACAGATACTTAGTAATGTCCACCATGAACTAGTAATGTTCACCATAGATCACACAGCCACTTGCTATTACTGAGTTCCGTGACAGGTTTTCCCATCATCTCCATGCTTAACTTCCTCACGCAGCTCGTAAAACCTAATGAGCATGTTCCCGCGACTCAGCCACCGTACTTCACAGTGATAAACAAGATCGCCGTACTCAGAGTCAAGCTCATTCAGAAATTCCTTAAATTGGCGGATATTAATCCCTCTGCTTTTGATAAAATTAATACATGACACTACTGTTGACATCACATTGTCGAGCCGCAACAACTTTGCACAGAGACTTCCTTGATATATGATGCAGTGGCATATAATTAAATCATTTGGGCCAAGAATGAGACGATTAATTTCTTTCTTTACAAATGCAATTAACCCTTTCTGCAATCCAAAGATGGCTGGAGCTCCACTTGTACCTAGTACGGCCATTTAACTTTTCAAAGATTAGCTCAAGATTCTTCATTTATAGAACAAGTCTCTCATATAAGTCCTCACCTGTTGTAGTGCCATGCATGGCTTCCAGTGACAGCAGTACTTCTTGCGTGTCAAACTCTGTATTTGTTCCACGAACGAGAACGTCCAGTTGAGCAGTATTTGTTATGTCCACAAGCCAGAGAGAAAAATTGGAAATCTTCTGCAGATTCCTTCAGTGTGTTTTTAATATCTGGTGCTAAGTCAGTAATACGATCCGAGAGATGGTTCTCGGACTCAAAGTAACTCAATTTTACTTTGTCTGGTGCTATCAACTCCGCAGCAGCCACCATGCACTCTTTCACAAACTCTCCCTCTACATGAGGCCTCAGTTTCTTTGCGATTAGCTCGCTCACTACATAGAACTTGTCTGAATAACATTGTCATTGTCACCACGAAGCTTAGTAAAAACGGCTTGTTGTGATTTCAAACTGTGCCGAAGAGCTTTGATTTTATCTAGACATATTATCGGTGGATCGAGAGAAAGACAGTGTTAGAAGGGAACAGACTGTAGAAGAAGTAGGTGAAGAATAAATTACTGCCGGGGAAGTACACCAGGTAATTGCAGCCTTGAAGCAGAAGAAAGCGGCGGGACCGGACGGAGTTTGAAATGAAGCGTGGAAGTTAGTACCAGATAAATGTATCGACAAGCTTACGGAGGAGTTCAACAAGATATGGAAAGGGACAAAGGGTATCCCAGAGAGCTGTAAAGAGGGGATAATACAGCCAATCCACAAAAATGGGGACAAGGAAAGGGTGGAGAATTACAGGGGGATCATGCTGATGAACTCGTCCTACAAAATGTTCGCCAAGATTCTAGAAGGGCGGTTGAGAAAAGAGGCAGAGGAAAAGCATTCAATACCAGAGGTGCAAGCAGGATTCAGAGAGGGAAGAGGCACAGTCAAACAACTCATAACACTTAGATTTATAATTGATCAGGAAATTAGATCTGGGAGCCTGTTTGCTCTTTTTATCGACCTGAAAGCAGCGTATGATTCCGTAGATAGAGGGAGATTGTATGAATGTTTGGTTAAAAAGGGTATTTCGGAGAGAGTGAGGAGGAATGTGAAGGAGGTGTATAGGGAAACGGAGTGTAAGATCAGGGTGAATGAGAGTGTAACGGAATATTTCGAGATAAAAAAGGGCCAGAGGCAGGGATGTCCACTGAGCCCCACACTTTTCAATCTCTATGTGGCTGATTTGGAAAGAGTTTTGGCAGACGGACAAGCTGGAGGAGTGGTGGTAGGGAGAACAAAGGTGTGGAGTTTAGCATACGCTGATGATGTAGTTGTATTTGCCAAGACAGCAGGGGAATTGAGAGAGGTAATTGAAACGGTGAGAGGGTTTTTTAAAAGGAGAGATTTGAGTGTGAATGTGGGAAAAACTAAATGGATGCGGTTCAAAAGAGGTGGGAAGTTCAAGAAAGAAAGGTTTGAATGGAGAGGGAGGGAAATCGAGGAGGTGCAAAAGTTTAAGTATCTGGGGTATGTATTTGGAAATGGAGGTAGCAATAGAGAACATGAGGAGTATGTAGCGAAGAAAGCGTGGGTGGCAGCTGGGCGAGTCTGGAATGAATGGAGAAATAAATTCGAAGGAAACTTCAGGGCGGCTGAGACGGTGTGGAAAGTGTGTGCGAGAAGCATTTTATTGTATGGCTCAGAAGTCTGGGGGACGAGAGAGGAAGAGAGGATAGAGAGAGTCCAGTTGAAGTTTTTCAAAAAAATCCTGAAGCTTGATAGGTCGACACCTAGTTACATTGTCCTCCAGGAGGTGAATGCGTGCAAGGTGGCAGTCCTGGCTGCAAGAAAGGTCATAAGGTATGAATATAAGGTGAGTGAAATGGGAGATGAAAGGTTAATAAAAGAGGTTTTTAGAATGGTAAATCGAGTGGGAGTAGGCGGTTTGAAAGGGAGTGACTGGGGTAAGAATAAGAGGAAATTGTATGAAAGATGTGGTATACCTGGTGAGGGGCTCGAAAAGCTAAAGCACGAAAGTGCAGGGTGGGCCGAAAGGTTGGTAGAACGTTTGCAAGAAGTGGACCTACAGGAGCGGCAAAGCAAAATAGAAAGTAGTAATTTTCATAAAGGGTACGTAAAGATACAGGTACATAGGCGGTTACCAACCTATTTAAGTGTAAATCAAGAGGACGATGCACAAGTCTTGTTAGCAAGGTATAGGTGTGGATGTGAGGAGCGTGGAAGAAGATACTGGATGAGTGAGGAGCATAGAAAGTGTAGTGTTTGTGGGACAGCAAAGGATACTTGGGAGCATTGGATGGAAGAGTGTATAAGGGGTGAATGGAATGAGGGAGAGAGGCGGGAAGGAAAGAAATGGGAGGAATGAATGTGATAGCGGAAAGGGTCTGAAACTGCTGAGACGGATAAAAGATGGAAAGAGCAAACTGGTAACAGAGAAGGTGTATTATAAAGGAAATTCGAGTTTATTTTGTGTTTTGTAATATTTTTGTATTTTTATTTTTAAATTTATATTTTTTTTTTGTATGTGGTTTCTATATGCCAGTAGGTTAATAAATAAATTATCTAGACACATTTGGCCCCCAATTCATTTAATTTTGCATGTTTTGTGCTGCAATGACGCTCTAAATTAGACTTTTTCACAACAGCTAACGCGTCCCCACAAACTAGGCAAACAGACCTGCCTTCACCTCAAGAAAAAAATAATCATGGGTCCATTTTTCTTGAAAAGGCCGACATTCTGCATCCACTTTTCTTTTCTATATACTCGCCATTTGTATGATGTCACACCATAGAAGTTTTAATTTCTAAATCACTCACGTTTGCGCACGAAGAACCAAAAATAATGACGAACAGTCACACATGTACAGCAAGGAAAAATTCACAATCCCCTCACGAATTGCAAAATACGTCATTGCGTCTTTAGATACTTGTCTCTGAAATACGTCAACACGATGTCTGTCAGCAGTCGGCGTATTATCACTGCAACATGAACGCATTCACTCGCGGGCCAGATAAAATGAATTCTCGGGCCGCATGCGGCCCGCGGGCGGAACATTCCCCACCCCTGGTCTACACAATATTATCTAACTTAATATTTGCTAGTATTATTATTATTGTCTAGTCTAATTATGTGTAGTATTGCATAGATTAATATGGTCTAGTATTCTCTTCAGTCTTGTCTAGTCTTGTCTTGTATATTCTCGTCTGGCCTTGTCTCGTCTCGTTTAGTCTCGGTTTGGTTTGTCTCGTCTCATCTAGCACTATATAGCCTTGATTAATCTTACCTAGTCTAGGGTTTGGTTTGAACTAATCTATTCTTTTTTTTTTAAATGCTTAAGAAGCTGGCAGAACAATCACGAAAAGTCGGCCTTAAAATAAACATCTCGAAAACGGAATTTATGACCAACCTAGTACCTTCCCGAAACTTTATAATGGAAGGGATTGAGATCCGGCAAGTCACCTCATACAAGTATCTAGGCCACGAGATTAAAATCGGCAGAGACAACCAGACACATGAGATTGGAAGGAGGCTAAGACTAACGTGGGCAGCCTACGGAAAACTAAAACACATTTTCAAATCCGACATCCCCAACTGCCTAAAACGTAAGGTGTTTGACCAGTGCATCCTACCAGTCTTAACCTACGGAGCGGAGACTCTAACACTCACACAAAAGTCCGTCCAAAAGATCAGAGTGGCGCAACGAGCCATGGAACGTTCCATGCTCGGAATTACATTGCGAGATAAAGTGCGGAATGAAGTACTAAGACAGCGATCTGGGGTTAGCGATGCAATTGAAATAATAACCAAACTAAAATGGAACTGGTCCGGGCATGTCGCAAGGATGCCAAACAACAGATGGACCAAAAAGATCCTGGAATGGCGACCTAGACAGGAGGCATACAGAAGTAGAGGACGCCCACCCACCCGATGGACAGACGATGTGAAACGCATCGCCACCAACTGGATGCAAGAAGCACAAGATAGAAGTAGATGGAAGATGTTAAGAGAGGCCTATGTCCAGCAGTGGACGAGACAGGCTGAATAAAGAAGAAGAAGAAAATAATCTATTCTTGTCTAGTCGTGCCTAGTAATATCTATTCTTTTCTAGCAGATTTTCCTTACACTGCTTACTCTTGTCCAGGGGTGGGGAACCTTTTTATCATGGAAGGCCACTTTAAATTTCGGGTATAATACAGAGGCCGCATAAAATTATGAAAATTCTTGAGCGTGTGGGGTTTCAAAGCTAAAAAAAGGCCAGCACTTTATTAACATTTTGTTAGAAAAAAATAGATACAGAACTAACAGAAAGACTACGATCACTTTTACAACTGAATAGTCTGCAAGTACGAACCTCTGTCCTCGTTTATTTTAATGCTATGCTGATGTGTATCAGGGGCTGCAATCCATCAAAGAATTTGGGCACAATTTGGGAACAATGTCTCGTAACGGAGTGTCTACGAATAGATGAAAAATTCGAAAATGGTACGACCATGACGGGACCAATTTTTCAATACTTTCGTAGACACTCTGTAGCGGCAAAATACGAAAGTCTTTCATGAAATGCGGCCTCTGGTACACCTTCCGACCACTAAAACCCACTGAAAAAATCACTGCTCGTTCCTCTTTAGTACAAAATTCTAATGGAGCGGCCACGATCTATCTGCTATAAAAGGAAGACAAATTGAGGAATTGGGATCAAAATAAACGAGGTCAGGCGTCAGTACGTAAGAGTAACAATGTAAGAGTTATGCCATACATTGCAAATAACTTTTGACTCACCCTCGTAATTTAATGGGATTTTTGAGTTTGTTTTTTATTGGAAAGAAATTGAATATTAGATTCCAACTTTGTAACTCGTAACTCCAATTGGTCTTCTAAATGTGCATCAGTTATCTGGGTCCTTAATTCGTTCTTAATTTGTGTTAAATATGAAAAAGTTGATTCACAGCAGTATGTAGTTGCAAAGCAAGAAAGCAATCGACGAGCATGTTGAATACATCTTTGCATCAACACGATAATGCCAAATAGTGCTTCGCGAATGCCCGAATAATTAGTCTACGTAAATTTGTCTGGATAGATCCAAACAAGTTAATCTAGACAAATCACAAATTTTGAAAATCTGCCACAGACAGAATTTAATTAAACTTTCAGAAATGTGTAGCTTGGATTTTGAGCTACATACTCACAAATTTTGTCTACGTAAATTAGTCTAGGTAGACCCCAAAAAGTTAATCTAGACAAATCACAAATTTTGGAGCTCTGCCACAGACAGACGAATAGACAAAATTTAATAAAACTTTCAGAAATTTGTAGCTTGGATATTCAGCTACAAACCCACAAACTTTTTAGTAAGTCGTAAATTATTCTAGATAGACCCAGATAAGTTAATCTAGGCAAATCACAAATTTTGAGATTTGTAGTTTGGATCTTCAGCTACAAAACCACAAATTTTCATTAATCTACTTTAACTAGTTTAGTTAGTCTACGTAAATTAATCTATATAGACCCAAACAAGTAAATCTAGATAAATCACAAATTTTGAAGCTCTGCACAGAGACAGACTAACAGACCAAATTTAATGAAACTTTCAGAAATGTTCGGCTACAAACTCACAAATTTTACTAAATCTACCTTAACTAATTTAGTTAGACTACGTATAGTTAGACTACTAGCTTATAGGAAAAGTACACCATTCCTAAGGTGCGGAGAAGACTACAAGTTGCCCTACTGGTGGTCTTTGGATATTCAACTGCATTTTTCCATATTACCACTACGTCTTTTTTGGAATCAAAAAGATTTTTTATAATAGTATCTTCACATAACTCAAACAATTCCATTGGTAGTTCACTAGGTGCCTTCGAAATGTCAACTAAATGTGGTTCGTACGCTAATTTCATTGTAATAGTATGTTGTTCAAAATCAGAAAACCTTTCAGTATATTCTTCAATTAATAAGTCCAAAACAGTAATAAGTAATCTTGGAATGTTTCACATACATATTCTTGTTCATTTATCATTTTAGCTAACTGTGGGAAATGTTCTTCAGACATTTGTGATTGAGAGAAGAGACTTTTGAAAAATAATAACTTTTTTCTAAACGCCTCGATTATTTGCCACATATCATATATATGTTTTGTTCTGCCTTGCAAAGAAATATTTAAATCATTTTGTTTTATCATGATATCACACAAAAATGCAGCATTTCTACAAAATTCGTCATCCGACAATTCGCATTTGTTGTACCTGTTGTTGTACCTCATAAAACCTCAAAATGTCTTTTCGCAAACTTAAAACTTTGGCTAAAACTTGTCCTCTTGATAGCCAGCGTACTTTTGAATGATATAGCAAATCTACACTATGATGTTTCATCATCAGACATAAGTATATTTCTAAATTGACGATGTCGAGTCGCATTTGCACGTATAAAGTTAACAATTTTAATAACTTTATCCATAGTATTGCTTAAAGTAGCGGATTTAGCGCAAAGATTTTGTTGGTGCAATATGCAGTGAAATGAAAATAAATTTTCTAATTTTGAATTGTCTTTTTTCAGCAATGAAACGAAGCCAATTTAGTTAGAATTCCATATTTAGTCCTGCTTCTTGGCATTTTTCTTTAAAACTGTTGTAGATATCAGCTCCACGAGTTCTTCCGGTAAGAGTACCCAATGCCAGTAGTTCCTCGAAACAAGTAAAATCTTAAGTGACAGCACGAATGAAAAACAAAACCTGAGCTGAGTCCGTTGCATCAGTAGATTCATCTAATGCTAGCGAAAAATATATATCTTCATTTTGTATAATTGAGTGAAGCTGTTCTGTTATATTTTGCGCTAACTCGTGCTGTCTATCAGTTATGGTCGTTCTGGAAACGGGTAATTGTTTGTATTTCTCAACTTTCTCTGGATCTAAACATCCTACTGCTTCAACAATGCAATCCTTTATCATTTCCACATCACTAAATGGTTTTCCCCGTTTTCCAAGAATATATGCTATTTAGGTAACATCAGTTGCAGTAGTACTTTGCTTAATAAAATTACTGAAAGCTTGTTTTTGATGCTGCTTTTCTTTTTTTAGCTTTTAAAGAGCCGCTTTTCGCGATTCTCCTTCTAGTTTAGCATATTTATGGTCTTTGTGAGAAACATAATGCTGGTTTGCATTGTATATTTTAATTTGGTTATTGTAGAATTGCAACCATTTTATCTTTCACAGAAATGAGGAAATATTGTAGCTCCCAATCTTCGTTAAAAGTTCTGTTTTCTTCATTCAATTTTCTCTTTTTTGACATAATGGGTAAAACACAAATTAACAAATAACTAACTTTAAACGATTTTGATAATAATAAATCACACTAACACTAACAGACGCCACTAACAACAAACAAAAAATGTAAATTTTGCATCCGGCACGATAGGTCAGTCGAAACAACAACCAATTGTTTTAAATAAGTATTAATATTGAAATATAAATCACAACGCAGCACCTAGAAAGGAGGGAAATTTGCTGCACGTTCATTGGCCCGTTCTATCAGATCACGTGATTTAATTTCCCCCAAAGTTTTGTGTTAAACAAAGACGGTATATGACAGTTCGGTCTCACTAGTACTTCTCTCTGGGTAGCTCGAAATTATAGGTTAAAATTAAAATATCTAACAAGGCCGCCAAGGAAAATCAAAAAGGCCGCATGCGGCCTTAAGGCCGCAGGTTTTTTGCTCTAGTCTATTCTTCAAAAAATTTGCTTTCTAATATCTTGTTTTTTCTGGTCTTGAGCGTACAATACTTTATCAAACTGGACAAGGACTAACTACACAAATTCAAAAATTAATAACAACATTTTCTAAATATTAGTGCAATGTGTTTCTTTTCTGCGAAAGTTTACAAGAAACAGCAAACATTTTTAGTTATTTAGAATTCAACTAATAAAATATCGGGTAATATGGAGAATAAGAGGAACACAGCCTGAATATATTTAGCTTTTCCGGAGCTCCATAACAATTACTGGATCTTTTTAGGACTACCAAAACAAATCTCATGTGAAATTTGTCAGTTATTCTATAGCTTTCAGTCCACCTTCGTGGCACTCAACAAAAACCAAAAAAATAACATTGTTTGTAAGATGTGTCATTCCGATACCTAAGTGGATAGCCATCTTTGGACGCGTTTCGAGATTTATCTCTTGTCAGCACAGCTTTTCTTCCTTGAACACAATTTATAAACCACTTTCTTGAAACCCATGCCGGTGTTTAGGGTTAGATGTTTTAAATTTTGACATTTTTGTAAGAGAGACATGAACTTAGCAGGTTATTGATTGGACTGATAAGATAGAATTGTTATAGAGCTCATGGAAGCAAAGCTGTGCTGATGAGAGATAAATCTCGAAAGGTGTCCAAAGATAAACAATAATGTTATTTTTATGGTTTTTGTTGAGTGCCAGGAAGGTGGACTGAAAGCTGTAAAATAACTTTTTTTAACAAATTTCACAACAACATTTTAAGTTTGTATGATTATCAATAATGTAGGATGGTTTTACCAATTCTACCTTGGAGAATAAGGTTTTTTTTAACTTTTAGTTGCACTTGGTTGACTTTGTACCTGGTTCAACTGTTGTTAATCGCCTTTGGCACTGTTTAGTAGAATCGGAAAGCAAAAATCAAGCTTCTACGTTCTCTGGTTCAATAAATATTCGTGTTTTTGTTGTCCTAAAAATTGACGTATTTGACGCAACGGCTGGTAAATTACTGGTCACGTGACAAAAAGTTTGTTAATATTAAAAATTCTAGATCTAAAGTGAAGTATAGTAAAGATAAAAATACAAACTAAACTTAAAAACGATTTATAAGTACAAAAAGGTCTTGTTACAAAACAAAGTTTCAAAATTAAATATTAACTATTTTTCTAAATACGAGTAATTCAATTTCTTATTGAAAACTACGAGAGAAAAACTTGCAAATTCTGAATTACTCTCGACTGATAATAAATATTGGACAGTTAAAATTATTTCTTGTTATATGTACATTGTAAAATTTTCAAAAAGTTCAGTTATCACACGGTAACTGCTAAATTATAATACTTTCCAAATTAATTATTACAGCTACAAGTTCATTAAACGACAACTGACACAGCATATGTATAAAACATTTAAAAACAATAAAAATCAATAATTAAACACATGTTTAAAACACATAACTCACGAAGTTTTACTACAACTCAATATAATATTTCGCTATATACATAACGTGGCCATTTATTTTTTCGTCATAGCGGGACACCCGCGGAATTATGTAAAAGGAAACCTTTTGGGTATTACATTATCGGTTACTTGTAAGTTTACTAAAACATTACGGACAGTATGAGGAAGAAAAAGCAAATTGTCTTTAAGTGCCAGATTATCTCGGAGAGCATTAATTTCTTTCGCAGACTCAATTGCAGACACGTATTGTCCCTCGATTTTCAACACGGCTTAATGGCAAGTCGCTGCCTGTGCATGCAAAAAATGTAACCACAATTCAAATCTGGGAGTTTCGGAAAACATTTTCAAAATATTTGGGCATTTTTCGATGCCCAGAAAATAGCTTTTCAAAAGCTGGAACATTTTTAGAACTCTCTCAAGCGCGGACATTAACGCAAGCCAACTTATTTTACTGTAGCCCAGCAGTTTGTGATACTCTGTGTCAATTGGATCTTAAAACTCTTTCAAAGCTTCTATTCGAACGCTGTAGAAATAGAAAGAAGAATAAATTTTCACAAAGATGCACTCGAAGTCAACAGCGGCTGTTTTGATAGCTGTCTTCCGAGTGATTTGTTGAATTTTGGGTAAACTTTCTATTATTTCCTCCCAAATTACAGATCATATTATTTCCATCAAATACCACAATTTTCTTATTCAAATCATTGCAAGACTTCCTTCAAATAATCAACAATTATACCTGATGTTTCACCTGCTCTAGAAACTCTGAAACCTTGGCTTTGACCCCTTCGTATGGTAAAAAATAGCGGAAGAAAACTGGGAATAATTTATCGAGCCATGGTTTGAAGCATCTGTTAATAAAGTTATGCAGTGGACTTCGCGAAGGTCCGCTTTCAATTCATCGATTGCCCTATCGGCCAACACATTTACAACATTAGCCTTAGGTTTTATGCGAGTACATCTAATTTTTGCTCAAAACATGTTTGCATTAAATAAGAAGCTCAGCCGTTTGAGCGAAAACTGATTTTCTTGCACCGTATGAAACGCCCACGCACCCTCCGCTGCAGCTATATCAAAATCTTTAGAAGTCAGCAAATCGGTTCTTTTAAAAAAACGCAAGCATTGACGAGCTTGCAGCGTAGCTTGATCGAAAAGCCTGTTTTTTCCGATTTTAAATGTTTCTCGATATCGTTGGCAGCACCGTGACTAATACTAAAATCAGTACGACACATGTAACTTTTTAACGTTGTTTCAACTTTTCGCATGTAAAGTTTGCTGTAGATGTTCCACATAATTTTAAAGGTACCTTTAGGCATTTTTGTTATGGTACAATCACACACTCCGTCCGGTGTGAACTTAGGACTTAAAGAACTGCGTTTGTTTGTTCGCTGAGTGATTGCAGCATCTATCCCGCTGTCGCGCGACATTCGCTCTCTCTTATTCTCTCTCTCTCTCCCTCCCTTCCACGTTACGACCTTGCGAGTGCAAAAATAATAGGCAAGTACTAGGGGGTGCTTACACCCTAGCAAGCAGGTACCTACTCGCGAAAGCGGCACGTTTTTGCCCTCGCTGGGGACAGCCTGACAGACAGCCTGAAAGCATAATAATAAAACGTATGATCACGTTACAAAATCTGTAGAAGAAAGAAACGAGAATCAGAGAAGAAATGGATTACTGAACTAGAGGAAGAACATAACACCCAGGAGGTAAGGAAATTCTATAAAAGAATTCAGGAGCTGAAGAAAGGTTTCCAATCACGTGCCGTGTTCTGCAGAGAAAAAAAAGGAAATTTTATAGGAGGAGAAGAACAGATTCTAGACCGGTGGGCTGAGTATTTCAGCGAACTGCTGAATGCAACAATAGAGATTGTAGCATCGGAACAAACGGAAACCGACAATGGCCAGCCGTGGCACAGTGTTAACCAGGACGAAATGCCTGTACCCACACCTACAATAGAGGAAGTCAGATTGGCAATCAAAATCTTGAAGAATAATAAGGCCCCAGGAAGCGATAACATTTCAGCAGAGATGATTAAGGGTGGGGGTGAACATTTGACACGTCTTGTCCATCAGCTAATCGTCGAAGTATGGAAAAAAGAAGTGATGCCGGAGGAGTGGAACTTGGCCATTATTTTCCCGATTCATAAGAAGGACAAAGCAAAATGTGAAAACTACCGTGACATAGCTTTACTCAGTGTTGTGTACAAAATCTTAGCCAAAGTCATTGCTATGAGACTCCTTTTGCAGAAGAGATTCTAGGAGATTATCAGTGTGGTTTTCGACAGGGTAGATCAACGACCGACCATATCTTCACGATAAGGCAAATAATGGAGAAATGCTACGAGTATAATGTGGATATACATCACCTCTTTGTGGACTTTAGACAGACTTATGATAGCGTGAAAAGAAAACAGCTGTATCAGACTCTGATGGATATGGAGTGTCAATATAAGCTAATACGTCTGATACAAATGACCCTCAACAGAACGAAATGCCAAGTTAAAGTAGAAGGAAAACTTACGAAGGAATTTGTAGTCAACCAAGGGTTAAGACAGGGCGATGTATTATCCACACTACTTTTCAACATAGTACTGGAGAGAGTGATGATAAAAGTGGAGATCAACAGCCCAGGTGATACTCTGTTTAACCGCATGAACCAGAATTTAGCGTATGCGGATGATGTGTGTATGCTGTCTCTAAGATTTAAAGAGCTGGAAGATGGGTTGTGTAGGTGAGAAAAGGAGGCAGAAGAATTGGGGCTTCGAGTGAATGGCGCCAAAACACAGTATATCTTCTCTTCCAGGAGAAACACAAACTCATAAAGTTGAAGGGAGTCAACTATGAGAGTTGTGAGAAGTTTAAGTACTTGGGAGTGTTGGTAACTAATGATAACAGCATAAGTGAAGAAATAAAAGCAAGGATTGCAGCGGGAAACAGAGCATACTGGGCCCTGATTAAGATTCTCAAGTCACGTAGCCTGAGCAGAAAATCGAAGATAACTGTCTATCGAACGGTTATAAGGGCGGTGGTAATGTATGGCTCAGAAACATGGACAATGAGGGTGGCAGAAGAGGAATGTCTGAGAAGATGGGAAAGGAAAATTTAAGAAAGATTTTTGGGGCAGTGAATGACGCAGGGCAATGGAGAATACGGAAAAATAGGGAATTGGAGGAACTATACGGTCATGCTGACATAGTTTTGGAAATAAAGAGTAATAGACTAAGATGGTTGGGCCATGTAGAGCGAATGCCAGATGACAGGTCTGTCAAGAAGGTACACAGAGGAAACCCAGGTGGCAGAAGGTGCAAAGAGAGACCACGGAAACGATGGCTGGATGATGTAGAGGATGACTTACGAAAGATGGGAGTCAGAAGATGGAGGAAACGAGCTGAAGATCGCCAGGATTGGGCTACGATCGTCAGAGAGGCCAAGGCCCTTCATGGGCTGTAGCGCCGAGGAGTAAGTAAGTATGATCACGTTACATATACAGGATCCTCCAAAAGTATTGCACCAAACGACGTAGAAATAATGCGCGTGCGATTTAAGAAATGATATTTTCAGATTGCATACAGTATCCACCTGTGCATATTTTGACGATATTTTTAATTTGTTAGTAACAATTGTTTCCGAGTGATTGCGCCACGTACGTTTATTTTTATGACGTCATGGGTAGTTTTTGGTTTTGACATTTTTTTTTTGTGAATAGGAGAGTCTATCAAAAATGTGAGCTCATATAACAAAACTTTTAATAAATAAATCAAATAAATGGAAAAATAAATATTGTTTTCATTCTACGGTCTACTTACAACAAATAAAATAAGCAATATGAATTAGAGAAGATGTTCAAATTGTTCTCCATTTACTTCCTGACAATAGTTAATTCGAGCAATACAACTGTTAAAAGCATTTCGCAACCATACACGAGGAATGCGTGCTATTTCGTTACGTATTCTTGCTCCAAGTTCTCTAATGTTGCTGGCTTTTACGTACACAACACACTTTAAATGTCCCCAAAAGAAATAATGCAAAGTTGTCAAATCGGTGGAGCGTGGGAGGCCACTCAATATATCCTCTTCGTCTAATCCATTTTCTAGGAAAAGTTACATTTAAATACTCGCGCACTTCCTTACCAAAATGTCTTGCTGAAATCTTGCTGAAATCAGACATCTGTGTGGATGAGATCATTATTATCTGGGTGGAGTCAAATTTCTTTAATTCGCGGAATGATTTGTGTAGGTAACAATCGCAGGTACCTTCTAGATGTTAGTATTCCATCTATAATAGAAGGGCCGATTAAAATACCATCTAATATCCCAGACCACACATTTATCTTTTGCGGATATTGAGAATGAACATCAATTTTTACGTGTGGATTTACTTGATGCCAGTATCTACAGTTGCGTCTATTCACACAACGATTCAACTGGAACGTGGCTTCATCTGACATTGCAATATTCTTCATAAAATTATCGTTATCATTTATGAGTTGAGTCATTATTTCTGAAAATTGCGATCAGTCATTTTCAGATAATTCCTGAACTAAATGGGCCTTGTACAGTCTAAACCCTTCCTTTTTTTAATATTCTTCAGACTCGATTCGACGTTTTAGAGATATCATGATCTGCAGAGAGCCGATTGATGGAATTCTGTAGGCGTTCGGCTATGTACAGCAAAATATTTAGTGCCTATCAACATTTGTTGCCGTGCTAGGTCTAGCAGAGGAACTCAAAATTTGAAGAAACCAAAAGTGTAAAAAATCACATTTGGTTTCTTCAAATTTTTGAACGGTTCGTGTCATTGAGGTCCACAATGACCATGGACATGGTAAAAATAAGCCGCCGTTCTCCTGTAGATGGCTCTGGCAAAGTCATCACAGTAAAAATCGGCCTCAACACCCCCCCCGAATAGTGGCTCGCCAACCACGTTAAAAACTGTAAGGGCCCCTACACTTGTGTCTAACATTAAGACACCAAGCACAAGTGTAGGCTGTGGGAGGAGGTCCAGGTCCTACTATGACTGTAGCACCATTAAAATGAAAGATGAATGACTGTCCGTTCTACATCATGATGTCTTCCTCTCTGGTTTCTATAATAATATGGTGAACACTTCTCAGTCTCTTCCAAGACTTCTCAGATCCTGTTAGACCCTCCATCATGTTGTACGCATTAAACGTTCTTCCAATGATACGCTTTAAACTCCCACTCAAAATGCTCCTGCGTTCAAACATATATTTCCTGACAGCGCTTGAGTTACAAAATAGTCTGTTTCACCATAGTCCTTTCTTGTCCATTTAGCTATATATGGAATTAAGAGCCAAGTCCAGAGCCCATATGTTGCGTTATTCCTTTTTTCTTGCCATCTTCCCATAAGATTTTGACTGGCTGTTAGCTTTTCTGTCCCGTTATCTATTTCCCATCTTTCTTTAATTTGTAGCTATCTGCTTCTTAAGTACGATGTCCTTTTAGAACGTTGGTCAAAAATAAGGCTTTTCTTACTGTGTCGACGGCAAGTCTGAACAGAGAGCTTGAGTTGATTGAGCCAAGATGTTTTTCTGCGGCTTGGCTTCCTTTTAACAGAATTTTTTCTCTGCATGATGTTCTGCAGTAATCGATATTTTTCGCCTCTCATAACATGCCCGAAATATTCTAGTTTCTTCCTTTGATGGCAGTAAGGATTTCAGTGGATTTACTGAGTCTTTAATTGAGAGTATTATCAAGTTGGATACTTTTTTCGTCCATGAAACTTTTCTGTAACCCCGCATCTCAAATGTTTCAAGTCGTCTTTCTTCGTACTTGTGTATTGTCTAGGCTTCCATATAGTCAAATCGGCATCAAAAACGAAGGATCTTATGCAATCTAAGATATAATCACGGACGAAATTAACAACAGCATAAAAGATAGCAGAAAAATAGCAAGTCGCCCAGAGATTATGCTATCACCATGAAACACATTAAAATGGGAGGAGAAAAACTTTTACAACTAGTGTGAACAGTGTGAACATTATTTAATGCATGTCTGAGAGATTATGTAACACCACAGAAATGGAAAAAACTATTATTGTACTAATCCATAAAAAGGGAGGCATAGCGCAGATTCAAAATTATACACCGATCAGCCTGCTTTCTCAGGTACAAATTGTTTATGAGAATTATAACAAAGAGACAGCGAAGCTGGATCTCTACCAAACACGAGAGCAAGCTGGCTTTAGGGCCGGCTACGGTGTTAATGACCACATTCATACCATCAAGACTCTCATTGAAAAGTGCATAGAGTACAACAATCCCCTGGTTCTTGTCTTCATCGATTACGAAAAGGCCTTCGACTCGATCAACCACAGCGCAATGTTTAAAGCCCTCGCTGACTGCAGAGTTAACTACCAATACATAAACCTGATTAAACACGTGTATAAAAATGCAACTGCCTGCATAAAGCTACATGAAGACAATCCTTGAATGATTACCAGGTCCAAGTGATAGGGATTATGTTTGGATGAGTGTCATTAAATAAATGACACGCTTCCGCCTGAGTTCTCTTACGATCCCCATAAACAACGATTATCAGATTCTCTATCCTTTCTGATTATGTTAAATCCATTTCCTAAACTTGATGTGCTAACGGTATTAAGCTTGACAAGATGGTACGTGTATCACATTATTATTTCTATTGATTTAGAATGAATAGAAATAATAATAATAATGAATAGAAATTTCCATTCATTCAATATTTAGTTTTCCATTTATTTGATATATTTCTTAAAAATTTTGTTATTTGACCCCACACATTTGATAGACCTACAACCTAGTTCAAATTGTAAATAATATACATCGTGCAGAATTTTGGATGGAAAATTAGGTGAAAATAGTTATACAAGGTATCAGAGCCTCTTAGAGAAAATACGAGGCCCTGGACAATTGATATTTGGAGGCCCCCTCCCACATCCGTTATAAAGTAAAACCATAGGGGAAGAAATAATTATAGTTTTTGTTATGGTATTAAATATTTATACCATAAGCTTTTCGCGCTTTAGCATTAGCATATTCGGTTATAATTTGAGAATAATCTAGAATACGCGCTATTTGAAATTTTATGTTTAGCATCGCCAATCGATTTAGTCGATCTTGACTCGTAGGGATTGTTGATCGTAGGATTTTTTTATCCTGTTCAGTACACTAAATGATCTATGTTTGGATGAGTGTCATTAAATAAATGACACGCTTCCGCCTGAGTTCTCATACGATCCCCATAAACAACGATTATCAGATTCTCTATCCTTTCTGATTCTGTTAAATCCATTTCCTAAACTTGATGTGCTAACGATATTAAGCTTCACAAGATGGTACGTGTATCACATTCTTATTTCTATTGATTTAGAATGAATAGAAATAATAATAATGAATAGAAATTTCCATTCATTCAATATTTAGTTTTCCATTTATTTGATATATTTCTTAAAAATTTTGTTATTTGACCCCACACATTTGATAGACCTACAACCTAGTTCAAATTGTAAATAATATACATCGTGGAGAATTTTGGATGGAAAATTAGGTGAAAATAGTTATACAAGGTATCAGAGCCTCTTAGAGAAAATACGAGGCCCTGGACAATTGATATTTGGAGGCCCCCTCCCACATCCGTTATAAAGTAAAACCATAGGGGAAGAAATAATTATAGTTTTTGTTATGGTATTAAATATTTATACCATAAGCTTTTCGCGCTTTAGCATTAGCATATTCGGTTATAATTTGAGAATAATCTAGAATACGCGCTATTTGAAATTTTATGTTTAGCATCGCCAATCGATTTAGTCGATCTTGACTCGTAGGGATTGTTGATCGTAGGATTTTTTTATCCTGTTCAGTACACTAAATGATCTTTCACCTTCCACTGCACAATCACTGGCATGGTTAAGAAAATTCGGAGCGCAATAGCTGTATAAGAAATCCTAGTTAAATTATTTGTTTTAACAATTCTGTCCGTTTTGTGCATAGTTTAAAATTGCATTTGTGAATACGCTTCAGCAGTAATAATTCTTGGGTAATATCGTTCTTTTTAGTATTTCTTTTGCAATGATGGTGCCGCTAAAAATATGTTCTCCAAATCCACATTTTTAAAATTCCATAAAACTTCAAATAAATTGCAAATAGAAGTTATGTGAAATCTACACGAAAGCCCATCTACTATTGAGTTGATGATTTTGTTGAAAACATTAATAGTACATTAATTGTAACAACAATAGTATTCTTCAGCAAATACGCTTTCAACTTTTTTAAGGTCTTTCAACTGGCTATTGTGGTAAATTCCGAATTTATACCATTATCTGTTGCTGTTATTTTGCAATCAATGAGAATTGAATTCCAGTTTTCTTTTCAAGTCTTTTTATATCTTCAATTAGGCCAAGAATACTATCTTTTTCTATATTCAACGTTGCTTTCCTGACGTCGAAAATGAGATTGGTTTGATGTATAAATGTCAGTAATTTGAACCAAATTACTGACATTAAAACACGACATTCACATTTTGAAAAATATTTCTTAAAAGACAAAATTTGTATTTGTGCTTCGGCCGGCTGACTTCCTAAATCGAATTCATTTAAAGCCGATCGTAAATATTTTAAATGCAGAGCATCTTCTATTCACAAAAAAAATTGTCTATACAATGATAATAAAACGACCCATGATGTCATTAAAAAAAACGGAAACAATTGTTACTAACAAATAAAAATATCGTCAAAATATGCACTGGTGGATACTGCATGCAACCTTAAAATATCATGTCTTAAATCGCACGTGTATTAATTAATTCTACTGCATCACTTGATGCAATACTTTTGGCGGACCCTGTATAGTTTTCTCAATTAACCAAAAACTGTCTTTTGCACTAATATTGCTCGATTTCTCGAAGTTTATAAAACGACTACCATGTAGTTTATAAAGCGTCTACCATTGAGTAGTCGTAAAAATGTACTTTCCAGCAATTTCGAAAGCTACAGCCATTTACACGAGCCCACGCCGCGACAATAAAAAAGATTTGGATTTTTTAAATTGAAATCTTGTTATTTCTGCAATGAAATTATACGGGATAATTGTATTGCGAATAAAACAAATGTGTGGGGAATGGTGAGAGGAAATATTTGATTGTTTCAATAACTTGAAATCTCACGATTTCTGTGTGAATTATTGTGGAAAATTTAAATCACGGACAATTTTTTTTCATACAATAAAACAAAAATTGAATAAAATCGAACAAAGAGAAAATAAAATCACTGGTCTATATCGATTAATTGTTCTTACATCCATAAACAAGTATGTTTTCTTTGAAAAAAAAAACGTTTATTTCACGAAATTTTACTCACCGCCAGTCACTTTTAGAGACAGAAAAATGTAATCTCTTAAGGAAGTTCGAGCGAATCCAATGTTAAATATTTTTTTTTAAGTTTAAGCTTTGAAACTTTTTATACATGCAGATGAATACTTCCGTTTATTTTATCCACCGTTTATTTTATCCGAAATAAAATATAAAAAACGATTTTTTTTTTTCAATTTTTATACACAGGCTCTTATGGCTGACAAGTTTCCGTCACGTCTTTAAATATTCTTTAAGATATTAATTTCGAAACTTTAAGAAATAAAAAACAATATACAATAAACTTAGATAATTGTAAAACACGATAACACTAAAGCAATGTGACGTTACCGATGTAATTATTTAACACCTCCTCTTTTTAACCTCCAAGGGCTTTTTACACTCTAAAATGTGAAGAACACCGTACCTTGAGTCTATTATCACACATGTCAAAAATATTTACAAGAATAGTATACAACCGAATAAACAACAAAATTGATCAAAATGTAGAAGAAGATCCGTTTGGATTTAGACGGAATAGAGGAACAATGGAGGCTAATTTAATGTTAAGACAGATTGTAAATAAACTGCTGGACCTAAAAAGAATGCTCTTTGTTGCATTTATGGATTTGGAGAAAGCCTTCGATAATGTGAATTGGAATGTGTATATGAAAATTACTAATGCTGGTCTAGATTTCAGAGACAGACGGATAGTACATGAACTGTACAAAAATCAAAGAGGCATTATAAATATAAAGGGTGAACTACAAGAGGCATACATACAAAAATGAGTATGCCAAGGATGCAATTTGTCACCAGTACTATTCAACTTGTACCCCCCGAAGTATCTTCACCTTGTAGAAGGCAATTATGCTGGGTCGGGGGGGGGTGGGGGTTCTTTGTGCTCTAATGACCCCGAAAGCTATTCCGACGGTAGCGTAGCTACCAGCAGGGCCTCCCATGTCGGAAAGGTTAAGTGGGAAGAGCCAGACCAAGAGAGATGCCCGGTCCTCCAAGGATGGGGGCTGGGTCGTAAGGCTAGCGATCTTACACCTAGTAAGTACCTTTGAGTAAAAAACTCAAAATTGCTAAAGAACCCAGTAGAAACAAGCCTCGGACTCCGGATGGAAACTTTAGACGAAAACAGCAACGAAAATGGACTTTAAATTTTGGTATATGGAACATACAAGGAATCAGAAATAAACTTCAAGAAGACGTTACAGAATTTATCAATAAAGAAATAGATGTAACTGTACTTTCAGAAACGAAGAAAAAAAGAAACGGGAATGAGAACTTTAAAGATTTTATACATATAAACTCCGGAGTTGATAAAAACCAAAGAGCTAAGGCCGGTATATCCTTAATGATATATAAAAGGATATAAAAGTACATTAAATCATGGGAGCCACTTAATAAACGCACTATAAAGATGACGCTACAAATTAGAGGAAGAGTGCTAACAATCTTAGGAGTATATGAGTTAAATGACGATGCGACGGTCCAATGTAAAGACGAACTTCGAAGAGTTCCTCATAAACATCATCGAACAAATTCCTAAGTCTCACTAAATAGTCATAGCGGGAGATTTAAATACCAGAGTAGGTATAAATCGAAATAGCCTGATAGTAGGTAGGCACAGAGAAGAAACCCTCAACGATAACGGACAGAGGCTAATAAGTATATGCTAATAAAAACACATTCTTTGCCTATAATGAAATATACAAGTACATTTGGTACCAACATACACGAGGGCTCAGGTCAATAATTGATTACCTTATAGTACGACAACATTCGGGTATAAAAGTCCAAGACGTAAGAGTGAAAAGGGGATCTGATTGTGGATCCGATCACTGCCAAGAAACATAAAAAATATACGTACCATTCGTAAAGATGCTTCAGAACCGATCTGACAAAACCCAAAATAACAAGCTCGAAGTACCTAGATACAATCTTGACAGTTTAGAACACTACAGTACAAAATATTTGTACATGAAACGCCTAGAAGGAAAGCTTATTCAAATGAACAGAACAACAGAAGAAAAGTACAAGCATATTAAAAGGTTTATCACAGAAGCGGCTTAAGAGGCACTAGGAACAGAAATACGGAAGAAGAGAACTTATTGGTGGGACGATGAAACATAGCAACAGATCAAGGAGAAAACGGAAATCTACAAAAAACTTATACAGAAAGATGACGCAGACACCAGAGAAGAATACAAAAGAGCGAACAGGAAAGTAAAACAGGAAGTGCTCAAGAAGAAAAATACGGCGTGGATTAAAAAATGCGACTCCATAGATCGAAACCTTAGGGGAACCAGAAGCTCTGAAGGATGGAAAACAATAAAATCTATACGAGCAACAACGGAACCAGGAACTAACTTAAACAGTATATCAAACAGCGAATGGCTACGATATTTAGGACATCTCCTGGTAAGAAAGGCGCCCGCAGTTTATGCAAAAGGATCAATAACAAGGAAGCGGGAATATAATACATTTACAGAGTACCAAGGTTGAAGAAGATATTAGGACCACTAAGTTAAGGAAATCCCCATGACCTGGAGGAATCTATCCTGAACTTATCGGGTATGGTCCACCGAAACTTATAGAAATGCTGGAAAATATCTATGAAAGATGCTTGAACGGAAAATATTCCTACGGAATGGAGAACATCCTATATAACAACAATCAACAAAAAAGCACCTAAGGACGACCCAAAAAAAATCAGAGGGATAGCAGTTTTTCCAACAATTGTCAGAATATATTCACGAATCCTCAGAAACTTAATAGAAGAAGATATCCAAAATAAACAGCCGGTAGAACAGGCTTGCACATAGCTTCACCTTAAAAATAGCCCTACAAAAACGGACGCAAAAGAACAGAGAAACACACATTGCTCTCATCGACCTTGAAGAAGCTTACGATAGCGTCCCCGTGATAGAACTTTGGAAAGCTATGGAACAACTTAGTATAAGACATACTTTAATAAACACTACCAGAGAGTACTACAAAAATAATTCTGCTCAAATAAAAGTTCGCAACACATTAACAGTCATTTATCACAACCAAAGGCCTAAGGCAAGGATGTTGCTTATCACCCACTCTATTTAAAATTTATTTAGACAGAGCCCGACAAGGGTGGACGAATAAATAAAGTAAGAGCATGGGACTAAGAGTGGGAGATGAGACACTATATAGTCTATTCTTCGCGGACGACCAACATGTTTTAGCGGAGGACGAAGACGATTTAAGTTACATGATTAGAAAATTCTATGAAGAATATGGAAAAACCGGACTGACCATGAATACGAGTAAGTGTGAATAACTATTAGTCGGTAACAACGAGTGTAACGACCTACCCTTGGAATCTGGAATAATAAAAGGAGTAGACCAGAGTAAATACCTAAGAGATATCCTAAACAAACAGGCCAACAGCAATGACGAAATTAGGGAACGGATTACCAAAGGTAGGAAAGCCATTGGAGCATTAAACTCACTCCTTTGGGAGAATGAAATCAGAAGGGAAACAAAAAGCAGAATACACAAAAGCATAGTGGAGAGCGTGATGATTTATGGGACAGAAGTGTGGGATGTGAGCAAAAAGAATAAACAAAAATTACTAGCAACTGAAATGGATTTCTTAAGAAGGAGTTGCCAAAAATCCAGACTGGAGAGGGTACGGAACACGAGAATACGGGAAATGATGTACAAGGAACAGACTGTAGCAGACGAAAGCGAAAGACAACTAGTATGGTTTGGACATACCAAAAGAATGGAGAACAGATGGCCCAAAAAAGTTCTGGAATGGATACCATCGGAACGAAGAAAGAGAGGACGACCGAGAAGAAGCTGGCGAGACGACATAAAAGAAGCAATGGACGCTAGAAATTTAGAAGAGGAAACTTGTTACGATAGACAAAATTGGAAACTAGGGACAGAGAAGCGGCGACAGCATTAATAATAAACTATTCAACTTGTATATTGAGGAGGCAATTAAGAAATGTAAACAGACTATGGGAGGAATTAAGATCAATGGAATAGAAATTAAAATGACAAGGTTTTCTAGACATAGCTATCATTGAAGAGAATGAAGAAAATCTGCAAAAAGCGTGAATGAATAAGATCCTTCGAGAAAAGTACAACGTGAAAATCAACACACAGAAGACAGAGGATAATGGTGTGCAACCGCCAGCAAATTACAGCCGAAATTAGGGTTAACGATGTACCACTGAAACAAGTTAATACGTGCAGCTACCTAGGAAGCAAAATCACATCAGATGGCAAAAGTTCAAAAGGGATAAAAAGCAGAATTGCGCAAGCAAAAATAGCCTTCAACAACAAACGGGTGCTTCTTACATCAAGGAGCTTAAATGCAGAGACCAAAAAAGTATTTATAAAATGCTATGTCTGGAGTGTGGCATTTTACGGCTCAAAAACTAGGACACTTGGCACATGCGATAAGAGAAGACTAGAAGCATTTGAAATGTGGTGTTGGAGGAGAAAGCAGAAAATCTCGTGGACGGCAAGACTGACAAATGAAAAAGTTATTAGAAGAGTTGGTGAAACAAGAGCCCTATTGAAAACAATAATGAAGAGAAGAGACCAGTGATATCTGCGTGGTCCTTACACGGCAGGTTCGCGAAGAAAAAAAAAACAGGTGCATCTAGATTATACCAAGGAGGAAAGAAGAAATAATACACTAAATATGTCGTAATCACATAGCAATAATGTAGTTCATAAAATCACCGATTTTTGGCGGCATTATCTTTAACAACGATTAATCAATCTGAATTACTTACCGTTTTAATAGGACATCTGTATAGACACAATGATTTTATAATCAATGTTATGGAAGGAATGGTACAAGGCAAAAGAGGCCCAGATTACAATATATGAAACAGATTCAAGAAGATATATGAAAAAATGAAAAGACTATTAGAGAACAGAGAGGAATGGAGGAGAAGAATTGCTGCCAACCAATCTTCGGATTGAGAGAGAGAGGTTATGGTTGAGTTATATTGGAGCCAGATAAATCCAGACGGAGATGTTATAGATCCCGAAATTTTCCAAACTAAATTCTGTCTTATTAAGCCTAAACTTACCCCACTACTTTAGTATAAACATAACAAACATGGGCCTGGTTTATTTAAAATAATTGATTCACTAATTAAACCCAAATATTGAATGAGATTGCTTTACAAACAATGTGTAGATATGAAGTAGCAATTAATGTGGCCTTTAAAAGGAAAAGCTTTCTACCATTGAGCGAGAATGAAAAAATAAACATTTTTCGCATAAAATTACTGTAAACATGTTTTCGAAGTACGCGCTAGACGTGCAAACACCGCACAAAAAAACGAGTTGTGAAATTAAGTTTTACATTAATTTATGTTCGTGTTTGTTTAGGTTTTTGTGCAACGGTGATGGACAAGTTTCGCGTGTAAATACGAAAGGAACTTGTCCAACGTTTTTACGAGGGACAAAAAAAAACGTTAATATTTATTAAACTTGTTTTAAAAACAAAAACGGTTTGGTTTATAATAAAATTTTAATGTAAAGTTTCTCAGCGACTTTCTTTGCAAGTATCAAATTAATTAATTGGATTGATTACAAATAGTTTATTTCTTTCGGAATTAATTGGATTTTCCAACAAAATTAGTTTTATTGATAGGAAAAAAGTTGTAATAAAAAAATTAATAATGTTTATCGATTGATTAATCGCATACAAGTCGAACAAGAGGAAGAGATAATATATTTCTTGAATACTTTATACAAAGGGCTATCGACCATGAGGTGCTTCTGCCCGTTTATATCAATAGAGCGATGATATCAATAGAGTGATGGTAATGAAATGAGATTAGATGATGAGTTTAGTCGTGGTTGTTTCGTGAAGCGTCTTAGTTGGGTGTCTGCGTGCAGTGGTTTTTATGTTTCGTTTTATGCATGGGGGCTACAATGGTACAGAGGTTGTTGCTGTGTTGAAGTTTGTCCGTAGTTGTTGATGCCTGTCTAGAAGTTTTGGAACTTCGGAGAGTCTATATAGAAGATCGTTGGGAGGATTACGAAAGATGTTGTTTGGGCGTCTTAATTTGGAGATGGATGAAGTTCTTTCTGCCACTTCCAATATCTTTAGTGTTCTGTCATTAGTGTTTGAAAGTAATACGTGCCCGTAGTCAAGGAGGGGGCGACCGATGGCTTTATAGATTCAAGCGGCCGTTTTGATGGAAATGCCTTTATTTCCATGGGTTAGGTCACGGAAATATTTACTTCTTGCTATTGTCTTTATCTTTCGTTATTTCGCGTCGTTGGTGAATTTTATCTTGTTGTCGAAGATCATGTCTAAGTGTTTAATTTGAGGATTAGGTGTTAAGTTGATGGTGCCTAAGTGTATGTGGAGAGAGCTGGGGGAGATTCTGTGGTTAGGAATGAGGAGTTGCCATATAGATGGATTGGCGAAAGGCTCCAACCATTGATCAATGGTATCGTTTTGTTTCAGTAAGGGCTTGGAGATCGTAAATGTTTTTTTTTGTGCTATTTGTTGTGGGAGATGAGATCGTTGGCATATTGTAGAATGTAGGAGGAGAGATTGATTTGGAGTTTGTCGTTAGAGTGATAATTATATACGTCGTGGCACTATATAAGTCGTAGCAGGATATAGAGCAGTGGGAAGAGAGAACCTTGGGGAAGACCTTAATGTGGAGTAAATTGAGGAGAATGGTGATTGTTTATAGTTGATTAGTTGTGGAGTTACTTGTAAATTTACTCCACATCAAGGTCTTGATGGTGTGAAAAATGTCCCGGCTTTTTAAAGGTTTAATATGTATGGACGAATTTTTATTAAGCCACAAAAAAATAATAATAATTTGCAACAAGGTTTACATTCTATATATGTAATTAGATTAGTATATTTACCAAAATAGTGATAGAGCTCCGGAAAGGCTGAATATATTTATATATTCAGGCTGTGTTCCATATGTTTCAAATTTTGGAAATTGTAAATCAGATATTAAACTTTATTATATTGAATATTAAACTTTATAATATTTAAAAAACGTTACGCTAACTTTATGTGCGAGAATAGTAAAAGTCACCGATAGTCTGTAAGTTTAAATTCATTACATATTACTTCTGCTATCTGAGAAAAAAAAACAAGTTTTGTTAGAAAACATATAATATAGGGCAGAAAGAATACATCATATATGCATGGTTTTAAAAGGTTGATGAAAATCCAATACTTCAAAGAGATAAAATGTGAATGTAAAAATTTATTAATGAAAAAGTAAATAATATTAAAAATTAGATATAATTGTGATAAGTCTTTGTATTTAATTTTGTATTTAACATATGAAATAATGTTTGAAAGATGAAGAAGAAATGTGTTATTATTGTCTCTTAATGAAAGTCACACCACAAATGCAAAAACATCGAAGGTTTCTAAATCGTGAATAAATTGTTTTATTACCGTTAAAAGCTTTTAAGTAGCTTCGCGGAAAGAAATTAGAAAATAGTTTCATTTATATTGTTCAGTGTTGTTCAGTGAAACTGGGCTACCACCAATGCGAAAAAGTTTTTTAATTGAGACTTTTATTAGTTTAATTGAAGTTTTAGATGTTTTGCTTTGCGTAAATAGTTATTTATTATATTATTAATAGAGAGCGGTTCCGTTATTTCCGTTAGAATTCGGTGGAAATATTATATTTTATAAATGAACCTGCACTTCAAATGGAAATACTTTAATAAAATAACGTTTTGTGACGTAAAATGATCTTAAAAACCATGTTATTTATCTAGTAGTCGTTTAGTGACGTGAAAAATGTACTGGCGGTTGGTAATAACATGCAAGTGCTTGTTTCATAATTCATGCCTGGCATTAGCCAGGGAAGTAATTGTTTCAACATGGGATTTGTTTTGTAGTCTTAAAAAGACTTAACACATTATGACCGGGCGCGGGTATTAGTACCCGTTTCGCCGACTGCCGTCTATCAGCAGGTCGGATATTAGTGCCCTTTTAAAAGTACCTACGTTAAAAACGGGGCAAAGTACTAGTACCTGTTGTACAATGTACATATTAGCGTTAAAGGGTAATAAATTCTAGAGATTTTTAAGTATATAAGATATTAGATATAGTCGGCGACACAAGAAAACCTTGTAACTCCAACTTTTACAGGATACAAATTTTTGTCTTTCAAATGTTTATTATTAATAATCGAATGAAAATAACAACCATAAAACGTGTTTCTTGTGAAAAAGATGATATAAGGAATTTGACAATACCCGGATTTTAACCTTTTAAAAAACCTTTTACCTTCGACTAAAAAGTTACGAGTTTTACGTACTTTTACAGTGATCTTGATTAGTGGAGATACGAGCTTGCTTTTCAGGAAAATCACAAAAAATAATTAAAGGACGAAATTTTATTAATAGACAATTATTATAATACCTACAACTTAAAGAATCAAAATATCAATTTCTATTTTATTACCGTAAAAAAGTAAGGCCTGCTCCAGACTCTCGCGGAGTAACTTCGGCGAGGATCCTCGCCGAAGTTGTGCAAGGCGAGGAACTACACGGAGTAGGCATCCACACTCTCGCCTTACTTCGCGAGGACCTCAGTGCCATGACCGACACCGAACAGGTAGTAGCTGCTGCTGCAGCTAATTGTGCTTTTAATTATTATAATTATGTTAATATATTTTTGAAGAAAAAAATTAATAAACCGTGCAGAAAGAAGAGACGGTGGATTTTGCCTATACATAGAAATAGAACAACGCTATAACGTAATTTTTTTTATAGGATTAAAAGATTATTAAATCAAAAGATAATTATATTTTATCTACTTTTTAAGGGAATGGATGGACAGACAAAGTATTGAACTACTTATTAATGCAATTTATAACTATGTTTAGGCTACCGTTAACAGCGGAGCAATGGTTGGACCTAGAAAAGGGATTTCAACGCAAGTTCCCACATGCAGTCGGCAGAATAGATGGAAAACATGTACAAGTACAATGTCCACGTAAATCAGGATCAGATTACTACAATTACAAGTGATGTTTTAGTATTGTTCTTCTTGCTTTGGTCGACAGTGACTACCGCTTTATTTTTGCTGATATTGGGGCAAAAGGAAGAATAAGTGACGGTGGTGTTTTCAGAAATTCTTTGTTATGCAAAAAATAATTGCAGAAGATCTGAATTTCCCTACCCCTTGCCCTCTGCCAGGTACTAACGGTCCAAATGTTCCATACGTTTTTCTAGGCGACGGTGCTTTCGCATTAGGTTCAAATTTAATGAAACCTTATCCTGGAAAACACTTGTGTGCTGCTACACAATTTTTTGAGAAATAGTTCTACTTTTAGAAATATTTACACCACCAGCCCCCCCCCCCCGGACGAGTGTTTACCAGGACGAGTAAACACGAGAGTGTAGACGTGATACTCCCCCTTCCTCGTACTCCTGCCTCGTGTCCCTTTGACTCGGGCACGAAAAACCGCTTCATGAAGCGAAGTTGGCCAAGGCGAGGCGAGGAAGCACAAGGCGAGGCGAGTAACCTGACCACACTCTCGTTCCTCGCCCAACTCCGTGCTACTTCGCGAGAGTCTGGAGCCAGCATAAATGTTTTATTCGATTGCATAAAAAAATAATAATTAAAAAACTATATAGTACTTTAAAGATGAGGTTTTGTCTGGTCTTGTTTGGTTTTCTTGCTCTTGTCTACACTTGTCTGGTCTTGTCTAGTCTTGCCTGGGTTTGTCTCGTCTTGTCTGGTCTTGTCTGGTCTTGCCGGTCTTGTCTGGTCTTGTCTGTTCTTATCTGGTCTTGTCTGGTCTTGTCGGTCTTTTCTGGTCCTGTCGGTGTTGTCTGGTCCTGTCTGGTCTGGTCTTGTCTGGTCCTGTCGGTCTTGTCTTGTCTACTCTTGTCAGGTCTTGTCTGGTCTTGTCTGGAATGGTCTGGTCTTGTCCGGTCATTTATACTCTTGTCTAATTTTGTCTGGTCTTCCCTGGTCTTCTATTTTGTTTGTTCTTGTCTGGTCATGTATGGTCTTGTCTGGTCTTCTCTCGTCTAGTCTGATCTTGTCTGATCTTGTCTACACTTGTCTGGTCTTGCTGATCTTGTCTCGTCTTGTCTGGTCTTGTCTATTCTCGTGAAGTCTGGTCAAGCTTTGTCAAGTCGAGTCCAGTGTTCTCCAATCTAGTCCATTCTTGTTCAGTCTTCTCCAGTCTTGTCTAGTCTTGTCCTGTTTTGTCCAGTCTTGTCCAGTCTTGTCTAATCTTGTCTATTCTTCCTTACTCTTGCTGGACTTGTTTAGCCTTTTCTTATCTTGTTTGATTGCAGAAACTTGTTTGGTGTGTCAGTTTATTGAAAACCTGTTAGTCCCCTATTCTATTCGTAAGCATACTTTTAAAATATGTTATCAGAGTGGAAACAAGAAACATAATTAAGGAGAAATATGGAATAGCATTTTCTTTCAATTTACAGTGACATCTTGTTTAAGTTGAGTATTTACATTTACTTTTCAGTTACTCAAGAATATGTAATTGTAAGTAATTGCAATTATAAGTAAGTAATTATAATTTTTAGTAAGTTATCATAATTCATAATTCAAAGTAACAATGTTACCTGGATCAGCCCTCAATGTCAGATCATAGGATCATAGAGTTTGAGCTAGAAGGAGCGAGTGAGGAAAACACCCCCATTCGAAACCCCAGACAAACTGTGTGGCCTATGTTTAGTTCCCAACTAAAAGAAAACCTAGAGCAAGTGACAGTGCGGGGTAGTATCAAACACTACACCGTGCTGGAGCAGGCTGTAGGAGAAATAAATGTAGCAATCACCACGGCATTTGAATCCAGCTGCCCGGTAAAAACCGTGAAGGAGCATAAGGACGAAAAATGGTGGAACAAAAATTTGTCTACATTAATTGTAAGAGCAAAAGTACGTAGGCTTTTCAACAAAGCCAAGCAATACCGAAATTGGCTAGAATACTCTGAGGTGCTTACCACCTACAACAAAGAGATCAGAAGGGCAAAAAGGGAAAACTTTAGGACCTTCTGTAAAAACATAGAATCCACGCCGGTGGCAGCTAGACTGCACAAAGCACTACCGAAGGATAGAGTGGAAATGACAACCACTCTCAAGAAACCGGATGGGACCTTCACGGAGGATAAAGAGCAAAGAGCTCTCCTCCTACTAGAAACCCATTTTTCGGGATGTAGAGGATACTGGGAGACCGAGGGCTTGATGCAACCACGGAAACCAAGTCGGGCCGACTGGAAGAGGGCAGCGTCCATCTGTACGGAAAACCGAATCAGATGGGCTATCAGCACTTTCCAGCCTTTTAAGGCCCCAGGTGTGGACGGACTAGTTCCTGCCTTCCTACAAAAGGGAGAGAGAGAACTAATGCCGTATCTTCTATCCGTGTCTTCTATCTATATACCGTATCTAAATATCTTTAGAAGCAGCTTAGCGCTCGGATATATACCGGAGCTATGGAGAAGGGCTAAGGTGGTATTTATACCGAAGGTGGGGAAGAGAGACACCACTCAACCGAAGTCATTTAGACTCATTAGTCTAACATCTTTTATGTTAAAGACAATGGAGAAGGTGATTGATAATTACCTTAGGACTATAGTGCGGGTAGGTACACCACACATGAGTCAGCATGCTTACAGAGCAGGGAAATCCACAGAAACCGCCCTGTATCAACTGACAAACGAAATAGAAGCAGCACTAGAAACAAAGGAAGTAGCGATATGTGCCTTCTCGGATATAGAGGGAGCTTTTGACAACACCTCACACCAGGCTGTCAGGGCGGCCCTCGAAAGAAGGAATATCGACAGCACTATCTCAAAGTGGATGGGAGAAATGCTGAGAACTAGAACGGGGGAGACACAAGTGGGAAAAGACACCATTAAGATCTTCACAATTCGAGGGTTCCCACAGGGAGGTGTACTATCACCGCTAATGTGGAGCCTGGTAGTTGATGAACTACTGGTTAAGCTAAACGACCTAGACATCAAATGTCAAGGTTACGCCGATGACATAGTCATAATGGCCAGAGGAAAATTTGAGGGAACGCTCTGTGAAATTGTTCAGAGAGGCCTCAAAGTAACTAGTAGATGGTGTCAAACAGTGGGATTGAGACTCAACCCGAGCAAAACCACGGTGATACCATTTACTAGAAGGAGAAAACTAAACTGCCTACATCCCATACTCATAGATGGGAAGGCAGTAGAATACCAACAGGAGATAAGGTATCTGGGTATCACACTAGATAGCAAACTCCTATGGAATAGACACGCTGAGGCAGTGGTAGGTAAAGCCAAACGCGCCCTAATGGTGTGCAGAAATCTGGCAGGAAAAACGTGGGGTTGTAACCCCACTATCCTGCGATGGATGTACACCATGATAGTGAGACCTGCAATCACTTATGGGGCGGTTGCGTGGGGAAGTAGAATCAAGCTGGCCTCTATGAGGAAACAGCTTGAGAAGATTCAAAGACTGGCGTGTGTCTGCATCACGGGGGCGATGGGGTCGTGTCCGACAGCAGCATTGGAGCTGCTGCTGGATCTGACTCCGCTGCACCTTGTGGTGGAGAGCGCCGCCAGATCGGCGATCGTAAGGTTCAACAAGGAAGGAATGGGCAGAGGCAAAATAATCGGGAGCAGAGACCGAAACAGCCTCGCTGCCAAGATCCCCTGGCTGGAAGTACCAAAAGACGAAATGGTATGCAAATACCACTTCGAGAAAAACTACATAGCAATGTGTAGTAGTAAAGCCGATTGGAGCGACGAATCCTCAGCATACCACATAGAGCAAAATGCCATCAAGTGGTATACAGATGGTTCGAAGACAAAGTGTTTGGACCTCGTACTAGATACTCCGAATCGATGGGAACATCCCATGGGAACGTGGGAAAGTGGGAACAAGTATCTTCCAAGCAGAGGTACACGCAATCGAAAGATGTGCACACTTTAACCTCGACAGGAATTACCGCAAAAAACGAATTGCTATCCTGTCAGATAGCCAAGCAGTCATCAAGGCCATTAGCTCATACACCATCAGATCCAAACTGGTATGGGACTGTGTGGGGTAGCTGAACAAGCTTGGCAGGGATAATAAAGTAACGCTATACTGGGTACCAGGACTCACTGGTATAGACGGAAACGAAGAAGCCGATCACCTAGCAAACAAGGGATCCAGTAGCCCCTTTATAGGTCCGGAACCCTTTTGCGGTATGAGCGTGAACACCATCCGCAAAAGTTTAGATGAAGAAATAAGAGGAAAATGGATGAAAACCTGGGAAGAACTTCCAGGGCTAAGGCAATCCAAAGTGATGCTGGGATCATTTAACCAGAAGAGAACTAAAGCTTGCCTGAAACTAAGCAGGAACAAGCTCAGAATTCTGACAGGAGCCCTAACGGGACACTGCAGACTTAGGAAACATCTCAAGGCCCTAGGCCTAGAGGAGGATGATGGATGCAGATTCTGTGGCTCAGCAGAGGAAACCCCCATACATCTGTTCAAAGACTGCGGAGCACTACTCCGCAAGAGACAGATGTACCTTGGGGTTCACTGCTTGAACACAGAGGAGCTGCAGGCCTTGAATCCCACCCAGATCCTGAGATTACTAAAGGAATCAGGATTAGAGAAGGCGCTCTAAATGGGTAAGTACACCAACACTTGGAGGAGGAGGGTGGGGTACAATAGATCTATAAAGGTCGCAGTACAAGTCGTCACCACCATATCTACAATCTACCTGGATCAAGAAGAATCTTCATACATTCTTTAAAACATTTATGTGGATGAATCGATTTCAATTCAATCCATTTCAGTTTATTAAAATTGAAAAAAGAAACATAATAAACAATAAATATGGGATTGCTGGTTTTATGTAGTAATAAAACCCATTAAAATTTGTTATTTGCGTTTACTTGCATTTTATCAAATGATTGATTACTATTTTTGGGTAATTAGTTTTGAAAATCTTACCTTGATCGAGAACAATTCTACAACTTCACTTCACCACACTACAGCCCACACAGTACTGACCTAATTTTCTCTCCGTCCACAAAAAAAATTGTATGCATTTAAATCCATGCGATTTTTTATCATACCGACGTTCGGATTCCGAGAACAAAAAAATGTTTTTTTGCCGTGTAGAAAACTACAAAAACTACACAAAAGAACGCCCGAACCACATATATTTATACAAATCATTGTATTTCATTTACATGTATTCTTAATACGATATTTGCGAACAAACATTTATTTATAAATATAAATGTTTTTAATTTTATGTTCCTAATGCGATAGTTTTTGTGTCCACATAAACGTAATTGCTTGTTTTAATATTCGTGCTTGCTGAAGATTTGCCACTTGTCGTGTTCCTATTGGCTAATTAATCCAGAGGATTTGTCGTATTAGTAGCTGTTTCCTTATACAGTCTAGGTTAAAGGTCTAATGAGTTCATTAGGAATTTCGGTTGGTATTGACTTTCGACCGGAAGTTATCCGTCAATTTATTTCTTCGGAGATTTTGCCACTTGCCGCGTTCCTATTGGCTAATTAATCCAGAAGATTTGTCGTATTAGTAGTTGTTTCCTTATACAGTCTAGGTCAAAAGTCTAATGAGTTCAAGAGGGATTTCGGTTGGTATTGTCTTTCGACCGGAGGTTATCTGTCAATTTATTTCTTCGGGAATTTAGACCACTTATCGCGTTTCTATTGGCTAATTAATGCAGAAGATTTTTATAGCGATTTCTGTATACAATCTAGGTGAAAAGTCAGCACCCGCCTAATGAGTTCAATAGAGATTTCGGGTGGCGGTGGCTTTCGGCCGGAGGTGTATCTGTTGATTTTGATATAAGCAAACAATATGGCGAATTGTAATTGTTTCGCGCCGATTTATAATCCGAATTAAGGCCGAGGCCGCACTACGGTTTTTTCCCGCGAGCGGTAACCGCTATAACCTCGAAACCGCTTGAGAAACACACAGTACGCTATGGGAAAAATCAGTCGCGGGAAAAAAGCGCAAGTGAGGCCGCTTGTATTAGCTTACTTGAGTAAAAAAATCACGCGATTTAAAGCCGCGACGGTTTAGCCGTAGTGCGACCTAGGCCTAATATATAAATTTTGCAGTATCATTTGTATAAAAAGTAATTCAATTTTGCATAGCTCTGTTAATTAATGTGTTTTCGCTAGAATATCAGATTTTAATTAGTAACAGTCTTTAAAACAAATTTTCTTCAGTTGCCACTTCTGTTATATAATTTAATTGTTATATTCGGGTAGGAATACCTTCCTAGAATAAGAATAATTTTTATTGTTCGAATGAATATAATTATTTTTCGATACAATGTACTTTTACCAATAATGTAGTGGTACCCGAGTACCAGATGCTGTGAGGTTTTTTTTTTGGATGGCAACACAAGGGTGAAGTTTCTGAAGTTCTCTTATGTAAAACAATTGTTAATTAGATTTTACTTAAGGATATTTTAAGAGTAACAACAAGTAGAGTTTGTAGCATAAAATAACTATATGAATCGGTTTATGAGTTTTTGGTTAAGTAAATTTGAAACAATCGAAAATGAAAATAGTATATTTTGTAACTGGAGCGGAAATTTATTTTTTTCGCAAGAGCGGAATTGGGCGCACGAACAAAGTGAGCATCATTCGCTCGAGAGGCAAATTGACAATTTCGTCCGTGATACAAACAATATATAATATGTTTATTACTCATGCGAGGGGATGTATCTTACTAGTAGGGATTGCAATCCGGAAAGCCGGATCCCGAAAACCGGATTTCAGGTGAAAAACTATCTGCTAATGTCGAGGCTGCTAAGGAGTTTTCTGCAAATTTCCAAGAAATTGTAAAAGAAAACTAACTGTTGCCTTGCCAAGTTTAGAACACCGACGAGACAGGGCAGCTTCAAATGAATCCGTAGCAGGAACGAAACTTAGAAAAGATAGGATAACAGTCACTCCTTGTAGCAACGCAGATAGTACGCACAAGCTTCCGCTGTTCATTATTGGCAAATCCAAGAAGGCTAGGGCATTCAAAAACATAATTCCATCTTTGCGAGTTTATTACCGCAATAAAAAATCTGCTTGGATGGACTGCAACCTTTTCAAATCGTGGTTTTTCGATGAGTCCCAGCGGTCGAAAAAGACTTGAATCTAAAGAAGCTGTCTATTCGTGCTCTACTGCTGGTTGGATAACGCACCATCACATCCATCTGAAGAAAATTTAGTGAAAGGAGACATAAAAGCTACCTTTCTGCCTCCAAATGTGACTTCACTGATCCAACCAATGGATCAGGGAGTGATCGAATGGTTAAAAAGGCGATATCGCAGAAAGTACATCAGCTCAATCTTAGAAAAATCTGAAGAAGGTTGTAACATATTTGAGGCTATGAAATCCCTGAACATCAAAGATGCTATCTACACAATCGCTGCGTCATGGGATGCATTGAAACCTGACACACTTCGGAAATCATGGCGTAAGCTTTGGCCAAAAGTTTTGACTAAAATTGAGCAGACTGAAGATGGGAAAAACGACACACAGGCAATCGTTAAAGATCTACAAACTATAGAGCCAAACGTTTCAGTCAATGAAGTTGAAAAGTGGTGTACCGAATGTGACAAAAGACTGTGAAACCTATGAAGATCTCAATGACGACCATATTCTTGCCGCTTTTATGGAAAACGATGGCGAGGAAACTGTGAACGTGGACTCAGATGGCGAAGAAGACGAGCCCCCTACCCTGATTTCACAAACCGATGCTAAGAATGCTTTCGACGTTGCCCTTCATATATATCGAGGAAAACCCGACCTCAACTCCAATGGACATTTTGTGGATCAAGAAATGGAGGAACACTGCAGCTAAGTCAAGAATTTCATTTCAAATCATTCATTTAGGTAATTTTTTAATTTGTAATTTTTTGTTCCAAGTACTATACTGTAATTTGTTTGTTGTTTTTACTACGTATGTACTGTTTTTTGTTTGTTTGTTGTAAAAACAATGCATATATACGTTTTTAAATTCATATATCGCTTATTTAACTGTAAAAAATGTCTCTTTATATGATATGTAATAAATATTGCATTTTTTTTCGGATAATCCGACCTTTTTTGCATTCCGACCATTCCCCCAATCCCAAAGATGACGGATTAGAGCGGTACTACTGTAGTAGAGTAGGCACTTTTAAGGCTCCTTCAGACCGGCGCGGAGCGTTTGCGTCGCGAAATTCACGCAGCGAATAATTCGCTAGAGGCGCGGCAGCGAAATGGTCATGCCCACACCAAAACGCGATTTATAGGTGTATAGTCATGATTTCCTTTAAGGAAGAAGCTCTGCTAATATTAGTATTGACCAGAGAAGAAGAAAATCGGCCAGTTTGTTATTTTTTATTTGATTTGTAAAACACCTTAAACTCATTTAAGAAATAAAAGAAAAATAATGTGGGTTCATAAAATCAACAAACTTAATTTTCAACATTTTCAAATCTCGGTATTTTCTCCCAATTCTAATACTATCTGCTTACAAATTTTGTCTTTTCTCGTTATATTTTTTTAGTTTTCATATATAGGATATTTTCTAAAATTATGAATCAACTTCTCTGTAATCGCCATTTCAAAACGCGGCGACAGCGAAACTGACCGCGCATTCAGCGTTCTTGTCGTGCAACGCTGCACTACCGCGACTATGGCGGAAATCGTGCCTATTGATCTGAACATTTGCATAAGCCGCCACGTCAATCGGTCCGCCGCGATAACGCACCGGTCGCGGTAGCGAAACTTCCGCACCGGTCTGTGAGATCCTTAAACGCGTGGTGCGCAGGGCGCCACATGGTTTTTTCAAAAACAAAATTGAAAAAAAAATAGCGTATTTGCTGGTGTATAACGCGCACCTTTTTTCCAAAACTATTGCCTCTAAAACATAGGTCCGCGTTATAGGCGCACAAAAAGAAGGTTTTTATTTTAGGGTGCGCCTTATGCACCGGCAATATTTATTATGTTAGATATAATTCCATCGATCCTGCCGGATTGAGTTAGTATTTTGAGAAATAAGGCAGCGAAGGATCAATGAAGATTAGGTTGAAATTTTACAAAATTAACATTTGTAGACTCTAACTATTTTGCTCACTGTGCGACTATTTGGAAGAGTTTTGGAAATCTAAAAACCACAAATTTCTCCAAAAAGTCCAATTTTTGTAAATCTAAAACCAATTTGTTAATATTGTGAAAAATAAAAAATAAATTTTACAAAATTAACATTTGTAGACTATCACTATTTTCCTGACTATGAAACTATTTGAAAGAATTTTGGAAAGCTAAAAACCACAAATTACTCCAAAAAGTCCGAGTCTTGATAACCTAAAACCGTTTTGTTAATATTTTGAAAAATAAGAGAGCCACAGGTCAATCAAGATGAGGTTGAGATTTTACAAAATTAACATTTGCAGACTCTCACTAGTTTCTTTATTGTGTGACTATTTGGAGGAATTTTGGAAATCTAAAAACCACAAATTTCTCCAAAAAGTCCAACTTTTGAAAATCTGAGACCGTTTTGTTAATATTTTGAAAAGTAAGGCAGTTAAGGCAGGCAAGTAAGCCAGATCAATGAAGATGAGGTTGATATTTTACAAAATCAACATTTGTAGACTCTCACTATTTTCCTCACTGCGCGACTATTTGGAAGAATTTTGGAAATCTAAAAACGACAAATTACTCCAGAAAGTCCATATTTTAGAAAATCTGAAACCCTTTTGTAAATATTTAAAAGAAAAAGCAGCGACAGATTAATGAACACAAGGTTAAGATTTGACAAAATTAACATTCATAGATTCTCGGTATTTAGAGTAAGTTGATTAAATTAAATCGACATTTATCCGGATCCGGCTGAATTGAAAATGAGACCGGATTGCAATCCCTACTTACAAGTTTGGGATCCAGGGGTCATCAAAAAAAATGGAAACAAAATGAGGAATTTGCTTTTTTAATTGTCTCCGGTAGCTGGATTCGTCATAAAACTCTCCTCAGTCTCCGGTATCACCATATAATTTACACTCACTTTAAAACGTCTTCTTTATTATTATTTTGTCATGAAAAAATTTTTTGACACTTCACGTCACTTTTTTAATATCGAGGTCTTGATTGTGTTCATTTTATTTTTATTTATTTGTTTGTTTTTTTAATGTAACCTAGTGATATTGAATATTTGCATGCGTTAGCCAAGTTACGTGGAAATACAACTAAAAGTGGCATTTCTCCTAATAAAAAACGTGCGCCAGATAATACTTTTAACGCATGAGTAATAAAAATATATTTGCCAAATTATTAAATATACAGTCGAACTTCCATAACTCGAACTTCTGTAACTCGAATTTTTCTATAACTCGAATATTTTTAAAAATTCATCCGTTTAGATAGCATTTTATATATAAGTTAACTTCCATAACTAAAATTTTCCTTAACTCGAATTTTTCCATAACTCGTAATAAAAAGTTGTACAATGGTAAAATTTTACATATAAAATAATCTCTATAACTCCAATTTTTTAACCGCCGCGTATTTTCCAAAATTTATGATGCCAGATATTGCCTACCATAAACCGTCGATAGTGTCGATACTGTAATCCTCGGGCAGATTACCAAACATTTTATTTTTCAAATTTTATGATCACCAAAAACTCGAATAAATCAAAACTATGAATTTACCCGCGGGGGTGCTTTAGGAAGATTACGACAGGATATTATTCTCCCGAAAATCGGTAATACAAAAAGAGTCGAGAATATAATCGAAGATCACCTAGGTGCTATATATTATGGGAAACAATTAAAAATTACTGACTTTTTAAAAAAAAATTAAAAAAAAGAATTAATTATAATTAGATAACATAATTTTAATAATGTATACATATTTATTTATTGTTTATACATATGTATTTACATTGAATACATTGTGTTTAGTGTATTTTACTTATTTTATGGTTATGTATTTCTATAACTCCAATTTTCTATAACTCCAATTTTTTTTCATGAACTATGGCAATTTGACTTAGGGAAGTTCGACTGTTTTCGAATTTATTTTCGAAAACGTTAATTGTTTAAATATTAATTAAAATCTTAAAACATATTTTCTGTGTAATTAATTTAAGTATTAAGTAATAAAAGCAAAACTGAGAAAGTAAACAATAAATCTATATTAAAGAAATGCCGTCGCATATCGACAAAAATAATTTACGATTAGAGCAAATTTGAGCAAAACCCTGCGTAAAACCAAATAGCTAAAAGTAATTACTGAGAAATTATTAAATCTGCTTCAACGTTTTTTATGATAAATAATTAAAAATAATGGCAAGCACGATGTTTTCTTCCTCTTACGCAATTCTCCCGCGCGTTTTAATTACAAATTATAATAAATAAGCATATCAAATTGCGATTATTCTTGTCTTTTAAGAATTTGGTAATGCTATATATCTTTTAAAGAAATATAAGCGGAAGAATTTAATGCCATAAATACCTTTAATCGTTTTAAGTTGCTTAATAAGTGAATTAAAAAATTATTAATGTATTTGTAAATATGGTAAAAAAATAATATATAATTGTGACAAGCAGATTTTGTATTTTGTTGTAGAAATCTGCACAAACAAAAAGAATAAAGAAATACCTTAATTCCTTGAAAGCTTGGCGAAAAAAATTAATATAGAAGGTATTTGGATGTTATTGTCGCTGACTTAAACTCGCGCTAGGAATGCGAGAAAAAAATGATAAAGATTTCTAAAAAGTGAATAAATTGTTTTATTGTTGCAAAAAATGTTTTTAAGTAGTTTCGCGGAAAGTAATTATAAAATAGTTTCATTTCAACAGAATTCGGAAATTATTGATGATCAATGAAACTGCTCTTCAAATGGGCATACTTTTAATAGAAGAAGTTTTTCATGTTCTTTTACCGGTGTGAAACTGGCAATAACTTTCAGCAATAAAAATTTTGCGTAAAATTTTTATTTCAAAAGGCTATAACTTTCTTATTGATAGGGATTTTTCAAAATTTTCTTCACAGAACTGTTGCACAGTAAGTCACCTCATAAAATAATCCAACAAAATTTAACTTTCTTTTTATACATAGGCATAATAATCATATTAAAGATCAACAAATATTAACATTTACTCTCTTCTTAAACGCGGAACGTCAAAGTGTATTATTTTCCAAAATTTTCCAACATAATCACTTGCCATTTGGCCATCACCATTTATTAGGCCACAGTATTACCTTCATTTCTCAAGCAGGAATTTTTCAAAAATTCCTAATAATAAGCGCACAGCTATTATTTAAAAAAGTGCATTCCAGGCAGTTGCCATTTAATAGAAACATCCAAAGAGGTAGTAATTTTCAACATTTCTCAATTTTTCTTACAAATATCACTAGAGAATGAACGTACCTAACAACGAAATAAAACATAAAACGAAATATTTTTCGAAATATAAAAAACAATTGAATAACGACCAAACTTAAAATGCAGCTACTCCACGTAGCACCGTTTCATAGCCAGAACGTCCAATTGCAGTAAATTTTAACTTTTCTCAAATTTTCTTCAATACATCACTAGTGAATAAATGTCCCTAGACATGTGCAAAAGCTTTTGCAAAAATTCGCAAAAGTAAATGTATTCCACCCCACTTTCGTTCGCCGGGCACTGTTTTATTGCTGGACCGTCAAATTGCTCTAAATTTTAACTTTTCTAACATTTCCTTTCATTTCCTACTAGGGTATGAATATATCTACTTAACTGTATAATCATTTAAAAAAAATCGCTAAAATAATTGCATTTGACGATGACTTAAAATGCAGTCACTCGACGCAGCACTGTTTTATTGCTCTTCTTGCAACTGCCTGGAATGCACATTTTTAAATAATCGCTGTGAGCTTAATTATTAGGAATTTTTTAAAAATTGCTGCTTGAGAAATGAAGGTAATACTGTGGCCTAATAGATGGTGGAAATTATGTTGGAAAATTTTGGAAAATAATACACTTTGACGTTCCGCTTTTAAGAAGTGAGTAAATGTGAAAATTTGTTGATCTTTAATATGATTATTATGCCTATGTGTAAAAAGAAAATTAAATTTTGTTTTAATATTTTATGAGGTGACTTACTGTGCAACAGTTCTGTGAAGAAAATTTTGAAAAATCCCTATCCATAAGAAAGTTATAGCCGTTTGAAATAAAAATTTTACGCAAAATTTTTATTGCTGAAAGTTATTGCCAGTTTCACACCGGTTGTTCTTTTGCGTATAATAACTGTAAATTAGTTCATTAGTTAAGCATATTTTAAGAGTAGCAGAAGTAGCCTTTCTTGCGAAAAATAACTATGAATCGGTACATTTGTAGTGAAGTAAATTAGAAACAAGCGAAAAGAAAAAAAATATTTGCCAGATTATAAAAAATATTTGAATTTCTTTTCGAAAACTTAATTGTTCAAACAATAATTAAAACCCTTTATTTTCAAATAATAATTAAACAAACATTATTTTCCGTATTATTAATTTAAAGCAAAACTCAAAAATTAAACAATAAATCTATGTTAACAAATTACTGCCCGTTGACGTATTAATACGTTTTTCTCATTTAAAATCTCATTGCGGTTGACGTTAAAATATCCCAGATCTAAAACATTTAGATCGGAGCAGTTGGATCGGGACAGGAATGTTCCACTCATCCATATGACATTTATTACAGATTGTTTGAATGGGACCGTGCTTTATCATGATGATGATGTTATGGTTTGAACCGTTTAGCTACTTTTGTATTAGCGGGAATCACTTTTCAAGTAAGATGGTTTTATAGCATACTCTAGTAATTTCAATCGGCTTTGTAACTAACGTGCCATTACATCGATTCTTACTGTTTCGAATCGCTGGTTCCTTAACAAAAGGCCACAACAATCTTACCATCAAAGTATTAATTTCTCTGTTGATCAAAACGTGGACGGGCAACTGCTTCCAAAAACATTACTTTAACCATATTAGACTTGCAGGTAACTTTAGATAAGGCTCTGCTTCATCAGGAAGAAGATAGAACTTTAATTTTAAACGTTAATTTTGGACATATAAAACCACTTTTCTTCAAGGTTCAACATATCGTGAATATAGTTCAACATATCTTGAAATAGGTTATTGTCGTTTACAAATGATAAACAAGAAGAATTGTGAGGGAAAAAATTGAGAGGAATTGTGGGTACGTCTTCTCAGCGATTCAAGGCCTCTCAAGCAAAAGATTCAATTGCCCGTGGGATAGAACCAATAAATATTCTGTCTAGAAAAATAGGAAAAAAACCGAAAATCAGTAGATCGCCAACAACAATTGAACACAATTAAGAATATTGAGGTTACAAGGCGGTCCAATCTTCATTCCTTATCATATGCAACAGGCATTCCCAAAATATCTTTATGGCGTCTCTTAGAAAATGGTAAATTGAAAAGTTTTTCTATTTCTGTAAAACCTTTGCTAATGGAAGAAAACAAATTAAAATGGGTACGGAACTACGAAAAAGTACGGAATTGTGAGGTACCCGTTTTAATTTGTTCTCTTCCGTTAGCAAAGGTTTTACAGAAATAGAATGTCTTTTCAATTTACCATTTTTTAAGAGACGCCATAAAGATATTTTGGGAATGCCTGTTGCATATGATAAAGAATGAAGATTGGACCGCCTTGTAACCTCAATATTCTTAATTGTGTTCAATTGTTGTTGGCGATCTACTGATTTTCGGCCGCAATTTCCTATTTTTCTAGACAGAACATTTATTGGTTCTATCCCACGGGCAATTGAATCTTTTGCTTGAGAGGCCTTGAATCGCTGAGAAGACGTACCCACAATTCCTCTCTTCAGTTTAAACTTTTTGTGGTTTTGTAATAGAAAATGCAGAATCGTTGTACGCTTTTGATTATTTAAATTAGGTTTTGCCATTTTTCGAACTAAAAAACTATAGTAACTATATATATTTACTCTAAAAAAGAGTAAAACCAGATAGCTAAAGTTATTACTGAGAGATAGTCCTGTGAAGTTAGCAACCGAATTTGCAAAAATATAATATTGCATCGGAGTTCCCGGCAGATATGAAATAGTTCTAGAGTACTTTGTGCAAAATTTCAATAGTTCTGCAGAATTTCGCGAAAAAAATGGAAAATACTAAAATTGAGCTAACAACCACTTTTGAGAAAAACTGTGCGTTTTTACATATTCCTGTACCTCGACCATAGTTCTGGAGTACTTGATCAATTTTGCAAAAAGTTGAAAAAAAAAAATGAATTATGAAACTTGCAAAAATATTTCTATTCGCGGATCTGAATAGCACCCTAAGAGTTCTATCAAAGATCCCTTTGTCATTTTTTGATAAAAACCTTAGTTCAAAAGATATTTGCAATAATAAGGGACCCGTTATTTTGAATGCAAATTTAAAAAAATCGCGGAACAGTTCTGTTTGCAGTTCCCGATAGAACTCTTAGAGTTCTATGGAAAGTCCTTACAAGATTTTTCTGTAAAATTAAAAATAGAAAATTTTGCGAAAAATTGGACTTTACCGACGGGACGAAGTGAAGAAAAAAAATCGCGCAATAGTTCTGTTTGCAGTTCCTGGTAGAACTCTTAGAGTTCTATCGAAAATCCTTATACAGGACTCGAATATCTAAAACGAGAGTCCGACCATTGCGTCACTTCCGAAAGAGTCGATCTCAAAAGCGCCGACGACCAAGCGGCGTTTTGAATCTTTCTTGTTTGTAGTCGGCAGATAGTTTTAGGGCCGCACGAAAATCTGCGCGCCGAGCTTGTACAATAATTTTAATTAGGATATTTTATTAAGAGAATGTGCACATTTTGCAGAAAGCCACCGAATTCAAATATGAACACAACTGTTTCACGATGATTTACTTTTTCACTTCAATGGTGAATTCGAAATTCAATCGTGAACTTGTATTTTTCGTATATCTTTCCAATTTTTAACTTTACAGAAAAATGTTATAAGGATTTTCGATAGAACTCTAAGAGTTCTAACAGGAACTGTAAACAGATCTACTGCGCGATTTTTTGCTCTTCACTTTGTCGCGTCAGTAAAGTCGAATTTTTCGCAAAATTTTCTATTTTTAATTTTACAGAAAAACGCTATAAAGATCTACGATAGAACTCTAAGAGTTCTACCAGGAACTGCAAACAGAACTATTACGCGATTATTTTCTCCTTGCCTCGTCGCATCGGTGAAAGTCTAATTTTTCGCATATCTTTCGAATCTTTTTCTTTGAAGAATAATGTTATAATGATTTTTGATAGAACTCTAAGAGTTCTACCAGGAACTGCAAACAGAACTATTGCGCGAATATTTTCTCCTTGCTTCGTCGCATCGGTGAAGTCTAATTCTCCCATATCTTTCGAATTTTTAACTTTGGAGAAAAATGTTATAAGGATTTTCGATAGAACTCTAAGAGTTCTATAAGGAACTGCAAACAGAACTATTGCACGATTATTTTCTCTTTACTTCGTCGCATCGGTGAAGTCTAATTTTTCGCATATCTTTCGAATTTTTAACTTTGGAGAAAAATGTTATAAGGACTTTCGATAGAACTCTAAGAGTTCTATCGGGAACTGCAAACAGAACTGTTCCGCGATTTTTTTAAATTTGCATTCAAAATAACGGGTCTCTTATTATTGCAAATATATTTTGAACTAAGGTTTTTATCAAAAAATGACAAAGGGATCTTTGATAGAACTCTTAGGGTGCTATTCAGATCTGCGAATAGAACTATTTTTGCAAGTTTCATAATTCATTTTTTTTTTGCAAAATGTCAATTTTTGCAGAACTTTTTGCAAAATTGATCAAGTACTGCAGAACTATGGTCGAGGTACAGGAATATGTAAAAAACGCACAGTTTTTCTCAAAAGTGGTTGCTAGCTCAATTTTGGTATTTTCCATTTTTTTCGTGAAATTCTGCAGAACTATTGAAATTTTGCACAAAGTACTCTAGAACTATTTCATATCTGCCGGAAACTCCGATGTAATATTATATTTTTGCAAATTCGGTTGTTAACTTCACAGGACTCTGAGAGATTATTAAAACTGCTCGAACCGTTTTAAATGATAAATAAATAAAAATAATAATAAGCGCGATGTTTTCTTTCTTTGACGCGATTCTCCGACGCGTTTTAATTGTTAAAAACTAATTACAGATTATGAGGTCCGATGCTACTAGAGAAAAAACAATAAATCGATCGCTTGCAAAGTGTGAAATGACCCAAAATATAAGCTATTACAAAATACTGCAAACTAATTACAAATTATAACAAGCACGTGTAAACAAATTTTGATTATTCTTCTCTTTTAACAATTTGGTAAAGCTAATATCTTGAATTAAATAACTTGCAAACAAAAATAATAGGATAAATTTAATGCCAAAAAAAATTATTAATGAATTTGTAAATTTTGTAAAAAAAAAACTTAAATCTGACAAGGAGATTTTGTATTTTGTTGTGGAAATAAGAACAAGCAAAAAGAAAAAAACAACCGCTAATGGGTTAAGATAACCCATTAGCGTCCAGCGTCCTCGTTTGAGGACGATAACACTTTTGGCTCGTTTTTTTATCTCGTTACTTGACTTTAAATTTGTATTAAGAATTTAGTTGATATATCGCTTAATGACAATACAATTAAACAAATAACATAGTGTGCTTCATTACTTTGTGATAGTCTATTATTCATAAATTGTTCTAGTTGACGGTTTTTAGTGAATTTGACATGTGCTATTATTACGGGTAATAAAGCTTTTCAAATATCTTCCTTCTTCTTCTTCCTTCTTCTAATAGGCGAATCGCCTGTTCTTCGTCGATTTTGCCCGGTCCTTTTTTTTTATTGTACGTTGAGGTTGTCGTTCCACCGTTTTCGTGGTCTCCCGGTACTCCTTTTCCCTGACGGCGATTTGTCTCTTGAGATTTTTACAATTCGGTCATCTGACATTCTGCTAATGTGTTCGTTCCACTCGGTTTTTCTTCCCAACACCCAATCGTTGACATTGTTAATATTGCATATTCGTCTAATGTTTTCACTTCTCTCCCGGTCTCTCAATGTTTTGCCGGTTATTTTGCGAATTACTTTCATCTCTGTTGTTTCTAAGATCTGCTTAGTTTTACACGTTTCAGGTCTTGTTTCTGCTGTATATGTTAATATAGGTCTTATAGCTGCCTTATAGATGCGGGTTTTGGTTACTGTTTGCAGGTGTTTGTTTGTCCATATCGTGTCGTTCAGTTGGGCCGCTGTTCTTGCTGCTTTTGACGCCTGGTTTCTGACTTCGTTTTCAATGTCTCCAAAGCTTGATATTTGTATGCCCAAGTACTTAAATTGCATTACTTGCTGGATGATTTCATCGTCTACCGCTAACTTACATCTGATTGGTGTTTTTGATGTAGTCATGCATTTTGTTTTTGATGTTGCTATTGTCATTCTTAGCTTTTTTGCCGTGATGTTAAATTGAAATAGTAATCTCTGAAGATCATCTTCATTTTCCGCCACCAGTACCGCGTCATCGGCATAACATAATATCTTTACTTGTTGTTTTCCCATTTTATAGCCTTTTAGTTTTCGAACGTCTTTTATGATTACATCCATTACTATGTTGAAAAGTAATGGGCTCAAGGAGTCCCCTTGGCGGATACCATTCTGCACAGGTATTGGTTCCGTGAATTCGTTGTCGATTTTGGCTTGTATGTGGTTATTTGTGTATATGTTCTCAATGGTTTTAATTATGTTGTGTGGTATTTGTCTGTCATGCAGCAGATATATGATGTCTTCAAGACGGATTCTATCGAAGGCTTTCTCCAGATCTATAAAACAGAGGAATGCGGGCTTATTGTATTCGATGGACTTCTCTACTATTTGTCTTATTACAAATGTGGCGTCTGTACATGATCTCCCTGATCGGAATCCTTGTTGTTCGTCCGATACTGTGGTTAGTTCATTTATTTTGTTTGTTATAATCTTCGTTGTTAATTTTAAGGTAGTCGATAGTAGGTTTATTCCTCTGTAGTTTGATGGCATCTTTCGGTCTCCTTTTTTAAATAACAGGATTGAAATGCTAGTTCGCCATTCATCGGGGATCAACTCTTGCGTTTTCAAATATAAGGTTGAATAATATAATAATAAATTGAAAAATACTTTGAGAATACGCAATAGGGATTTTGGTATAAAATAGTAGTATTTGTATTTGATTGTCAAATTTCTTGCGGAAGTTTAGCGTCCTCAAATGAGAACGCTTGGATTGCCTGAAATATAATGTCGGATGTAGAAAAACAGCTTAAACAGCATCAAGAGAAAATTTCACTTTATTTAAAGCTGTATTAGAATATTATTTAGAATATCTATTTTTCAATTTTAGTATTACGTATACGAAAATGTCGAACAACTCGATTGCTCGATACTATGGATCAAACAATTTATAAAATGTAAGCTTATTCGACTTGGATATAAATTATGGGCAATGTGTGGGTCTAGTGAATATTGTGTGTCTAGTGAAGTTTAACTTTTCATTGTGTGCAGGCAAAAACGTTCACGTTTCGATAATTTGCAAATAATAAATGTATGAATAAAAGTTTCAAATTAAGTGTTTTGTGAATTATTACACATTAGATAGCCTTATCTTATCCGCCCAGCGTCCTTAAATGAGGACGGTCCTTTATAAGGCTCATACACTTTTTTGCAATTATTCGATTATATTGCATTTAGGTGGTCATTATGAACAAATATAAGTATTAATTTTTTAGATTTTAGAACTATTTCTTTTTAAGAAAAAATCATTTGGGCCTTAATTCCTTGAAAGCTTGAAAGGTATTTGGATGTCAGAGAGGTTCACTCAAACCCACTCTAGAATGGGATAAAAAAATAATTTCTTTCTAAAACGATTTCTGAAAACGATTTCTGAAAACGATTTCTGAAAGGATTTCTAAACAGTGAATAAATTGTTTTATTGCCACAAAAAGTTTTTAAGTAGTTTCGCAGAAAGCAATTATAAAATAGTTTCATTTATTAAATAGAATTCGGTGGAAATATTATTGTTGATCGATGAAACTGCGCGTCAAACGGGAACGGTGTTAATAGAGGAAGTTTTTGTTCTTTTGCGTAAAATAACTGTTAATTAGTTTATTAATTAAGCATATTTTAAGAGAAGCAGACGTAACCTTTAAGTTTCTTTAAAATGAGTGTGAATTGGTATATTAGTTTTTAGTTAAGTAAATTAGAAACGAATTATATTTGCCCCTTTTCGAAAACTTTATTGTTGAAATATTAATTCAAAACTTAAAACAAAACATACTGTAAAATAAATAATCAAGGCAAACAATTTAATAAAAATGAACAAACATGACCTCTGTTAAGTTGGCAGAACCAACTCGGGAAAAAAAATCCGCGACGGCACATAATAATCCGCTGTTTATCCGCTAACGATTGTAAAAAGAAAAAAATTTCCCGCTGTTCCCATTTCCCGGGAAAATGGGGTCCCGCTAACTTAACAAAAAGTTAGCGGGACTCATTCTAAAAATAATTATATAAGAAAATAATTGCACCGGAATTATCCGCTTTTTATCCGCTAACGATTGTAAAAAGAAAAAAAATTCCCACCCTTCCCATTTCCCGGGAAAATAGGAACTTTTTGTTAAGTTAGCGGGACCCATTCTAAAAATAATTATATTGAGGAAATAATTGCACCGGAATTATTCGCTTTTAATCCGCAAACGAATGCCGCGAGACTTCATTTCCCGGGAAAATTCGGGATTTTTTTTTCACGGAGTTCGTTTGTGGATGAAGCAAAGGTTATCATGTAATATCGCGGCGAAATAAGGATACCGAGGATAAAATTGCTGTGAGTTAATTTTAAAGAACAAAGAAAGAAAGGGGTAGATAATGAGGAAGAATCTACGATTATTTAGAGGAAAATTTGATTTATTAAGTTGTGTTAAAATTCTGATAAACCTCTGAAAACAATTCTATAGTGAAAGCTTAATCGCAACGAGAATAAATAAGTAATTTCGGGCTGACACGATTCCTCGTATCCATCACAGGTATCGGTGATTCATGAAACCCATCGTATTCATTCCAACCCGGAAATAGATAGCGGATTTCGGAAAGGGGTGGAGTCTAAATGTTTTTGTTTTTCCCCGGCCGAATCGTCACACGTTATTTCTATTGCTCCGTTCAAAAAGGCATCGGCGCGGCGGCGAAATGCTACTAGGGCCTTTCAAAGATGCGGGCGGTATGCTAGGACCTTTCAAAGGTGCAAGCGGCATGTTAAGGCACTTTCAAAGACGCAAGCGGTATGTTAGGTCTTTTCAAAAATGAAATGTTCTTTTGGATGCCTTTCTCCCACCTACGGTGGGGTGAGAGGGCAGTTTTAGTTAGTGGAGCTATTGCCTCCCCTCTCTTTCTTTGTTCTTCAAAATTACCTCAGCAATTTTTTTCCCGATATCTTTATTTCTCCGCGATAGCACCTGATAACTTTTACTTCATACACAAACGAATTACGCGAAAAAAAAAAAACAATTTTTCCGGGAAATGAAAAGTTGTGAAAATTATTTTTCTCGCGGCATTCGTTTGCGGATAGAAAGCCGATAATACCGGTGCATGTATTACCTCAAAATATTTGTTTTTAGGGTGGGTTCCGCTAACTTTCTGTTAAGTTAGCGGGACCCCATTTTCCCGGGAAATGGGAAGTGCAGGAATTTTTTTTCATTTTACAATCGTTAGCGGATAAAAAGCGGATAATTCCGGTGCAATTATTTTCTCAATATAATTATTTTTAGAATGGGTACCGCTAACTTGTTGTTACGTTAGCGGGACTCTATTTTCCCGGGAAATGGGAAGGGCGGGAAATTTTTTTCTTTTTACAATCGTTAGCGGATAAAAAGCGGATAATTCCGGTGCAATTATTTTCTCAATATAATTATTTTTAGAATGGGTACCGCTAACTTGTTGTTACGTTAGCGGGACTCTATTTTCCCGGGAAATGGGAAGGGCGGGAAATTTTTTTTCTTTTTACAATCGTTAGCGGATAAAAAGCGGATAATTCCGGTGCAATTATTTTCTCAATATAATTATTTTTAGAATGGGTACCGCTAACTTTTTGTTAAGTTAGCGGGATCCCATTTTCCCGGGAAATGGGAAGAGCGGGAAATTTTTTTTCTTTTTACAATCGTTAGCGGATAAAAAGCGGATTATTATGTGCCGTCGCGGATTTTTTTTCCGAGTTGGTTCTGCCAACTTAACAGAGGTCCTCTCTTGCACATGGCCTTCATCGAGTTTGTGAACAAATTCGAGGAATTTATGCTAACGTCGATCGTCTAAAAGCCAATGTAAAAAAAGTATTTTTGAAATCACCGTCACGGGTAACGATTTTTAATGATTTGGCACCTGGCGTCGCACTTCCTCTGCAACCAATAACTACTAGATGGGGAACATGGATTGATGCTGCAGTGTACCATGCCACCAACTTCGAAATAATTGTGAAAGTGTTCAATGTACTGGGCGAAGAAGAGGCCGCATCAATCAAAATTTCAAAAGAACTACTAAGTGACGGTGAAATAAAATTTGATTTAGTTTTCATTGCCTCAAATTATGGATTCCTTAGCGCATCAATAAATTCGCTTGAAACCTCTGGGCTACTGCTTGCTAAACAGATTGAGATAATAGAACATGCTCAAGATGTAATTAATGACTTTAACGGTGAAGCAGCTAACTTTGTTGAAAAAAAAACTTGCAAAAAAAATGATTTTTTTGAAATAGCCGTTATTCCAAAAAAATCATTATGAAGGAAATTTCAACAAATCTCTCTAGGTCTAGAGGTTCTACAACAATAGACAACAAATATAGTATTATTGAAGCAATGGCATTTAAATTTGCGCCTTCAACTTCGGTTGATATCGAACGAAGATCGAAGATCGAACGAAGAACGGTTGATATCGGTTGATATCGAAGTTTTTCAATGTATAAAAATGTTCTACGATCAAACAGGAATAGTTTCCTTTTTGAGAACTTAAATGAGATGTTTGTCATTTATTGTAATAAAAATTTAAATTTAAAGTTTAGCTGTATTTTTCTTTTGCATTTATGTTTTTGTACCTAGAATTTAACCTTTTTTATATATTTTATCTCAGATTTAAAGGCAGATATTTTTTTTAAATGCATATTTTTATTTTTATAGAGCATATTTTCATTTTTATAGAGCATATTTTAAGCGCTTAAAGTAATTTTTTAAGAGCATATTTTTGGTTGCCCTATTAATAAGTAATAAAAAAAAATTGACGCAATGACGAATTAACTGACGCAATGGTCCGTCAGTATTTGAACCGATGCGCGATAGAGCAGCGTCCATGACGGCATCAATCAGAGGATTTGTGACTTTAGCTAAAACCATAAATTCAAATATAATATTTCATTATTGTTTCTTTGCACGGAGAAGTACTTCTCATAAGAAGAAATTAGACGCCGTTATTGACCAAGTAGTTGCCAAAATCACCAAGTTATTAAAATGAGACCGATAAAGTACCGAATTTTCAAACAACTTTGTTCATCGATGGATGCAGATTATGAGTGTTTACTTCTTCATATCGAAGTGAGGTGGCTGTCACGAGGAAAGGTTTTAAATTGTGTTGACATTAAAAAATGAATTACTTGTTTTTTTTTTTTCAGAAAAACAGAAAATCAAAAACTTTAAATGAGTTATCTAAAAAATGATGATTGTTGCAATAATTGGGCGTATTTGGCTGATGTTTTTGTTTTCTTTAATACCGTCAATATCGTCGGCGGTATGCCAGAAAGTGCTACATCCAAAATTTGCAATATTAGCGTTATTAGTATATTCATGTTTCACAAACCATTCTGTGGTATGGTAGAAAGTCCTACATCCTTGTTTTAATTTGTTGTTGAGCAATAAGCAAAGTTCTATATCCAATTCCTGTTCCTTGGTATGCCAGAAGGTGCTATGTGGATGTAGAACTTTTTGCCATACCAATTTTTGATTCCACATTGGCTTAATACAAGGTGCTATATCCAATAATGTATTTTTGATTTGTGTAATATTACATGAATAAAGTTTATACTGGAGCTTGTTCTTATGAAAACTGTTCAGAGAACATTAAATTATATTGTTTATATTTTATGTTGCTTTTTATGCTAAAATTTTTAGAATTTCTCATTTTTAGATGGCCAAAAAAACAGCCGAAGAGTGGCTAAAATCTATTAATAATTTTAGTTCTGATTCTTCCGATTCTAAAACACCTCTGATAAATTATGCCATAAAACGAATGATAGGCCAGCCGCCACATTATGTGCAACAAGAATCGGCAGCAAAGAATGTAGAAGAAAGGGACAAAGATTCGCAGTCCGAATATTTGCCATCTGACTCAAATCCCGAAAGTGATTCGAATGGTAAGCACATCAATTTATTCCTAGTGTTTCCTTTATGGACAAATTTTGGTTAAACTTTTAAATTTAACAGGTGAATTAAATGAGACAGAATTAGAAGTTGCTATTGAACAACAGAATGAAAGTAATGAAGGTAAGATTGCTTTGAAATTAGTGTGGATTTACATAAATTAAATTAAACTGTCCTTACAGATATTCCTGGTCCTAGTAAAAAACGTTCAAGATGGAAGCAACTAAAGCCTGACGAGTGGAAAAAGAATGTAAGAAAAAGGGCACGTTGTCTGGGGGATGAATATACGGACGAACAAGGAAAAATAAAAATAGCCAAATTGCCGAAACCTTTGCCCAATCATTCGCATAAGGAACCGTCAGGTTACAAGTGCAGTTTATTTACAGAAGAAGATCGTTTGGAAATATTTAATGATTATTGGAAAAAAAGGGATGGTTTCAAAGCTAAACGCAACTTCCTCCTGAAATTCACCAAAGCCATTCCAGTGAAAAGAAGAAGAAGTGAAAAAGAAACGAATTTCAGAAAAAATTTGGCTTATGAGTACATTTTGCCAAAAAGCAATAAAAATTTAAAAGTGTGCCGTGAATTCTTCTGTGCAACCCTTGCAATTTCATACAAGCCGATTGCTTTTGCAAACAAAGATCGATCAAATACTGGTGAATTTTTGGGCAATGATCAAAGAGGAAAACACGAGCCTCACAACAAATTGAAGCCAGAAGTTACTGCTGCCATCAAGAATCATATTGAGTCTTTCCCACTAGTGGAGTCTCACTATTGTCGGAAATCATCAAAGCGGTTGTATTTAAGTAGTAGCTTAAGCATTTCGAAAATGTATGACCTTTTTAAAGAAAAAGTAGCTGGAACAGATGCTGAAAAAGTCAGCTATGAAAAATATAAACAAGTGTTTGGCCAAGAGTACAACATGGCATTTCACAAGCCCAAAAAAGATTTATGTGTTATGTGTACCCTTGCTCAATCAGCAGCTGGACCATCGGAAGAACAAAAATTGGAGTTTGAAACACACATTAAACGAAAAGAATCAAGTCGTGCTGCAATGAGATCAAATATCGAAAAATGTTCAACAGATAAAGAATTGACGGTTGCAACTATGGATTTTCAGTCAGTTTTGCAAATACCACAAGCTGAAGCAAGCCCTTTTTACTACAAACGAAAACTATGTGTGTACAACTTTACAGTTTATAATGAGGCAACACGTGAAGGAAATTGTTACATTTGGTCTGAAATTGATGGTAAAAGAGGCAGTAACGAAATTGGATCTTGTGTCAAAAGATTCATAGAAGGGTTAACTGAAAAAGGGTGCCGAAAAGTTGTTTTGTGGTCCGATAATTGCAGCGGGCAGAACAGCAATCGTTACATTGCTGCAATGTTGCTTAAGTTGGTTCAAGAATCAGCTGTTGAAATTGTTGAACAAAATTTTCTGGAAGTGGGCCACACTCAAATGGACGTCGACAGTATGCATTCCGCCATAGAACATTCGGCGAAAAACTGTTCAATTTTTTCTATGAACGATTGGTCAAACGTTATTCGTCAAGCACGCCGGAAACATCCGTATAATGTGGTACGAATGTTACACAGCGATTTCATTGATCTAAAGTCAGTCAATGCCCGATCAATGAAAAAAGTTATTGCTTTCGAAAATGGCGAAAAATTAAACTGGTTGAAGTTAAAATCGTTAATTTTTTCGAAATCAATGCAGGGACAAATTGGCATTAAATATAATCATGACGAAGAAGAATATAAAGTAAAAACAGTTAATTTACTGATAAATTAATCAGTTTAAAACACAATTTTTATTTTAAGTTTGTTAATGTGGATGTGCGTAAATCCCGAGGAAGACCAGTAGTCAATTGGCCGCCGCTTTATGAAAATCTCTTGCCAATAAGCGATGCCAAAAAACGAGACCTGCAGAGTTTATGTGCGCAAAAGCTTATTCCTCAGGAATTTCACCCTTGGATTGAGTGAGCTAAATTTGAATTTTAGTGTGCAATGCAAAAACCAAAGTTGAAAAAACCATTTTCTTTCAGCTCATTGCCAGTTGGAAATCAAACAATTGAATCGGATTCAGAACCGGAAAATAATTAATTTCAGTGTTTTTATTCGTTACTGTATTGTCTGATTTATTTTTCATTCACAATCCATATTTTGAAATAAACTTTGTTCGAAAATAGTGTTTTTAATGAATGTCCATGGTTGTATATCCATTTTTTTGTAACAGTGATGAATAATTTTAATGTGCCAAAAGGTGCTACATCCAATTTCTACAGTATTCCTATGATAATGTAAGGTTTTCATTTCACAAAGTATTTATAATTTTAGGCTAGTATTAACTACATATAAATTGAAAAAACTATCAGATTTCAAGACAAACTCGATTTTTGGCAGCTTTTTCAATAGTATTTTGCCTTTTTCACAAAATATGCAAAAACGGATATAGCACCTTCTGGCATAGCGGCGACGATATGAGTATGCAAGGAAAAGATGAAAACATGCTTACATCGACCGACTAATTATGTTCAATGAAAAAAATACTTTTACTATGGAAAAGACACGTAAGAGAGAGAAACACAGAAATGTTGCCCTCTGTGCAAAATACCAACGAGGCAATTGTTTCTTTGGTAATGGAACATTTATGAACTATAGAAGAAGAACTTGAAAAATATTTTCCATTGTTAAGCCCAGAATATATGATTGGATAAGAATCCCGTTTGTTTCTTCCGAATTTTCTAATTTTACTTTAAAAGAAGAAGAAGAACTGACGTCGCTTTCTTCAGATCGTGGATTAAAATTACAGTTCCATGGAAAAACTCCTGAAAATTTTTGAATCTCTGTTAAAGATGAATACCCGAATATAAGCAAAAAAGCCCTGAATATATATTATTGTTGTTTTCCACGTCATATCTTTGCGAAGAAGAATTTTCAACGATGGTTAATATAAAGACAAACAAACGCGGGAGACTCGGGGGGAATTTAGAAGAAGAAATGCGTGTGGCTTTATCATTTATTCGTCCCAAAATCGCTGAGATCTCTCAAGATCGTCAAGCTCATGTATCGCATTAGGGTTTTCGCATACCCGACTTTTTTTAATACCCGGGTATCGGGTATTATTTTTTCATATACCCGGGTACCCTGGAATTTGCAGTTTTTCCAGAAAAAGAGACAATTTCTTATAATAATGTTTTATTTTATTACGGAAGAGTGAAGTATTATGTCAATAAGTCCCCTTAACTTATAGTACAATCAGTCACACAGTTAAACAGTCTAGTTCTCATTAACTAATTAGGAACTAGTTCCATTATCCTGCCTTCGCTTTTCGGTAGAGTAAGCTGTTTATGATGAAAAACTTCTGGGGTGAATTTACAACGAGTGACGGCCCGAATGGAAATACCTTCTCAAGCATGTAACAATTTCGGAAATTTTTGTACAAAAAGTAAATTGTTATTCGCGGTCTTTTTGGAACTAAGCTTGAACTTTGTTCAGATTCAGTTTGAGAGGACGATGTCGATAGCACTTCTTTTTAAAGAAATGAAAATAAATGCTTTAATAAAACACTTGTTGAAGAGCCTTTATAGGATAATATTTTTGGGCATATTCAACATTGTGCTGATTCCTTATTCTGTTTTTTTTTAATATTTCCGTACTCCAGAAACAAGTCTATCCATTTTGCCTACGAAAACTCAAATATCGTTTAGTAAATTTTTATAGGTTGTTCACTAGATACAATTTTATATTTTGTATTAACAATATTTAATTCAATTACCCACCGTTCACCGAACAATATTTTAATCAAACTCCAACGAAATAAAAACAAAATATGGCGACATAACCAAACCTAACCTCAAGTTTACTGCATATTTGTAAAAAACTCAACGCCTTCTTTTAGAGTTATTTTAATTGTTGGTAGTGCAAATTTGCTAACATTATTTTTATAAAATTGAAAGTAGTTTGAAAATAATTTGGTTCAAACCATAACATCTCATTTTAAACATTATTTTTATATTTTAGTAATAATTTTCCGAGAATTTTGATGAATATTTTGATCAAAGTAGGTACCCGGGTACCCGGGTCTGACAATGAAATAGTACCCGGGTAGTAAAAATTTCATATACCCGGGTATACCCGGATTCGGGTAGAAAACCCTATATCACATTAAATTTGATATTTTTGCTAAATAGTGTAATTTTAATTTTCAATAAATATATTTCAATCAACTGTCAATCAGTTTTCAATCAATATATCGGTACATATTTTATTTACATAAATATTATTTTCTAAAACTAGCATTTTGAAGCAGGGGGTTGGTTATCAATCACATGCTGCGACACGATTCTGTTTCTTTTTTGCTCTAATAACGAACATTCTATTTGCGAACATTATTCTGATTGTTATTACTCATTTGGTTTCAAAAAGGTTAGCTACCCGCGTCCCATGTCTTAAACCTTTGCGGTCCTGTGTCGGGACCGCCCCGACACTAAAATTTGTAGGTTCCGGTCCTATGTCGGGTGAGCCCCGCCAAAATATTGCGGGTATATTTAACTTTGATAATGACTAGGCGATAAGTACTCCACCACCCCTGGTGAGACCCGATTTGGAAAAATTGCGATCAGATCTGAGAGTCGTGAAATAGGACGGCATAAATTCACTGTTCAGTACAGTCATGAAGCCAAGTTTCCGTTAGAAAGACAAAGTCAAAATCAACCTCACACATTGCAGGGTAAATTAAGTCAAACTTTGTGTTGAGCCCACGTACATTTTGATAGTAAGCACTGAACTTAAATTCGGTCCGGCAAGAATGGGTCCTCCTAAAAAAAGAGGAGGTGGATTGTCCCTATGACTGTCATCTACCTTGGTAGCATCAGAGGTCTTTGACAAAAAGGCACCGGAATTAATATGGACACGGAGGGATCTCTATCTAGGTATATGCACTAATTCTCTGATAGCAACATTGCATGGCCACTTCACTGGATCCAGAAAATTGGCAACATCAGGCTCCTTCAAACCAATCTTGAACGTGGAATATCTACTGCCAGAAAGTATGCATTTACAAACGCTTGTCTTGAATATATAAGGTGTTAAGGTGTTTAATAAATGACAGTAATAGCGCCTCATTCATCTCTGGAGAACAGTTGCTAAGATGAAACCAGGTACGTCTGGTGGGTGCTCCCGCACTAAGAAGAGTAGAGGAGCCGGAACCTAATAGTATAGGTTTAGGTCTAGGTGTAGCACTAGAGAAGCTTGAACGACTACCTCGGGTTTTAACATTAGGAGGGTAATTATCTGAATCAATCGGTTCTTCGACTCGAGATTTAGATTTTGGATTGCACTTGGAATCTGCCGGCCCTGACGGTATTTTATCAGAGTTAGTGGGTCTTTTTTCATGTATTATTAGCCTCTTCAGGTATTATATCAGCCTCATATTCCCGACTTGGATTAATTACTGTTCTACTGGATGTAGCTTTGAAGTATGTTTTTCTGTAGGTAAGCATATATAAAAAAAAAACTACAGAAGTATCAAGTTAGTGGTCTTAATGTCGAATTAGGCCATTTATTATATTTACATTATTTATTAGGACATTTATTTATTTTAGGCTGGAGCTAATACAAATCGAAATTTGGAATTTCGGTTTTTTGCCAAAAATGGAACATGACCAAAATTGAACTACTGGACTACTTTTGATACATTACTAAATAAAAGGAAAAACGCTAGAGTAAAAGTTTGTATCGCTATTTCTGTCCAAGAATGTAAAGCGCAGATTGATGCATTTGTTATAAATAAAATATTTTAATTTCTATGTTCATCTCAGTGACATGGCGTATGCGCTGGTCTAAAGTCTTTTTTGTTTTGAATAGTGACAGTAATCAACATAGTGAACGCGTAAATAACAACTTGTTGCATTTTTTGTATAATGAATTAATTAAATAATTAAATTAAATAAATTATTTAATTTTCATTTATTATTTGAATTTATAACAATTTGTGAAACTGTTAGTTTTTTTAAAATCACTTTTGTCAGTTTGAATTTGCTGGTAAGTAGTATTTTTATATTTTTACATTTTATATATGATATTTACTTTTTTGTAATTTATTATTTTTTCAATCGTAGTAGAAAATGCCAAAGGCTTCACGAAAACGTCTACAAAACTCTTCTAGCGATGAGAGCCTATTTGATTCAGAGATTGATTACGAGAATGTTGCTTCTGAAGATTTTGAAGTAGATGATTCTGAATCCGATCATGAAAGTAATTCTGAGGAAGAAAGCGACGAAGAAAACAGAGTTCGGAATTTATCGCGTTTACGGGTCTATTGAAATTTAGTGTTATGGACTTTTTACCTGGTGTAACTGTTATTAATCGTCCTTGGCACGGGTTAACGGAAAGGTCGCAAAAAGCATTCGAAGAGTTCTTTACGAGAGCAGATGGAAATTATGGGGTACAAATGACGAAGATTTTGTAAAATTACCATATGCTGCTGGGCACGGTTATAAACCTCCAAAAAATAGTCCAGCCATAGAAGTAGAATTCTTTCAATTATTTTTCACTAATGAAATCATTGAAGATATTGTGAGAGAAACTAATAGGTACGCAAAGGAAAATATACAGAAAGTAACGCCCTTACAAAAATATTCCATATGGTCGGATTGGGTGGACGTTACACTCACAGAAATGAAAGCATTCTTTGGTGTCATTATGAACATGGCATTACATGATAAATCATCCATAAAAGAGTATTTTAGCGAGGAATGGACAGATAAGTATGCCTTCTTCAAGGACGTTTTTTCTAGAAAACGGTTCCTCCAAATATATTGGTCATTTCATTTGAACCCACCTCCAGAACAACCCGTAGCTCATATATCATCTCGAGGCGCAAAAGTAAAAAATGTCGTAGATTACATTGACGATAAATGTAGAGAATACTATATTCCTAGACAAAATATTGCAGAGATGAAAGTACTGTTGGATTCAAAGGGAGAATCATCTTCAAAATGTATAATCCACAAAAGCCAACGAAGTGGGGACTTAGGGTATATGTCTTAGCTGAATCAGAAACTGGGTATATAAGTGTATTGTTACCATACTACGGGTCCAGTACAACAGCTACTCTTATTCGTCCTGATCTCCCGTTCACATCAAGAAAAACATTACATTTGTATAAACAATTATTGGAAAAATCTAACGTTACCAGTTTCCACTTATATACTGACAGATTTTACCTCTGTTAAGCTGGCAGAACCAACGCGAAAAAAAAATCCGCGACGGCACATAATAATCCGCTTTTTATCCGCTAACGATTGTAAACAGAAAAAAAATTTCCCGCTCTTCCCATTTCCCGGGAAAATGGGGTTCCGCTAACTTAACAAAAAGTTAGCGGGACCCATTCTAAAAATAATTATATTGAGAAAATAATTAAAATAAATAATTGCACCGGAATTATTAGCTTTTTATCCGCAAACGATTGTAAAAAAAAATTTTAAAAATCCCACCCTTCCCATTTCCCGGGAAAATAGGATGCCGCTAACTTAACAGAACATTACCGGGACCCATCCTAAAAATAATTATATTGAGAAAATAATTGCACCGGAATTATCCGCTTTTTATCCGCAAACGATTGTAAAAAGAAAAAAATATCCCGCCCTTCCCATTTCCCGGGAAAATAGGATCCCGCTAACTTAACAAAAAGTTAGCGGGACCCATTCTAAAAATAATTATATTGAGAAAATAATTGCTCCGGAATTATTCGCTTCTAATCCGCAAACGAATGCCGTGAGACTTTTCATTTCCCGGGAAAATTCGGGATTTTTTTTTTACGGAGTTCGTTTGTAGATGAAGTAAAGATTATCATGTACTATCGCGACGAAATAAGGATACCGAGCATAAAATTGCTGTGAGGTAAACAACAAAGAAAGAACAAAGAAAGAAAGGGGTAGATAATGAGGAAGAAGAGAATAATCTACGATTATTTAGAGGAAAATTAGATTTATTAAGTTCTGTTAAAATTCTGATAAATCTCTGAAAACAATTCTATAGTGAAAGCTTAATCGCAACGAGAATAAATAAGTAATATCGGGCTGACACGATTCCTCGTATCCATCACAGGTATCGGTGATTCATAAAACCCATCGTATTCATTCCAACCCGGAAATAGATAGCGGATTTCGGAAAGGGGTGGAGTCTAAATGTTTTTGTTTTTCCCCGGCCGAATCGTCACACGTTATTTCTATTGCCTCGTTCAAAAAGGCATCGGCGCGGCGGCGAAATGCTAGGGCCTTTCAAAGATGCGGGCGGCATGCTAGGACCTTTCAAAGGTGCAAGCGGCATGTTAAGGCACTTTCAAAGACGCAAGCGGTATGTTAGGTCTTTTCAAAAATGAAATGTTCTTTTGGTTGCCTTCCTCCCACCTACTACGGGGTGAGAGGGCAGTTGTAGTTAGTGGAGCTATTGCCACCCCTCTCTTTCTTTGTTCTTCTTACCTCAGCAAATTTTTTCCCCGGTATCTTTATTTCTCCGCGATAGCACCTGATAACTTTTACTTCATACACAAACGAATTACGCGAAAAAAAACCTCAATTTTTCCGGGTAATGAAAAGTTTGGAAATTATTTTTCTCGCGGCATTCGTTTGCGGATAAAAAGCGGATCATTCCGGTGCATGTATTTCCTCAAAATATTTGTTTTTAGGGTGGGTTAAAAAACCAAACTTTCCGTTAAGTTAGCGGGACCCCATTTTCCCGGGAAATGGGAAGTGCGGGAAATTTTTTTCTTTTTACAATCGTTAGCGGATAAAAAGCGGATAATTCCGGTGCAATTATTTTCTCAATATAATTATTTTTAGAATGGGTCCCGCTAACGTTCTGTTAAGTTAGCGGCATCCTATTTTCCCGGGAAATGGGAAGGGCGGGAAATTTTTTTCTTTTTACAATCGTTAGCGGATAAAAAGCAGATAATTCCGGTGCAATTATTTTCTCAATATAATTATTTTTAGAATGGGTCCCGCTAACGTTCTGTTAAGTTAGCGGCATCCTATTTTCCCGGGAAATGGGAAGGGCGGGAAATTTTTTTCTTTTTACAATCGTTAGCGGATAAAAAGCAGATAATTCCGGTGCAATTATTTTCTCAATATAATTATTTTTGAATGGGTTCCGCTAACGTTCTGTTAAGTTAGCAGGACCCCATTTTCCCGGGAAATGGGAAGTGCGGGAAATTCTTTTCTTTTTAGAATCGTTAGCGGACAAAAAGCGGATAATTCCGGTGCAATTATTTTCTCAATATAATTATTTTTAGAATGAGTCCCGCTAACTTTTTTTTAAGTTAGCGGGACCCCATTTTCCCGGGAAATGGGAAGAGCGGGAAATTTTTTTCTTTTTACAATCGTTAGCGGATAAAAAGCAGATTATTATGTGCCGTCGCGGATTTTTTTTTCAGAGTTGGTTCTGCCAACTTAACAGAGGTGGGTACCCTGGTATTTGAAGTTTTTCCAGAAAAAGAGACAATTTCTTATAATAATGTTTTATTTTACTACGGAAGAGTGAAGTATTATGTCAATAAGTCCCCTTAACTTATAGTACAATCAGTAACACAGTTAAACAGTCTAGTTCTCATTAACTAATTAGGAACTAGTTCCATTGTCCTGCCTTCGCTTTTCGGTAGAGTAAGCTGTTTATGATGAAAAACTTCTGGGATGAATTTACTACGAGTGACGGCCCGAATGGAAATACCTTCTCTAGCATGTAACAATTTCGGAAATTTTTGTACAAAGTCGAAGTAAATTGTTATTCGCGGCCTTTTTGGAACTAAGCTTGAACTTTGTTCAGATTCAGTTTGAGAGGACGATGTCGATAGCACTTCTTTTTAAAGAAATGAAAATAAATGCTTTAATAAAACACTTGTTGAAGAGCCTTTATAAGATAATATATTTGGGAATATTGAACATTGTACTGATTCCTTATTCTGTATTTTTTTTAATATTTCCGTACTCCAGAAACAGGTCTATCAATTTTGCCTACGAAAACTCAACCAGCTTTTAGTAAATTTTTATAGGTTATTCACTAGATACAATTTTATATTTTATATTAACAACAATATTAACAACAATATTTAATTCAATTACCCACCGTTCACCGAACAATATTTTAATCAAACTCCAACGAAATAAAAACAAAATATGGCGACATAACCAAACCTAACCTCAAGTTTACTGCATTTTTGTAAAAAAACTCAACGCCTTCTTTTAGAGTTATTTTAATTGTTTTTAGTGCAAATTTTCTAACATTATTTTTATATAACTGAAGGAATAATATCTAAAAGACAAAGAGCACGATCTAATGATGTCTAACAATAGTACAGTCACTTTTAGCACATGAGTTCAAGATGTTGTGCACTGACACATTAAATAGTAAATTCTTTTTACAATATATTGATTATTTTTATATTTTAGTAATCATTTTCCGAGAATTTTGATGAATATTTTGATCAAAGTAGGTACCCGGGTACGCGGGTCTGACAATGAAATAGTACCCGGGTAGTAAAAATTTCATATACTCGGGTATACCCGGATTCGGGTACCCGGGTAGAAAACCCTATATCGCATTAAATTTGAGATTTTTGTTAAATAGTGTAGTTTTAATTGTGTTTTCAATAAATATGTTTCAATCAATTTTCAATTAGTTATCAATCAATATATCGGTACATATTTTATTTACATAAATATTATTTTTTAAAACTAGCATTTTGAAGCAGGGGGCTGTTTGTAAATCACATGCTGCGACACGATTCTGTTTCTTTTTTGCTCTAATAACAGCTTTAATAACAGAGTGTTTTTGCGAACATTATTCTGATTGTTATTACTCTTTTGATTTCAAAAAGGTTAGCTACCCGCGTCCCATGTCTTAACGTTTATATTATATTGTAGATGTTCCGCTTAAAAATATATCAGAGTTTAGTGTTCCCCGACTTCGAAAAGTTTGAGAACCCCTGGTCTAGACCAGCGTTTCTCAAAGTGGGCGATATCGCCCCCCAGTGGACGATGGCGTCGTTTTGGGGGGCGGTAGGTAACCAGGGGGGCGATATAGGGGGTGGTAGGTATCGCGAGCTATACAATGTATTTCTGTTTATTTAAAACCAACAAATACGTTCGACAAAATTGTTCCGTGTTCAGTATTATACGAGGGGTCATCTACTCTTGCAATACATGTTAATATTTAGATGCATTACTAAACATTACTTGCATTCCTTGGCAGTACGTAAGTATTACACTACATTACACAAAGTACACTTGGATTCCTTGAATTACCGTTGCATTCCCTGAATTATGTTCCCAATATATTCGCATTACGTCCGTATTTCGTCTTCACTACAGTAACAGTGATAGTGAGCTTATACTAAACTCTTAAGCTCTGAGAGAAGCTCCCGAGGAAGCTCTTAAAGACAATGGTAATTCTGCCGCAAAAAATATATTTCTTCAGAAACAGGAAACGATGTAAAGTAATAAATAATTTTGACGTTACGCAATATAAAATAACTGACTTTTTTCAAACTTGTGAAAAAAAAACCTTAGAACTTGCAGAATTTCAGCTAATCTAAATATCGTTGGTGACACACAAATATTCAAGTCATTTAGCAAAGAAAATATCACAGGATTTTTTGAAATGTTAAAGCACTCCACCACAAGAAACAACGGAAAAATCAAAAGCAGAAAATCGATATCAGCATCAACTGAAAAAAATTGCTTTGCACTAGAGATGAGCATGGGATCATATCGACTTATCCGATCCCATCGTCCCATGGGATGGAATGAGTGGTATCAACGTCACGTGGGATGTGATGGGATGGACGACAATTTTGTATGGTACGGAGTGGGACGAGTTTTGATAATCTAGTAAATCGAGTTTACGTGCATAATTAATTGCTTATCGTGCCAATACGAAAATCTTCCATAATATGTCCAGTTCAAGAGATTTCTGTGATAACGATGTTGTTCCTGAAAAGTCTTACGATCCGATCGTGACGAAAAAGGATTACTCATTCTCAGATTAAGAAATTAGGAAAACATTAAATTCGAACGAATTAAGAGAGTCTCAACCGAAAAGAAAGTTTGCTGTAGGTATGGGAAAATGGGATGAATGGGAAGGGCCGCGCGACCGGGATGGGATGGGACGGGACGAAAATTTTAAGTTTATGGGATGGGACAGTGGGACGAAAATGTGATGGGATGGGACAGTGACAGGAATCCGTCCCACGGGATGGGATTTCGAACGAGAAACTTGTATAATGCTCATTTCTACTTTCCACCATTTCATTACTGCTGGACAATTGGCATATGAAACTTTGATGGCAAATACGAACTTATACAATTTATGCAGAACTACTGGCAATTTTTCAAAACCTAACCAAAAATCAATCCTAATAAGTTGTTTTTTCAGTACTAAATCTGTCAGACTATCATCATATAGAATTCATCGGGTAAAAGGAATTAGATCTCTGAAAGAAAATGAAAAGGAGAATTATGATCCAGAAGCAATTTGTACTTCTGAAAACAGTTATACGAATAAAAGTGACAGTGAATTAGAAAACGCAATAGACTTTGCAATAGACTTGTATAATTCAAGAAAAGGATAGAATAAGAAAAATATTATAAATATTATTATTTTTAAAAATAAATCTAGACTCGATAGCTGCATATGGCCAAAAGAAGAAGATATTGCAATTATAGAAAATGGATTCATTTTGCAAAAGCACTTTAGAGTGTGCTAATTTTGTAGTATTTCAATCCGATTTGAATAAATGTATAAAAATTCAACACACTTGTTATTTAATGACGATGCCACGAATGTGATGTCTTATTACTAGCACTTTTATCTTTATAGATAGTAACAACACACGGTATAGAAAAGAAACGTATAGTCCTGCTATAGTTTGACTATAGCTGTGTGGCTGCTTCGTATAGTTCAACTATATGAATAGTTTTGGACTATGCGAAACGATCACATAGTTAAACTATAGCAGGACTATACGCTAGTTTTCTATATCGTGTGTACGTAGCGTAACGTTCAGGGCATTAGAATAAATTATTTCCAATTCCCATCCTTTACGTGACATTACTTTGCAGTACCTAAGAATTTCAAAAATTATTTGACATTATTACGTATTACGCTTGTGATTTCTTCCAGTACTTCGCATTACCAAAGAATTAGGATAATTAAGTGACATTATTACGCATTACGCTAGTAATTTCCTCGAGTACCTCGAGTTACCAAAAAATCAGGATAATTGCGAATACATATGCAATATTTCGGTGAGTGGATGACCCCTTGGTATTATACAACCGGCCACGCTCGTCTGATATTCGCTGCTGGTCGAGTATCGATAATCGCACGCACAGACAGACTAGAGATGAGTATGGGACGAGTTTCTCGTTCCAAATCCCATCCCATGGGACGGATCCCTGTCACTGTCCCATCCCATGACATTTTCGTTCCACTGTCCCATCCCACAAACCTAAAATGTTCGTCCCATCCCATCCCATCCCGGTTGCGTGTCCCGTCCCATTCATCCCATTTTTTCCCTAAAGCAGACTTTCTTTTCGGTTCAGCCTTTCTTAACGATAATTCGTTAAAATTTAATTTTTGCGTAATTACTTTAGCTGACAGGGAGTAATCCTTTTTCGTCACAAACGGATCGTAAGACGGAACTACCTCGTTATCACAGAAATTTCCTGGGCTGTATATATTATGGAAAATGTGCGTATTGGCACGATAAGCAATTAATTATGCACGAACTAGATTTACTAAATTATCAAAACTTGTCCCACTTCGTCCCATAAACATTTGTCATACCATCCCATCGCATCCCACGCAATGTCCATACCACTCATCCCATGCCATGGGACGATGGGATGGGATGAGTCGATGGGATCCCATGCTCATCTCTAACACACACAGCCAGCGTTAATAACTCTACCAACTTTTCGGTAGATCTACCACCTTTTAGTGTCTGGCCCAAATCCACTACCCCGAAAAAATATCTACCAACTTTTCAAGTTTCTGAAAAAAAAATTTTTTATTATTTTATTTCTGAAAAAATTAGAATGGTGCAAATCCAAAAACAAATCTCGTATGAAATTTGTCCGTTATTCTATAGCTTTGTTGAGTGCCACGAAGGTGGACTGAAAGCTATAGAATAACGGACAAATTTCATACGAGATTTGTTTTTGGTAGTGCTAAAAAGACTCATTAGTATTATAGAGTTCCGGAAAGGTTGAGTATATTTATATTCAAGCTTTGTTCCGTCTTTATTAAGTTTATCTGATTATCTATAATGTTGTATGGTTTTACCAATTCAAAATTTATCATTCATATCAATAACCTGCTAAGTTCATGTCTCTCTCACAAAATGTCAAAATTAAAAACATCTAACCCTAATCAACACATGGGTTTTCAAGTGAGTGATTTACAAAATATTGTTCATGGAAGCAAAGCTGTGCTGATGAGAGATAAATCTCGAAACGCGTCCACAGATGGCTATCCACTCAAGGTATCGGAAAGACATGATCTTAAAAATCAATGTTATTTTTATGGTTTTTGTTGAGTGCCACGAAGGTGGACTGAAAGCTATAGAATAACGGACAAATTTCATACGAGATTTGTTTTTGATAGTCCTAAAAAGACTCATTAGTACTATAGAGTTCCGGAAAGGTTGAGTATATTTATATATTCAAGCTTTGTTACGTCTTTATTAAGTTTATCTTAAATAATTAGCAAGAGAAGCGGAAAAACGCCAGAAAATGAAATCATGTTCAACAAGTTCAATCGCTCTCCTAAATGGGAACAATCGATTAAATAAATAAAATAATTAGCAACAATAATTATGATTAGTAATATTTCAAATAAAAATTGACATGCGGGGATCCATGTAGAAAGAAAAAGATTTTGGATAAGACTTATACTTTCTTTTCACGACTTTTTCTTTCTACATGGATCCCCGCATGTCAATTTTTATTTGAAATATTACTAATCATAATTATTGTTGCTAATTATTTTATTTATTTAATCGATTGTTCCCATTTAGGAGAGCGATTGAACTTGATTGAACATGATTTCATTTTCTGGCGTTTTTCCGCTTCTCTTGCTAATTATTTAAGATAAACTTAATAAAGACGGAACAAAGCTTGAATATATAAATATACTCAACTTTTCCGGAACTCTATAGTACTAATGAGTCTTTTTAGGACTATCAAAAACAAATCTCGTATGAAATTTGTCCGTTATTCTATAGCTTTCAGTCCACCTTCGTGGCACTCAACAAAAACCATAAAAATAACATTGATTTTTAAGATCATGTCTTTCCGATACCTTGAGTGGATAGCCATCTGTGGACGCGTTTCGAGATTTATCTCTCATCAGCACAGCTTTGCTTGCATGAACAATATTTTGTAAATCACTCACTTGAAAACCCATGTGTTGATTAGGGTTAGATGTTTTTAATTTTGACATTTTGTGAGAGAGACATGAACTTAGCAGGTTATTGATATGAATGATAAATTTTGAATTGGTAAAACCATACAACATTATAGATAATCAGATAAACTTAATAAAGACGGAACAAAGCTTGAATATATAAATATACTCAACCTTTCCGGAACTCTATAATACTAATGAGTCTTTTTAGCACTACCAAAAACAAATCTCGTATGAAATTTGTCCGTTATTCTATAGCTTTCAGTCCACCTTCGTGGCACTCAACAAAGCTATAGAATAACGGACAAATTTTATACGAGATTTGTTTTTGGTAGTCCTAAAAAGACTCATTAGTACTATAGAGTTCCGGAAAGGTTGAGTATATTTATATATTCAAGCTTTGTTCCGTCTTTATTAAGTTTATCTGATTATCTATAATGTTGTATGGTTTTACCAATTCAAAATTATTTAAGAATTCATTTATTATTAATCTAAATAGATTGTCAGACCTAAACTTATAATTTATTTTGCATTATATATTTTTTAATTAATTCTCAGTGATGATTACAAAACGTGAACGTTACAAGAAATTTTACTTTCAACTTTGCTAGATTTCTAGTAAATATTTAAGTATTTTCGTTGTTTTATAATAAAATTTCGTGATTTGGGGGGCGTTATTAACTTTAGCATATGACAGGTGGGCGATGAGACAAAAAAGTTTGAGAAACACTGGTCTAGACTAACAAAGTTAAACTTTCAAAAACTTTATACAATTATTATCTTCTAAATAAAAATAATCGGAAGAATTTAATGCGAAGAGAACTTAATCGTAGTGTTGCTTAATAAATTATGAATGTAAAAGTTTATCAATGAATATGTAAATGTGGTTGAAAATAAGACATAATTGCGATAAGAAGATTTTATATTATGTTTTAGAAATGAGCAGAAACAAAAAGAATAAAGGTATAGGATATCTTAATTCCTTGGCGAAAAAAATTATCGTAGAAAAGTATTTGGTGATTATTGCCGCTCACTCAAACCCACGCTAGAATGCGAAAAAATAGATAGATATTTCTCAATAGTGAACAAATTTTTATTGGGATTGTTGAGTTTGAAGATTTATATATTAAAAATGAAACACTTTAGTCTTTTCTTCAAAAATTATATTTATGATATATATGTATACACATATTTTGTTGACGAAATGTATACATTTATATTATAAATATAATTTTTGAAGAAAAGACAAAAGTGTTTCATTTTTAAGTGAACAAATTGTTGCAAGAAGTTTTTAAGTAGTTTCGTGGAAAACAATTATAACATAGTTTCATTTATGAATTAGAATTCGGTGAAAATGTTGTTGTTGTTGTTCGATGAAACAGCGCTACCAACTTTTTTAATAGACGTTTTTTTCGTAAAAAAAAAACTATAAATTAGTTTTTCCTTGTAATATTATAGGATGTTATTTTTTGGGGATAATGGGGGGAAATGACGTACTACTAAACAACCACTTACCGCGGCAGATGGGTGCCTGGCGGGGGTCGGGTACATGGCTTGGCTTGTTCAAACCACGCTTGTTCACTTATATCACCGTAAAAACATCACTATATCACACAAAACACAGATCTTTTAATTGCAAAATACCGATTCCGATTTTCGCTTTTTAAACACAAAACTTTTATAAAAACAAAAATAGTTTGAAACCGGTAATTACAAATTTAAAATATTTTTGGGGGGAAAAGTTTTTGTTAGTTTTTGGGCAAAAAGTTGTTTAGTAACGTAATCCAAACGTGTTGTGAGGCACTCGCGATCGTCGCATTCTGATTCAAATTTCACAAAAATGCCAGCCTAACTATTCGCACTTGTAACGCGCACAATCCATTGTTCACGCCGAAGAAACGACGCGCCGATTCACCAATACACATATACACACGACGGTATCCAAGTCCTAGCTCATCTGCACGACCCCGCGGCGGCGGGAGACCAACAGAACCCACGTGGTTGTTTGCCAGATACGTCACCCCAACAACAACCAATCCCACCTCACATACAACTACGCCCCACCCCAGAAATAACTGACACTTGCACATCAACTCCACGTTGACCAATTAACAACTTTTTCAAAACTCCACTATCCGCGCCATCTCTTAACAACTTTCTAAAACTGCATAAACTACACCATACAGAACCCATCAACAACATCCTTCCAAGGAATCTCACTTGCAACTTTCTGACCATTGAAAACAACATAGGTACTTTATTTTCAACCCCAGATCCGATAAGTTCAAATAATGGGCGCTTAGCGGCGCCAAAAAGTAAATTTTAAACTATTTTCTAAAATGTTAAACTTGTTTCTGAATGTTTTCTTAAATAACATCTCTCCATCTCTTTTTTTAAAGAAATATATTCTTGTAATTGTGCGATTTCCGTAGCAAAATATTTAAAACAAATCTATATTCTTATATGGAATTTATTGTACAGGGTGGTGTTAAAGTTTGGAATCAAACCAATAACTCCTTTATTTACTGTTTTTGGGATAATCGCTCGGACCCGTCAATTTTATTTTCCAAAATAGTATCTTCTTCTTCTTCTTTAAGTTCCATGTCCGTTCCGAACGTTGGTAACCATCTGGGCTATGATGACTTTATTCACTGCGGCACGGAAAAGTTCTGTTGTCGTCATGCCGAACCAGGTTCTTAGGTTTTTCAACCAAGATATTTGTCTGGCGCCGGTTGACCTCTTTCCTGCCACCTTTCCCTGGATAATCTTCTGCAGCAAATGAAATCTATCTTCGTTTCTCATGATGTGGCCAAGATATTCTAGCTTTCTGCACTTGACTGTGTTTAGAACCTCTCTCTCCTTGTTCATTCTATGGAGGATCTCATCATTGGTTATTCGATCCCTCCAGGAGACTCTCAGCATTCTTCGATATATCCACATTTCAAATGCCTCTAACTCTTTGCTGGTGGCTTCTGTCAGTGTCCACGATTCCATTCCGTAAAAAAGAACCGAAAACACATAGCATCTCATCATTCTCAGCTTTGTAGTCATTGTTAGGTTGTGGCTTGTTAGTACAGATCGCATTTTGGTAAAAACAGATCTTGCCTTTTCAATGCGAATTTTTATCTCCTGAGAGTGATCCCACCGATCATTAACATTTGTGCCAAGATATGTATACCTCTCCACCCGTTCGATTGGCTCTTGATTGACAGTAAGTTCAAAGTTTACAATATAGCAAAAATATATATAAAAAAGGACTTGCTGATGACCATAAGTTTTGTCTTCTTGATGTTAATATCCAAGCCATATTCTGTGCTCTTTTCTACAAGTCTGTTTATTAGATGTTGTAGTCCTTCTATACTATCTGCAAACATCACTGTGTCATCTGCATATCGTATGTTGTTGATTTTTTCGCCATTGAGAGAGATGCCAGCTTCACACTCTTCCAGAGCTTCTTTAAATATGTATTCAGAATAGATGTTAAAAATAAGAGGGGACAATATACATCCTTGTCTCACTCCTCTCATTATGTCTATTTGTTCGGTCTTTTCTGTCTCTACTCTCACTACGGCTTTTTGGTTCCAGTAGAGGTTCGTAATAATTCGTAGATCCTTGCCGTCCATCCCAGTTTCCTTTAAGATGTTAATCATTTTTTGGTGTTTGACCCTGTCGAAAGCCTTCTGGTAGTCAACAAAACAGGCAAAAATGTCGCAGTTCATATCTCTGCACCGTTGAAATAGTACTTGCGTGCAATTTAATGCTTCTCGTGTGCCCATCGCATTTCTGAAACCAAACTGAGTTGGTGATACTTGTTCTTCGCAAACTCTGTAAATTCTTCTGTGAATTATTTTTAAAAATAATTTGAGAAGGTGACTCATGAGACTTATAGTTCTGAACTCTTCACACTTCTTTGCTTTTGGTTTTTTGGGTAATGTTATAAATTCTGACTTTAGCCATTCTTGTGGTATATTTCCAGAGTTATAAATTTGGTTGAATATTTTTGTCAGATTTTTTACCCTGTCGTCATCCAGTAGTTTAAAGAATTCCGATTGGATTTCATCTGGTCCAGGTGCTTTACCGTCTTTCATTGTTTTTATTGCCTGCTTTACTTCATCCATTAGGATCTCCGGTCCATCCGAGTTGTTTATGGATGGAGGTTCCGCTCTAGTATCATGAAACAGTTGTTCAATATATCTTCTCCATGTTTCCTTTATGTCACCTGTGTCAATGATCAGTTTTCCTTCGCCATCCACCAATTTATTTATCGTTCTCGGTTTTGTTCTGCTTGTCATGTCTGTCTCTAATTTTTCTGTGCACGTTAAAGCTATCGTACTTGTCTTGTAGTTCTTCAATCTCTGTGCATTGACCTATATGTTCGTTCTCCTTGGCTTCTCTGATTTTATCTCTGATACTCCTCTTTATTTCTGCATATTCTCTCGTATTGTTGCTGTTTTTTAACGATCTTCTCTTTCCATAAGATACAGAATTTCATCCGTCATCCATGATTTTCTTTTAACCTTATCAGCCTTCAAAAGTTCTTCTTTAACATCCTTAACAGTGTGGACCAATAACTCAATTTCCTTTTCAAAGTCCCCATCTTCTTGTACTACTCTGTATTTGCTGTTAATCAGATCTCGAGCTCTAGCCTCTATTGCTGGTATTTTAAGCTTACGTAGATCGTATTTGTTTATATTGTTTTTTCTTTTTATGGCTTTCATTGTTACTTTGAATACACCAACCACAGGGTTATGATCTGATTGGATATCGGCTCCTGGATATGTTTTTACGGAAGTGCAACTATTTCTATGTCTTCTATTAATTAGAATGTAGTCAATTTGGTTTCGGATTATTTTATTGGGAGTATCTCCAGGTGCTTTCCATGTATATAGTCTTCTTGCTGGAAGCTTGTACCAAGTGTTTGCTATCACAAATTCGTTCTCTTCTGCAAATATGCTCAACAGATCTCCTCTTTCGTTTCTTTCTCCCAGACCATATGGACCTATATACTCGTTTGTTCGTCCTCTACCAATTTTAGCATTAAAGTCTCCCATTATTATTGTCAGGTCTTGCTTTGGTAGTACTTTAAGTATTTCAGTTATTTTTGCATAGAGTTCTTCTACATCTTTATCACTTGTATCAGATGTTGGTGCATTTACTTGTATTATATTGATTTTGGCAGGTCTGGCATCCATCTGAAGCAGCATTAATCTTTCCGAGATTGGCACGAAATTTGTCACGCATTTAGCTATTGATCCGTTAACAATGATCCCCACACCATGTTTTTTCTCTTCGGTTGTTGTTCCAGAGTAGTAGATACGATGATCTCCAATATCACTATAATTGAATCCATTCCATCGCATCTCACTTATTCCCATTATTTTTATGTTCATTCTTTCCATCTCCTGGATAGCGTTGTAGATTTTTCCAGGGTGTGCCATCGTTCTTACATTCCATAATAGTATAGTAGTATAGTAATCCTTTTATTGGCATACGTAATTACATAATTTTTAACCTAACTGTTAAGGGGATTGACTCAGCACATACATATTTTTGGTTGGCAAGACTTATGTTAGTAGTAGAATTGTGTGACTAGAATGATGTTAGTTTTAAGTTGTTGTTGTCAAGTAACACTAGTTTTGATGTAAAATATTTCAGTAGTGCTAAATCAAAATATATATTGTGAATCCGAAGAGAGAACGGTGATTTTCCTGTTATTTCCATTAGGTTATGGGCCCAGGATCACCGCACGGTGAATATTTTTTAAAAAGTTTAAAAGTTCAAAAATAGACGAGCCATTTTCGTAGGTTATTTCCACGCCACGTGCAAGTGAAAAATATAACCCCTGAAAATGGAAAGTTTGGAGGCTCTCAAAAAGTACGCAATGCAGGTGGGAATGAAAATCAATGTCGATAAAACCAAGCTGATAAAGATCAATGCGACAGCCCCCTGCAACCTGGAGATAGATGGCAGGCAAGTACAGGTAGTAGATAGTTTTTGCTACCTTAGAAGCCTTATTTCACAGGATGGTGGTGCTGATAAAGACGTAAAACAACGGATACAGAAGGCGCGACAGGCATTCGGAATGCTTAACAATCTGTGGAACTCAACAAAAACTTCCCGTAACTTAAAGCTCCAAATTTTCAAATCTAATGTAGTATCAGTTCTTCTTTACGGTAGCGAAACGTGGAAAGTGAATACCACCATAGTATCACAACTTCAGGTATTCACGAACAAGTGTCTGAGAAGAATACTTAAAATATTTTGGCCCAATACCATAGCAAATATTGAACTTTGGAAAAAAGCAAATATGGAGCGTCTTGAAACCCAAATAAGAAGAAGGAAGTGGAAATGGATCGGACACACACTTAGAAGGCCGGAGGGGGATATTGCAAAAGAAGCTCTTGACTGGAACCCCCAAGGTTCAAGAAAGAGGCCAGGGCAAGCGGAAAGGAGTGGCGCGAGGTAAAGGCCCTGGCTCAGAATAGAATCAGATGGAGAGCGTTTGTTGATGCCCTATGCTCCCACGAGGAGTAAAGGAAATGATGATGATGATGATGAAAATGGAAAGTGAACTCGCGCGTGTTACAAAACTTAAGAACATTGAGAACTGGAGTGTATTGAAGTTCCAGGTTCGTGTGATGTTGAATGCGTCAGATGCGTGGAGCATCGTGAACAGCACAAGCAAAATACCCGGACCGTTCCCGGCTGACGCGACGCCGAATGAAAGGACACAGCATGAAAACAGGATTGAAGCATGGCGAAAGAAGGACGGGATGGCGCAAAAGATAATAGTGACAACGATTGGGCCTCAACCCACCCTCCACATCATTAACTGTGAAACATCGATGGACATGTGGACACGCTTAATGAATGTCTACGAACAAAAATCTGAAGCGAGCGTTCACATGCTCCAGCAAAAATGGTACAAGATGGAGAAAGAGAACTCGGAACTAAGAAAGACTTAGCCACCCATATTGCTAAACTCGAGGATCTGGCACATCGTCTCCGACTAATGGGTGAGGAAATTTCTGATTCAATGATAATAACAAAGATTCTGCTTACCCTTCCTGCCAGTTACAAGTACTTCGTTAGTGTATGGGAGTCTGCTTCCGCTACGGAGCGTACATTGGTGAATCTCACCTCGAGGTTGCTGATAGAAGAGACACGGAACTCTTCCCAGAATGAGCGCGAAAGAAACGCTCTGGCATCGAAATTTCAACATAGAAAAGGGCGATATAACCGAAACAGAGAGGCGAAAAAGGACTTTGTAAGACCAGGCAAGTGTTTTAAATGTCAACGACCAGGTCACTGGGCAAGAGAGTGCACGGAGAAGAAACCCGACGACAGAAGAGGAGACACCGCAAAATCCGGCGGCATAAGCTTCTTGAGCGAGACTGCAGCGTATATCAGCGAGGGAAGCCACGGCATATGGTATCTTGATTCAGGAGCCAGCGACCACATGTCAAACAGGCGATATTGGTTCGTCAGTTACGAGGCCTTCGACTATGAGATGCTTGTACGAGTAGGCGATAGAGCGCACATCGAGGCTCAAGGAAGAGGAAACATAAACGTCTCCACATTCGACGGCTCAAGATGGAGCGAAAACCACCTGTCAAACGTTCTCTATGTGCCCAAATTACAATACAACCTCTTCTCAGCAGGAGCGGCTATGGACAAAGGTATGGAGATGCGGTCTAACAAGACGACGTGCGAACTGGTCAAGAATGGGCGCATCGTAGCAGTGGGAGAACGCCAAAGGAAGCTTTTCGTCATGAAAATTGGAGTCATTCCACCAGAGATCGAATCATCACCGGCAGAGTCGATGGAGCTACTGGAGCCACCGCAAGCTATCATCTCGTCCAGTCACACACTCAAAACGTGGCACGAAAGACTCGCGCACCAAAACTATCGGCAAGTCAAGAAAACAATCGATCATTTCCAGATCAGAACGAGGGACACGAACGAACCTTTCTGTCAAGAATGCGCAGTGGGTAAAACACACAGGCTCCCCTTCCCAGTGAGTACAACGAAAACGAGCGAGATCGGGAAAATAGTGCACGCTGATGTCTGTGGTGCGATGCAGGAGAAGTCCATGGGCGGCGCCCGATATTTCCTACTTTTCAAAGACGATCTGTCGCACTTCAGAAGCGTGTACTTCATTGCCGAGAAAACAGAGGTAAAGCGTTGTCTCGAGGACTATTTAAAGAAAACTGAAAAACAGTGCTCGAGAGGTGTTCTAGTTCTTCGCACCGACAATGGCTTAGAGTTCATCAATCATGAAGTCGAAGAAATCACTCATCGGTATGGAAATAAAGACCAGAGAACAGTTGCTTACAGTCCTGAGCAGAACGGTTCGGCTGAGAGGGAGAATCGCACAATTGTCGAGGCTGCTCGATCCATCCTCCATGCAACGAATCTAGAAAAACGATTTTGGGCCGAAGCTGTGAACACTGTGACGTATGTTTTAAACCGAACTGGAACCAGCAGTGTTAAAGACAAAACACCCTTCGAACTTTGGCATCAGAGGAAGCCAAACATAACGCACTTACGCGTCTTCGGGGAAATGGTATTCTCTCACATACCCAGAGAAAAGAGACGAAAATGGGATGCCAAGGCGCAGCGCGGGATCTTCGTAGGATATGACGAGGAAACGAAGGGATATAGAATCTGGTATCCGAAAGAAGAAACGATAAAGATAGCAAGGGACGTCGTATTTACAGGAGAGATAGAACCCCGAAGAGAGGAGATTGACGATAACAATATCGAAACGTGGGACCAGAACACAATGAGAATCACGAGGTCGAAATTGACTAAAGAGAATAAGAGCCCCAAGCGGAACAACAAGAAAGAAAAACTCTCCGAGACCGGATCAGTTTGAGACCGCCCGCCAAATTTGACGACTACCTGAACATCGACGACGCTTTTTTTGCCGAAGACCAAGAACCCTCAACGTTCACAGAATCTATCGCGAGTAACGAAGCGAGAAAATGGCGAGATGCCATGAACGATGAGATGCAGTCTTTACAACGCAACAACGTGTGGGACCTCGTAGAACCTCCAAACAGTCGCCAAATAATCGACAACAAATGGACATTCAAGAAGAATCGCGATGAGAAAGGAAATGTGAACAGATTCAAGGCCAGACTCGTGGCACGTGGGTTCCGGCAGACGTACGGTATCGATTACCAAGAAACTTTCAGCCCGGTTGTCCGTTTTGATTCGCTACGGATAGTTCTTGTAATAGCCGCGAGGGAGAAGATGAAAATTCAGCAGTTTGACGTAAAGACAGCGTTCTTATACGGAAAAATTGACGAAATAATCTACATGAGACAGCCCGAAGGATATACAGATGGGACAGACAAGGTCTGCAAGCTTAATCGCAGCCTCTATGGACTAAAGCAGTCATCCTGTTGCTGGAATAGACGCTTCACGGATTTTCTTAATAAATTCGACCTGAAGGCGAACAGCGCGGACACATGCTTGTTCGCGAGCAACAAAGACGGCAAGAAACTCATCTTAGCAATCTATATAGATGACGGACTCGTCGTAGCAGAAGATCAGAAGACAATCGACGCTCTACTTGACGAATTAAAGAAGGAATTCGAAATCACACACAGGGAAGCCAACGTCTTCCTGGGGATGCAAATTCAACGCGAGACAGACGGATTGATTCTCTTGCACCAGGAAACGTACTGTAAAGAAGTATTAAATCGATTTCGGATGGATAACGCAAATGTAGTATCAATACCAGCTGATCCACATGCAGAGCTATGTGTGGAAGCACACCCTATAGAAGAGAATGAGAGAACGCGAGCCCCGTACCGAGAAGCTATAGGGAGTCTGATGTATCTGTCTGTTGCTACGCGTCCGGATATTACCTATGCGATAAATCGTTTGAGTAGATACATGGAACACCCTACAAAAAATCATTGGAACGGAGTGAAGAGAGTATTGAAGTATCTCAAGGGAACGACCGACCAGGGACTCAGGTTCAAAGCAGAAAATGACATGCAGCTCAGGGCGTACAGTGATTCGGATTACGCGGGGGAGCTCGAGACGCGAAGGTCGACCACGGGATACGTCATCAAGCTCGGAGACAGTACGATATCCTGGAATTCCCAGCGACAACAAAACGTGGCACTTTCGACAACCGATGCAGAGTACATGGCTGCTTGTCACACAGTGAAGGAAGTTATATGGATCAAGAGACTGATCAACGACCTCCTAGACACTATGGTCGATGCAACACTGTTCCTAGACAACCAGAGCGCAATCCAACTAATAAAGAACCCCGTGTACCATAAGCGCACAAAACACATAGAGGTGCGCTACCACTACATACGGGAACGATTCGAGGCTGGTGAATTCGCTATCGAATACATTTCATCCAGCGAGCAGAAGGCTGACATTTCCACAAAGCCTCTCCCAAGATCGACATTCCAGAAGCATCGAGACAGCGTCTGTTCCGAACCAGGAAAAGAAGCGAGAAAGGAGAAGGATCAACGAAGGAGATGTGCTAAGCCAAAGTGGGAGTGTTAAGGGGATTGACTCAGCACATACATATTTTAGGTTGGCAAGACTTATGTTGGTAGTAGAATTGTGTGACTAGAATGATGTTAGTTTTAAGTTGTTGTTGTCAAGTAACAGTAGTTTTGATGTAAAATATTTCAGTAGTGCTAAATCAAAATATATATCGTGAATCCGAAGAGAGAACGGTGATTTCCTGTTATTTTCATTACTAACTAAGGAACAAAAGTTAACAAAAACTCATAGTTAACAAAAATTAAATAAAACAAACAATTAATCCTTTCTAAAACTGCGGTAAAAATTAAGAGATAAGGCAAAAGAAAAAAAAAACAAACAAACAAACACACAAGCCCCACAGAAACAAAAAATATATAAATCAACCAAAAATAGCATTTCCTCGCACTCTTTCCACAACGACAAAAACAAAAATTCACCTCACTATCTGTTTATCTTTTTTTAACTGAACCACCCATTTCATCAAGGGCCAACTGGCTCCGTCTTCCCTCATGCACGAAACCCAGTTGTCTACCACCGGTCTCACCTCACTGCTCCACTGACATATGAGCCCACGAGTCACTAGCTTCCGCACATATGCCACACAGCTTAAAGCGAGTGTCCATCCAGTACCTCCTGTCTTTTTCTTCTGACCCGCACCTGTGTTGTGCAATCAATGCCTGCGGCAGCCTAGCTCCTTTGAGGTACAACGGAAGTCTTTGGAACATTTGTACGCTACTGTATTCTGGGAAGAACTTACTCCCCTCGATCTTCCTCTGACGACACTGCAGCTCCACCTCGGCTAACCTTTCATACACCAATTCTTTCACCTTCCTTCCATTCCCAAACATACTCTCGATTTCCTCATATGCCCAGCCACCGCTTTCATACAGCTTCTTTCTTTCACTCCCCCATTTTGTGCCCTTATTAACAACAAAACCTTCCATTCTTACAACTCAGAACTTCTTTTACAATCCTTTCATTACCCATTCCATAGATGCAGTTGGGTCAGCGTTGCCAAATTTAATTTTGATAACATAATATAAATTATTTAATTTTTTCTGTTACATATTTGGGTAAAGTATATACCACATTGGTTTCTAAAAATTATTAGTCCTAATCTAACCGGGGTTAAAATAACGGTCCTTGCCAAATTGTCCTACATTGGAGTTCGCGCTGTCGCGCGTGTGTTGTCTTGATTTATCTGCCCGCTTCGCGGCGGGCAACCTAATCTAACCGGGGTTAAATCAACGGTCCTTGCCATTTTGTCCAATATTGGATCTAGAGCGTAGGTTCCCAACCTGGGGTACATGTGCAGGGGGTATATGTTGTGGGTACAATAGAAATTTCTTATGTAGAGCGTGATTGTTCAAAATGTTTTGATTGTGGTTATGAAAATTTGGGCTATTGTATAAATTTTCACAGTCAATAACTTTTAAATCAATTACGAGGTAAGTTGTAAGTTTCAGTACATACTTGAAATTTATAAATATAAATTATAATCATACAACAGTGGCGAAGCGTGCAATGCATTTTCTTCCAGCCGTTTGGTGATGTAATGGATATTTTTTTTGAAAAACACTTGAAATTATCTAACATGCAAATAACTAAAAATTACATAATTTTAAATAAAAAAATAAACTGCCTATAATTTTATCCAACACACGTAAAATTCAACCAAAACAAGAAAGTGTATGTCTAATGTGAAAAACCACACTCATTGTCAGCTACGCGACGGCGCGCGACATCGCCTGTCAAATAATGATTACATTGTTTTAAATAGGCACGTTCTCACTATGGTTACGCGACAGCTACGCGACAATGTAATCATTATTTGACGGTCGCGGTTGCACGACATCGCGTAGCTGAGTGTCGCGCATATGGGAATCGACCTTAACATATCATATTTGTGTGAAATTGGGATTTCGGCCATGTATATTAAAAATAAGTACAGGACGCAAATAAAATTTGAGCCTAACTTACATTTGAAGTTAACGAAGGTAAACCCCTATATATCAAAGATAATTTCAACAAAACAAGCCCAACCATCACATTAGTAGGAGTGTTAGTTATTAATAGTACTTAAGTATAAAATATGTATAAAATAATACTTAACATTATTTTATTTTATCTTTTTTTGTCTAAACATTTTTTTTTTTTTTTCTTAAAAGTTTGGTTCGATGTGAATACCGGGTTTGCCGACCCTTCGAACACGTCGGCCTATTGGTAGCCTATTGTATTCTATCACATTCACACTTAGGCCCAGAAACCTGTTGTTATTGTAAATTGCGCTAATAGCCATTTTACACATTTGTCTTCTGGAACAAATGCGGCCGGCGCTGGGGATAGAACTCGGACCTCTATACCTGTCAGTTAGCGCTCTAACATGAGGCCACGAGCGTCACCACTACACCACTCGCGCCGGCTTGTCTAAACATACTAAACATACTAAAACATTTTTACCCTTACCTCTAAAAAAAGGGGGTACAGAATTTTTAGCAGTTTATTTTGGGAGGTACAATTTTTCAAAAGGTTGGGAACCACTGATCTAGAGTTGACGTTGCCGCGCGTAAGTTGTGTTGATTTATCTGTCCGCTTCGCGGCGGACAACCTAATCTAACCGCGGTTAAGCCAACTGTCAATGCCACTTTGTTCTATATTGGATCGAGAGTTCGCGATAGTATAAAATATGTATAAAATAATACTTAACATTATTTTATAATGTTTTAGCATGTTGGCTTGATTTATCTGTCCGCTTCGCGGCGGACTAGCTAATCTGACCGGGGTTAAACCAACGGTCCTTGCAACTTTATCCTATATTGGATGGAGAGTTCGCGCTGTCGCGGATGTTGTCTTGATTTATCTGTCCGCTTCGCGGCGAGCAACCTAGTCTAACCGGGGTTAAATCAACGGTCCTTGCCATTTTGTCCTATATTGGATGGAGAGTTTGCACTGCCGCGCGTATGTAGTCTTGATTTATCTGTCCGCTTCGCGGCGGACAACCTAAAGTAACCTAGGTTAAATAAATAATTAAGATAAATCAAGACAACGTACGCGCGGCAGTGCAAACTCTCGATTTAATATAGGACAATGTGGCAAGGACCGTTAGTTTAACCTTGGTTAGATTAGGTTGCCCACCGCGAAGCGGAGAGATGAATCAAGACAAAATACTCTTTTTCGAATCAATATAGGACAAAGTGGCCGTTAGTTTAAACCTGGTTAGATTAGGTTTCCCACCGCGAAGTGGAGAGATAAATTAAGACAACATACGCGCGTTGGTTACCCCATATATGGTCAGGAACATATATGTCTTAATCTAATATGTCTTAATTTGCATTTGTTAAATCGTGTTAATCTTCTCTGTATAATATCAATTTCAGTAATAATATATGTATTAAATACATTAATTCCTACCTTTATTCTTGCGCAGGGTCATTATGCTAATCTTCTCTGTATCGTATCAATTTCATTATTAGTATTAATTATTATTATATTAAATACATTCAATCTCACTTTTATTCCTGCGCAGGGGTCTGACGTTAATCTTATTTGTATCGTTTTAGTTTCAGTATTAGTATATGTATTAATAAAAATATTTTTGAAATTTACATTATATTTGTTAGAGTTTTTGCAAAACCTCCTATTTTTTGCTAATTTTTCTTTAAAAGAGTTAAAAGTGACAACGCTGGTTTAGCTACATGGACATATTTTTAGTTATGTGACCAGTAATACGTATGTTGTTTTAGAAATGTTAAATGTCAAGTCAAATATTTTTATTACAAAAATCTTCATTTCAACAAATTTTACATTTTACATTTTTGCGCTTAGTTAAAAGACGATTTACATCATTTAAATCAAGTTAAAAACGAGAAACTCGATTTTCGGAGTTTACCGAGTTTAGTTTACACAGTTGGAAGAATGTGGGGTAGTGCTAAATTCAGTGGCGTAGCTAGCATGGGTGACACCCGGGGCGGATATCCATGGTGTCACCCCTCGAAAATGGTTAAAATCAATATTATGTAAAAGAAAAAAATCAGATAAGCGTGAAGTATGATTTTAATACAGCAATTTAAATAAGCATTTGAAAAATTGTCATTTGATCATCAAATTACAAAACTATCAATAAAATATCATAAACATAATTATATAGAAGAAACTGACAAAAAATTTTAAAAATAATCTATTTAAGTTTTATAACTTATAATCAAAGCTAGATAGAAGATATTATAATTTAAAATCTCTTCTTTCTAGCTTTGACAGCTGCAAACTCGGAAATCACATCTTCAAAATTAATACTTTGTGTTGCCTCATATTGGATCGTTAACATTGCAAGATTGTTTAGCCTCGTGTTGCTCATTGTTGACCGTAAGTAGTTTTTGATTAATTTTAATTTACTAAAGCTCCTCTCGCACGAAGCAACAGATACGCAAATTGTCATAAATAACTTTAGTGCAACGATAAGATTTGGAAGGGATTCTGTAAAATCCCATTCCACGATGAATTTCAAAAAGTCTACGGATACCCAATCAGACACTGTAACATTAGCTGCTTTTAAATGTCTTCGCAACCTTGGTATCTCTAGGAGTAGCTCTGCTTCTGATACCTCATCATAAAAACCAGTAAATTTTGAAACAGCTAATTTCAACTCCTTGATGTTCGCCGAAAGCAAAGTATTTGTCTGGACAACCTCGAACGATGAAGCTACATCTTCAATGGACTTTGATCTAGTTCGAAGTTCCGTACTGAATCGGTCGAGACATTCCAGCATATCTTTTTGATTTTCAGCTGTCAGTGTGAGTCCTGCATCGGTGACCAACTCACCGGCCATTCGTGTTTTACGACGAATTCGTTTTTCAATTGGAATGTCGTATTCCTCTGAATTTTTGTAGAAAGACCTATTGCTTCTTCTACAATATGATCCCGTTTTTCTTGAATATAGAGACGAAGTGCCTCTATTTTTATAGCTAACTGATCAAGACTCAAGCCTTTACTTTGCAATGCAATCTGAGCGCAATTTATTTCCCTTAGTGCATCACTCCAAAAGAAAAGGTAACAAAGAAAAGTGAAATTACATACAGCAGGTATAAGGTTCTGCGCAGCACCTCTGGTGTCTACATTTTCTTGTTGATCACATAAATCCCAAATTGCAGCTACAACCTCATACAAATTTTCTGCTAGTATTTTTACTGCTGTATAATGAGAACTGCAACGCGTTGTTGAAACTCTTTTAACAGATGCTTTGCTGTGTTTAATAAGCACTTGCCAGCGGCTAGTGGAAGCGGAGAAAAATGTAAAAATTGACTCTACTGTTGCAAAAAATGATACACAAGATACAGTTTGTGCAAATGAGTGTTGGCCACATAAATTAATTGAATGATCAATACATCCAACAAGAACTGCTTTTTTTGCTTTTATAATTGCTTGTACTCCTCCATGTACGCCGCTCATAACAGTTGCATTGTCATAGCCTTGAGAACACATCATAATATCTAAACCGTCACTTTCAAGCTTCTTAAGAATTTCATCACTTAGATCAGTGGCTCTTTTTCCTTTTAAGGGAAAAATCCAAGGAATACTTCTTTCACTTCCACTTTTCTATTATCAATTTTCACAAAACGAATCACTTCAGACATTTGATCAACATGTGAAATGTCGGGTGTGCTATCAAACATGACACCAAAATATTTTGCCAATTTAATTTCGTTGATAAGTTTAGATTTTACGTTGTTCGATAAAACACTTATGAATTCATTTTGTATATCTGGCGACAGGTATGATACTTTTGATGATTTACCATGCTCCGAATTCAGAATGTGTTCTTTCAGTACTACATCATACTTTGAAAGTAGTTTGACTAGTTCTAAGAAGTTGCCTTTATTTGTAGAACCTTCTCCTTCATCATGTCCACGAAATGGTAGGTTTTGTTTAGCCAGGAACAAAGTTATATCTAATAATCTAGATAAAAGACCCTTCCACTTCTGTTTTTCAGTATCAATTAATTGCAAGGCTGTGTCATCTATTGTTTGGTGCAATTTTAGCCTCATTTCTAAAGTTTTCCACTTTTCAAAATTTTCCAGATGTTTATTTGAAGTTTCATGGTCGGCCACTTTAGGATTTAGTTTCCACCATTTCTGAAATCCAGTCACAAATGTTGATCTTGTATTAGTGCTATTGGTGGTAGCAAACAAACGACAACAGAAGCAGTACAGGTTCTTAGTGATAGGAGAGTAAACCATCCACGATCGCAGAATATTTTCACCATTAGGCATCTTCTTATAAAACCATTCTTTTGAAAGATATCGAACATTGCCTTTGGGATTTAACCCATACCTAGATACAGTGCCAAATGATCCTTCTCTGTTTTTGAAATGTGCACTTCCTTTTTTTATGATCTCAATGCAAACATTATCAGGAATGGGTATACTCCATTGTGAGACGTCTGTCAAGTCCTGCATAGTTAATGATTTATTCGGATTATTACCGTTTTCGACAGTATCAGTATTATCACTGTCATTGTCAGCAGTTTCTTCTGATTCGTCTTTTTCGTCGATTGTCGTCATTTTTGCAATGTAGCTGTTATCTAAATCATTCCTAACATCATCATCAGAATCAGAATCTGTTTCTTTTAATGAACCTTGACCAATATCAGTTTTTATAACATATTTGAAGATGGATCCAGATATGCTCTGAACTGCATCAATTTTAGCCCGTTTTTCTTTTCTCTGCTGACACCCACTTTTCCTCTTGGATGTATGAACTCTTCGAGGCATATTTATCCGTTGGTGTATTTGATACACGTTTACACATACGCTGCTAAAAAAAATATTCTCCAACAGTATCATGGACGCATAATTCTAAGAACAATTCTAAGAATCAAAAATGTTTGGTATTTTTTATTACAAATTATTGAACTATCCACTTAACTTGGTGTTAGTTTTTAGATATCTTTTCAAGACTTTTATAAACCCAATGATTGTCACAATCCAGCGTCACGGTTACCGTCGCGATATTTTCATATCACAATATCCAATACGAAATGAAATGAGCAGCCGACAGCCGAGCCATCTTAAATGACAAAGTTGCGTGCGCATCTATTCTCTAGACCAGTGCTCCGCAACCTTTTATCTTCCACGGCACACAAACGTATTTTCAAAAATTCCGCGGCACACCACAAGTAAAGGCTTTAAAAATATAGCAAATACAGTAATACATCGACCTACGCTACCCCGACTTACGCGAACTCGGAGTTACGTGATTTCAAATCTCGTCGATTTGTCTTTTGTTTGAGCGTCACACAACTTTTGATTATCGATTATAGACTTACTGCCCCCACACTATTGGGAACTGACATAGTGGCGTGGCTAAAAATGCATGTGTTAAAAAGTAACTGTATTATATTTCAGCTACACTGAATTTTAGAAAATGACTCCAACGAAGAATTTCTTCCATTTTCTTCCATTTCTTCATTTCTTCCACAAAACGAGTAATAAAGAAATTATTAGCATGCTATGGACAAATTTAAAATCAATCGGATCTGTGAAAGTTATTATGACCCGTTTGTCAATTAGGAAATGAGCTGATGATCATACTGAAACGCTTTGAAACAAACAAAAAACGCATCAAATTCGGTCCATTCCTTTAGCAGCTATACACAGCCAGATACACAGACAGACACGTCAAACTTATAACACCTCTCTTTTGCGTCGGGGTTTAAAAATACAATAATTTTTATATACAATTTGAATTTTACACCAACACAAAAACACATATATTTTTATTATAGATTACACATGTAATAAAATGTCTTTTAATTTAAATATGAAGTTCGTTGTTAATTACTTATGCCTAATTAATCTATGCTAGCTGATCCATACTTACTCTGAATTGAAAAACTCACTATGTTTTTACCATGATTAAGTTGTAAAAATATTATATGACTTGTGAACACAGTTATATAACACTGAATTGGAAAATCCACTATGTTTCTACCACAATTAATATATAGAAATATTATATAACTTATTACTTTATAATATATATTATATAATATTTTTACAAATCAATTATGGTAAAAATATAGTGAATTTTGCAATTCAGAGTAATCAATGCTAATTTAAACAGTATTTAAACATAATAACTAATTTATTAATGTGATATTTGTGCTTGTTTTTATGAACATACGTCGTATATTTGGCTCTATATCAGAAAGTGCTACTCGGAGTTCATAGTCAAGACCTTTTAAACACGACGTTTTTCATTTTTAATTAGAACCAATGTAGAAAAACTTTGTTCACATAAGTATGTCGTAGAAAAAGGTAGCAAAATTGCAATAGCCCAGAAATCAGCCAATTTCATTTCACTGAAGTTGAGTTTCAGCGTCCCATCGTTCCTCAATTCTATAAATTCCTCTCGAATTTGAAGGGAAAGTGCTTCTGTTGAATTTTCTGCATCTGCTATAAAAGGATTTCTAATCCAATTATATTGCTCCGCATTAATTGTGAAAAAATAATGATTAAATTTGTCTTGCAACAAATTTAAATGTTGTTGAGTCAGATCCAGAATTATATTTTTGTTTTCAATCATTGACTTGTGAGTCCTTTGGAACATTTCTAATGATCCTTTTTGTATCTCTTTCTGCCAAAGTTCAAGCTTATTTTTAAAGCCCACTAACTTGTCGGAACACGTCAGATTATTTTCGGTTCGACCTTGCATTCTTTTATTCAGTTCGTTCAGGGGCTCAAAGATATCAGCCATATACACCAGTTTGGACATCCAGTAATTATCATCAAAAAGTTGATAAAGTTCGGGCATATCTTGTTTTAACAAAAACTCGCGAACCTCGTTGCGAAGCTCAAACAATCTAGCCAAAACTTTTCCACGGGATAGCCAACGTACCTCGGTGTAAAACAATAAGGATTCATAATCCGATCCCATTTCTTCACGTATTATTTTAAAAATTCGCGAATTTAAGGCTCTTGTTTTAATAATGTTTATGATAGTAATGCATTGATTCATCGTTTTCAATAGTTCCGTTGGCAAGTTTTTGGTCATTAATGCTTCGCGATGTATGCAACACTGTGTAATTTCTATATTTGGATTTTGCCGTTTTACGCACGAAATAAAACCTTTTTTCTTGCCCATCATTGCTGCAGCACCATCCGTGCAAATACTAATACAATTACTGCATGACATATCATAAGTTTTAAAAAAATCATCTGTTACTTTGAAAATTTCCTCGCCGGTAGTTCGCTCTGGAACCTCGTTGCAAAATAAATAGTTTTCTATTATGGTGCCCTCGTCAACGAAACGTACAATAGCTATGAGTTGTGCTCAGTTTTTAATATCCGTCGATTCATCAATTTGTAGTGCAAACTTCTGGGCCGTTTTTAGTTTTGCAATTAGTATTCCTAAAATATTGTTCGACATATCGTTGACACGTTTTTTAACAGTATCAGCTGACCACGGTACTTTTTTATTTCATTAACTTCTCTAGGCCCAAGCATGGATTTAACAATTTATATGCATGCTGGTTTAATGAGTGTCTCACCAATAGTATGTGGTTTTTTCTCACGTGCAATTAATCTTGCAACATGGTAACTAGCTTCTAAGGCGTTATCAGAAACTGTGACTAACGATAACAATGATTGCTTTTGTTTTCGCCTTTGATCGAACAGTCTAAGAAAAAATGATTTGTCCTTCTTAACGTAACTAGGATGGTTTGAATTTAAATGGCGAAGCAGTTTACTGGGTACCATTGCTTCGTTAGATAGCATTTCTCCGCAAATGATGCATTCTGGTTTGGGTGGCGTTTCTTTATCACAACACGAAAATCCATATCGAATGTAGTCTTCGTTATACTTTCTTTCCCACATCTTCTGTTTTTTTTACAGCACCACTTGTGCTTGGTTCATTTTGGTTTGTCGGTTAATTCGAAAATCTTTTTAAAAACTTGTCCATATTTTTTAGAGGTATAACAACAAAATAACCTAAAAATGTGGTATTTGATGGGAGTTCGGATGCAAACTGACTAACATGATCATCAGTTCGGTACATAGAACAAAATACGTCGAGACTCAGACACAAAGTGCCGACGCTCGAACCACGCCCTCCGTAATTTGCCCCACTTGCAACAGCGAAATATGGGTTTATACTAGAGTTTCCGATCTCGATTCGATTTTATTATACGTCGATCTCTTAAAGCCCAATTTTTGTCAGCCAGATCGATCTTAAAATCGCCACGAAATGAAGAGATCGAAAATCGACCACTACTAGTACATTTATAACGATTCATTTTAATATTTCTAACCTACGACAGAATTTTGTTAAGTCGAGAACGATTTATTCGATTCGTGTTTCTGAAATCTTTAGAAGATTGGGATAATAATTAATATTAGCTCAAAGCTATGCTTAAATAAAATATAGGCAGTCAGGCACTGCCGACTGAAGTGAAAACTTTTGAAAAAACCAGCTTTAAAACTGGTTTTGAGGATTTATCAGTATGTTTATTAATCAAATTTGGTATATAGTTTGTTAGTATTGTTTTATGGAATTCTGGAACATATCTCACTTCTGAAGGAGAATGACTGTTAGGTTTTCCCCCGTTCACACATGCAATTTTTCAATTGCGCAACTGTTTAATCGCAGTTGCAATGTTACGTGCACACTACTGCAACTGAACAGTTTGGTTGCAAGGTGTGTGCACATGCAATTGGAATTATAAATTAGTTGCGTCATGGAATTCATAGAAGTAGCTGCATTGTGTGCCCTTGAGATGAGAAGGAAAAATAAATTAAATTATTTAGTTTTAAATTAATTTATTATTATTAAAGCTGGGATTATATGCAAAACGTATATTCGTTATTAAGCGGTAATCAATAAAAAGTAAGTTTATTTGCATATCTAATGTTTTCTTAGACTGAATTGAAAAATTCACTATGTTTCCTACCACAATTAAATGTGGTATAAGGAAAGTGATCCGATTAACAACATCTGTTAAAGAGAAAAAAAAACAGTAATTCGTAGGGCGGATTCAAAGAATTAGTATCCTGCTGAGCTTTTCCTTCTTAAAATGGTTTTAAATAGCTATAATTCTTGCTGAAAATGGACTTTCTGAAAATGGACTTCATAGAGTTGGCTCCATTCTGAAAAGTACAGATTTCTGAGAAAGGCCTAATAACAAGATTTTTAAAATGGTTCATTCATTGCACATGTTGAAAAAATATTTTTTCCTAATTTAATTCATACCACTTGTTTGGCACATGGTATTAACAGAGTTGCCAAAGAAAACTAATTCCCTCTCGTAAAACTAACATAAAAACTATTGTAAAACTACAACAAAGTACAATTTTTTAGTCTTAACAATTGCAATATGCAACTATTTGATTGCAAGTGTGCACACCTTCATTCAATCCCATGAGACACAAAACGATTGGGCAACTAAACAGTTTGTGTCAAAACCCAAACTGTTTAGTTGCTGCAACTGGTGATTTAGTTGCAGTTGCAAGTTTGAACAGCTGCATAAAGATCCATGAGACACAAAAGTGCAATCAAACAGTTGCGCAATTGAAAATAGCATGTGTGAACGGGGCTTTAATATCATCATTATAATATGAATTTGAATCCGGAATGTTTGGTTGATTCTGTGTTGATAGGTCAGCAAAATGAATTGGTAGGATATACCTATGGAACATTTCTTGTTGATGGGTCTGCAATTTGTGAGTTATGGAAATTTTGACTTTTAGAAACATGTCTTATATCTGCTTTTGAAGATTTATCTGTATGTAAATTAATTTTTGTTTGGAATATTCTTTACGACGTTTAATTATTTCCTCCTTGTCAGCTGTGATTCTTAGATGTTTAGAAATTTCTGAATTAACTATTGCAAGAGTTTTCTTCTTATTCTTATATCTATATCGCGACTATTCATTTTATTTTGGAGTTTCCTTTTTTTGGAAAGCACTCGAGTACATTTGGTTGCCTAAAACTTTGATGAATCTGATTCCTGATTTACCATGAATTCTTCGATACAATCCAGTAATCTGAACATTGCAATAGTCCGGCACTAGTATATCTACTAGTACATCCGTCAAAAGTACTTACTCTTGTATTGCACACTAATTCTACGGGTAGATATTTCCTTATAAACGCTACGTTCTGTCAACACTGCCAAAAACTTTGACTATTATGTTTGACGTTCATAGCCAAGTTTAAACATATGCGTATAGATGCGTTCTTTTGAACACATCTTTGAGTAATAGAATTTTTTTCTATAGAACGCAGCTATTGATGACGATGACGCAAATGTATGATTTTACCCCCTACCCAAATGTCATTCAGCGCGGCTATAGAAGTTTTCACTTCAAAAATAACATAGTGGCGAAACACTCAGTTGGAACGACTTAAATGTTTTATTATCGATACGCAAGATTATAAATTTGACTTACCCGAAATAAATGTACTAGTGCCGATTATTTAATAAGAAAATGCTTAGAAAAGCATAACAGCAAGCTGCTTTACTAATGTAATAATAATATCACATTAAACGACGTACATCTCTACGCATTTGCGCAAGTACGCAAACTAACACTATATGTAAAATGTACATTTTTTTGTTGAACTAAGTACATGTTTTTGTTTTGTATATAATTTCGACTCTGAGAAATTACATATTGGCATTTTTACATATTAATTATTCTTGAGAAAACCGCGGCACAGCTAAGATCACCTCGCGGCACAGTAGTGTGCCGCGGCACAGCGGTTGCGGAGCACTGCTCTAGACTACGCAGAGGCAGTCAGCAGTGTCACAGCTCACAGCGTACAAATGTAGCGCTGGTGTCACAGATTTAGAATAACTAGATAGATCATTCCATAAGAAACCGCGCACAGAAATGAAAAACCTATTATTTTTTTAGAGTTTTTGTAAGATATTTATTTTTATTTTCAATCGTGGCAGGATGTCACCCACCCAAACGGGTGACACCCGGTGCGGAACGTCCCCACCGCCCCAGCCCCCATAGCTACGTCGCTGCTAAATTGAGGAACCAGAAAGATGAGGATAGCGAGACATCATTTAGAATCTTATTTATTTGATTTCGTATGGCGACAGTATCTGGTGAAAGAAAATAGAGATACTTTTGATTCTATATTAAATTCTATCTCAACATTTGGAAGATTTTGAAATAGTGTTTTGAATTTTAAAAATGTTTTAATTTTAATTAAAATGTTTTATTTTATGATATTTCAAAAAAAAATATATGAAAATTACCGGGTTTTAAAAATAAGCGGTGGTGGCGTTAATACGTAAGTACCAAAATGCCTTACGTAATTTATGAACGGTTATATAAGAATATACATTTGTTTTTAACAACTGCACCGCCCAAATGGACAATTACTCCCAACAATATGAAATGTTTCATTCATAACAATATAAATTGTTATGAATGAAAGGAAATGGATACATGTTATTAAAAAAAACATTCAGAAGCATTTTAGAAAATACTTTAAAATATAAGAATTTTCTCTTGTTAAAATTAAATTATTTTGAATTCAGCAAATTCGTGGCGCCGCCAAGCGCCCATTATTCGAAGTGATCGAGTATAGTATTGAAAATATTGCTAAAAACAATTACTCTATTTACAAATAACAGTTCTACCGCCATCTGTCAGCGAAAAGCATCAAGCTACAACTGCGAATTCCCATTCCTTCCAACAACGATTTCTATAATGTTGGCCTTGGGAAAGATTGGTTGTTAGATCTTCTCATCGCAGTAGATACGTTCCGCAGTTGTCCATCAGCTGCAGCGGTAGCTGTTAGCGATGGTGGTGTGAGTTTCAGTTGACCGGCAATCTGTGAACGCGAGCTCCGGCTTTGTTTTTGTTGTATCGTTTTTCGAATTGCTTTTTGATTTTTTTTTGTTATTGTTGTGTGGTGCTCAATAAACAAGACATGGATTACAAGAGCGTCGTCTATAACGCAGCGCGCGATGGGAACCTTAATAGGCTAAAGGTAAGGGACCTATCATTGAACTAGCCCAAAAGGACAACGATCGGGGTTTTACTACCAAATGAAAAACATCCACTGTGTCACATACATTTTAAAACTAAAACATATTTAATATTTTATTGTTGTGATAAGCTTTGTAATCTTTGTAAGATAATATTGATTGTTGTGATTGTTGTTTTATGGGCCACTTGGATGTAATGTTTTTGTTTTATTATTGTTGTGAGATGTGTGGAGTGTTCTTTTAAAAGAAAATCTGTCGTGTTTTTTTATTGATCCATCTTAATATATTTTTGGGCTTTTATGTTATGGCTTTAATGTCTTCATGAAAAAATATGCGTTTTTATGGTTTGTGATAATAATAAAATTTCAGTAGGATCTTGCAGTCTATTCTTACTGTTTTGCATAATTTGGCTCGTTTTTATGCAGGATTTGCGAATATTGACGAAATTCAATTATAAATGAAGTAATAAAAAGTGTCTTTAATGTATTCCATATTTAAATTATTCTGTGACATTCTAAGGCAATATTTCTAGATTAACTGAATATTTGCAATGATTGTTGAAATATTGATTTTACTTTACATACAAAGCAAAAACTAATTGATATTAAATATTAATAATATTTCTAATATTTTTTTAATATTCTTATGATTTTTGAAATATTGATTTTACTTTACATACCAAGCAAAAACTAATAGATATCTAATTTTTATAATATGTCTAATGTTTTATTTTAATATTTCCAATGATTTTTGAAATATCGATTTTAGTTAAATGAAAGCCAAACACTTATTCATATTTAATTTTTGGATATTTCTATTGACTTTAATTAAAACCACAACCTGTTAAACCATCTAATATTTATTTTTGAATATTTCCAATAATTATTGATTGATGTTTTTGACAAATTTGTGATTTTGTCTACAGACGAGAAAGTTCAAATTGGATTTCGACGAATTGAAAAAGTTTGAATAAGTATTTTTGCAGATATTTCGAAAACAAATGGACATTTTTGGAAAAATTCAAATTTAGTTTTATTCAGTATTAAATTATTTACAAAAAGTGTTTGTCTTTGCTGAAAAGTGTGCAATTTCATTTTTACAAATTTGTGATTTAGTCTGAAGACGAGCTAAAGTTCAAATTTGTTTTCGACTAGTTGAAAAAAGTGATGGAGAATTTTTGAATATACAGTCGAACTTCCTTAAGTCGTGTTACCGTAGTTCACGAAAAAAAATTGGAGTTATAGAAAATTCGAGTTAGAGAAATACATAACTACAAAATGAAAATGAAATAAAATTCACTTTAAACAAATTATTCAAAATATAACATAATATAACATATGTATGTATTTATAAACAAAAAATAAATATACATTATTAATATAATTTTATATAATCATTACATATACTAAAATAGTTTGGTACGCCTTTCCGGGAGGGGGCGGGATAAATGCGTCAAATCGGGTTTGTAGAATGAAAACGGACGTTTTGAGTGATTTTCGAAAGAAATTTTGCCGGGACAAAGTGGTAAAATGTTTAGAAACTCCAGACAATTGACTAATCTTTGAGAAATTGTGGTGCCGCCGAAGGCGGCGGGGGTGCGGCGCGAAAACGAAGTTTCCGTTTCTAGGCCGCCGAGCGGCCGAATTCGGACCGATCGCGACGCGAATGGTGCTATCTGGAGCGCCGATTTTTTCCGCACAAAACTGTCATCTCAAATTTTCGAGTCTTTGCTGAAAATTTGGAGAAAAGTGAGAAAAAATATCGCAAAAACGATCTTCTTTGACGTTCTATTGCGAGCCGACCGCTGAACAGAACGCCATCCCGTTTGCGGGTCCGGTTTTGTAAGTTCTTTCTCTCAGTGTCTTCGAAGAGGCCGTGCGATTTTTTGCAAAAATGGCCGTGCAGTACATTTTTTGCAAAACCGGACGTTATCGGCTGCCGAACCGGAAGTGGGTGGAATTTTGCAATTTCTTCTAAACCGTTCGATGGAGGTCGACGGTATCTTCCGTACGATGTGCCGATTTGCCGATTCGCAGAAACCACGAGGTCGCCACGGCCGATAGTAGCAAACTTGTAGGATGTCAATCCGCAATCGAGATCTACAAATGACACAACTTCCTGCCCTATAGTGACAGATCGAGAACAGACTGGACCGTGCCATAGGCTATTAAAAGTTGCAAAAAGTTCGCAACTGGCAAAGTTATTGCAAAAAAACGAAATTCGCAATTTGAGTCCTAGCTAAGAGGCGCATGCGAATTTATCAGAAATTTTTGAACGGTGTCCTTCCGCCGGAAATTGTCGACATTCTGAAGCTAAGTTTCCACGTATCACTTGCACTGTGCGCCCCCCAGAGCCCTGGGAATTGTCGCCCATTTTTAGCACGTCATATTTCATCCGTCTTTCAACTTTAGCAACTTTTACCGCGGCAATTCGCAAATTTCAAGTCTTTTCTGCAAGGGTTGTAAATGTCGCTTCTTCTCCGGCTGCGGTTCAGCGTAGGCGAATTTTCAAGGGTTTTCTTTTGTCTATGGCAGTGTTTCCCAAACTGTCGATATCTATATACCTCTTCTATAACTTCCATAACATCGAGCCAACCAAAATGCGTCGCAGACGATGTTTTGTATAATCTCATGAAGAGAGGAAAACGAGTCTGCTTCTCCATTACCAACTTTCTTTTGCCACAAATTGAATTTTGCCATGGTAGCGTTCACTTTATCTTGAACGTGAAACAATGAAGTTTCTTTACCATGCAAAGTTGAAACAATTTAGAACAGAGAAAATATCTGCAAGCTGTGCTAATTTACAGAGCCATTTCCAGTCATGTAAACTGCTTCTCATATTCATCACTAAGAAAAACTTGAAGTTCATGTCTAAGAGATAACCAACGAACATCAGCATGAAAAAGAAGCTGATTATGAATACTTCCCATTTCTTCACATATTTGCGAAAAAAGTCGTGCATTCAATGGACGGCCTTTAATGTAGTTAATGATTTCCATGCTTTCATCCAGAACTTTCTGTAGATCAGCGGCTATCTTACGTGTTGATAAAGCCTCTCTGTGTATGCAACAATGTGTGGATATGACATTCGGGGCAACATTCTTAATTTTTACAACGAGTCCTTTATTAATTCCGTTCATACTTTTTGCTCCACCTGTGCTTATTCCAACACATCTATTCCAATCAATTTTGTTCTATTGCATAAATTTATTCATAAGATTGAAGATATCTTCTCCTGTTGTATGACCTAATAATCGCTGGCAATATAAAAAGGCGTCATGAATTTCTTCATCTTTTTCGTATCTAACAACCGCCATACGATTTGCGAAATTCGCAATATCAGTGGACTCATCGACTTGTAATGCATAATAACGACTTTGTGAAATATCAGACAATAACATCTGTTTCACATTATCAGGCATATCAATGATTCGTCGATGAACTGTATTATTTGAGAGGGGAACGCTGTCAAAAGTCTGTTTTGACCTATCTCCTATCATTACATCTGCCATTATCTTGGCTACTGGCTTCATTAAAGTTTTTCCAATCGTCTCCGCTGCACCGCATTCCACATTTAAAAGCGGCATGCGTAGCTTCTAGGATTTTTCGATTGTCACCACCTGTCCAATCCCGCCTTACTTTTCGAGATTGATTTAAACCTTTAAGTTTCAACAAATTAACAAGGACTTTATTTATCCTGGCTGAAAAAATCTTTGACCACGTTTCTCATTTAAATTGACGGCTGGTTTCATTAAAAAAATGTTTAAATAGATTCTACAGCATGTGGAACAATAAAATTGTACACGCTTCTAAAGAAAAAGTCGATCTGTTTAGCACCTCAATTTCTAACACATCATTTTCGAAAAATATTTGATCTGGCGGTGGCTGCCGTAGCATGTTGGAATTCTTTATTGACGTCTGGATTCATTTAAAAAATATTTTAGTAAGTTTCACACAAAGTGGAACAAAAAAATTTCACACATTTGTAGAGAATTAGTCAGTCTATGATATCCCTCAGTTAGCTTTGCAAAATATTTTATCTGGCGGCCGCCGCCGCCCCTCAAACTCGGACATAACAAAAAATAATAAATACAAATAACTATAAATTGAAAACTGTAACAGATATATTGAAATTGCTTTCAGATCTATATAGATTATAAATTTTTCTATTCAAATTGACGTTTTGGTATCTTCGTGGCCGATAGCCTTGACACAGATTTTTTTATAATAAATTTTTTATAATACTCATTGAAAACTTGCAAATATATATTTTTTATACAACTCTTCGATGGCTCCCAAACATCCATTTAGCGCTCTTTCATAGAGCAGATTTTCATCTAAATATTGTGTCATTTCCATCTTTCCAAGACGAACCGTTTTGACGGAGATTTTTGACAAAACCTATGTAAACTAAACTAAAAATGAAATTCAGAATTTTATATTTTTTACTTTTGCGTCTAAACCGAAGGTTTTTACAAAATTTGCAAAGAATCTATTTAGTAGATACCGACATCCTACATACGGATATCCCGGTTATAATTTTCTATTTTGAGGCGTTGAGATATTTGCAAAATCCATTTGAAGAGAAAATCATTTGCCACGCCATCCCCATTGGAGGCGGAGCGTTCAAATTTGGCCAGCGCGTACTTCATCTGGCCACCCACATTCGTTGAAAATTTTGTTGAAATTCTTACAGTGTTAATATATTTTTTTGCAATTTTTGAATATTTTGAAATTTTCGTGTTCGTTTTTTGGTTGAAATTCGTGATTCATATGTCTGGATTTGTTTAAAAAATTATTTTAGTAAGTTTCACACACCGTGGAACAATAATATTTCACACATTTGTAGAAAATTAGTCAGCCTATAATATCCCTCAGTTATTTTTGCAAAATATTCTGTATGGCGGCGGCCGCCGCCCTTCAAACTCGAACATAACAGAAATTAATAAATTCAAATAACTATAAAATGAAAACTGCAAGAGATATATTGAAATTTCTTTCAGATCTATATAGATTATACATTTATCTATTGAAATTGACGTTTTGGTATTTTCATGGCCGATAGCCTGGGCACATATTTTATCTAATAAAGAAATATTTATTGAAAACTTGCTTTCAACTATTTTTTCCAAGTCTCCGAAGTTTACCAAAAATGTATTAAGCGCTACTTTATAGAGCAGATTTTCATCTAAAAATTGTGTAATTTTCATCTTTTCAAAGCGAACCATTTGGCGAAAATTTTTTTTTGCAAACGAAAAAATTTAAAAACGAAATTTAAAAACGAAGAAAAAAGAAAACAGAAGAGGTTTGATAAATTTTGGGATTTTATTATTTTTTACTTTTGCGACCAAACCGAAGGATTTTACAAGATATGCAAAGAATCCTTTTTTGTAGACACTGACGTCTTACATACGGATATCCCGGTTATAATTTTCCATCTTGAGGCGTTGACGAGATATTTCCATAAAATTATTGAAGAGAAAATCATTCCTTACAACATTTCCATTGGAGCGGGAGCGTTAAAATTTTGTCAACTCATACTTCAGGTGGATACCCACATTCAGTAAAAGTTTCATTGAAATCCCTCAAATGTTAATACATTTTTTCGGAATTTTTGAAATTTTCGTGTTCGTTTTTGATCGGAATTCGTGATTGACATGTCTGGATTTGTTTAAAAAAATATTTTAATAAGTTTCACACAACGTGGAACAATAAAATTTCACACATTTGTAGAAAATTAGTCGGTCTATGACTCTCCCTTAATTAGTTTTGCAAAATATTTTATCTGGCGGCGGCCGCCGCCCCTCAAACTCGAACATAACAGAAATTAATGAATTCAAAAAGCATAAAATGAACACTGCAAGATATATATTGAATTTTCTTTCAGATCTATATAGATTATACATTTTTTTATTGAAATTGACGTTTTGGTATCTTCGTGGCCGATAGCCTTGACACAGAATTTTTGTAAATACAGAAATTTTGAAAAAAAAATTTGTTAAATCTTTAGTAAAAGTTAAATAAAAGTTTTGTTAAATCTTTTTTCTGTCCATTTTTCCAAACTCTACCGAACATGCGTTTAACACTTAACACGCGATAGAGCAGATTTTCATCAAAAAAGATTAGGTTGCACACCGCGAAGCGGCAGATAAATCAAAACCACATACGCGCGGCAGCGAAGCGTATGCGAAGCGAAAAAGTTAAAAAAAAGTTGTTCCATTAATTATAAACAATTTAAAAGTGATGAAATTTTGAAAATAAACACGTGACTCCAAACGCGCAATAATTTGTTTGTGTAGTCGAAAGGGTGGAACTTCATTCTTACAACTGAATAGATTCAGCCAAAGGTAAACTTTGAGGTTCGAGCTTTTTAATACTTTCAGATATCTAGGAAAAATGTGTGCAAACCTCACACCAAAACCAAAATTTTTTTTTGTTGATGAAATCAGTTTATTTACATTGCCAAACGTGCAACGAACTTCTTCAGCAGGTAGATGTACTCCATGATCAAAACATGGTTACATGAATCAAATTGATGCAGAAGATTTAGGAAATACTGTGTTAATACCCACAATCGAAAGTCTGGTGATCGTAGAATTCTTACCTTTTCTAATTCTTTGCAGGCCACAAAATAGGCGGAGAGGAGGCTGAGATAGGCTCCAGTTTTAATGCACCGACAATAGGGAATATGCATGAAATTTAAATTTGGTTCAAATATTTTTTTCCCGAATCTTTATTGACCGGACATTTGAACTAAACCATTATTTTTGTAATTAATATCTTTCTATAAGTACTATAAGTAAATACTTCTATAAGTAAATACTTAGTTTTCTATAAAGTTAATAAATAAAAGTGCAAATTAAGTGAGGGAAATTCAAATTTGTAAGACACAATACCATTGGTTAAAACGAAAGTGACGTAACGTACCATATAAACAAGTCCGTATTTTTTACATTTGTATGTCATTGCAGTGTTTTGGTTAGAAAACAAACGTCAAAAATGTCAAATTAAAAATGAAAACAGGTGTAGTAAACAATGAACTGAACTGTCAGTGGTAATTGACGTCATCAAGAGACGGCGCGAAAATGGCGGCGTTTAAGCAGCTCAAAATTTTTCTGAATTTTAAATATTTTTTTGAACTTAATTACAACATTTTTAAGCAGTATTTATATTTTTTAATATGTTATAACGGCGTAAACAGTGAATTAAAAATATATAAAAAACATGCATATTCCCTATTATATTCGCAATGTAAAAAAAACCACTTAAAAATAATTCTTTCGTCAACTGAAATCCAAATAATGCTCCCTTTGAGTGCTAAACGTTTTTCTTTTAGAACATGTAGATGCATTGTTTGGTATGTAATTTTTACTGAATGTTGATTCGCTGGTATATTTTGATTCATTTTTGAAGGTAGGATGTTTAAGTTTGTGAAGAATAATACTTGCAAGCAATGCTTCATATAAATCCATGTGAAAGCGGTTGTTTTGTATTTTGTTTTTTTTGTATATTGTTATTTTGAAAGCGGTAGGCTGTTAGAGCTGGAAGTGGCCGCGGTTAATGAATTATAATTAATTAAAGAATTATTATAGAAATAATGGACAACAGAAGTGCAATCCTGCGATATAAAGACTAAACTTGATATGTTGGTCTGATTGATTGTTGGTCTGATGAAACTTTTTAGTGCACGAAATATTATTCTCTCAAACTCGATACTAAAATATTTCATCATATGTAAATGTTTCAGGATAGTATGTTATCCAAGAAGAGACTCTTATTTTCGGGAGGTATGGTACAATGTACCAATGGTATACACTAATTTCGCACAAATAAATAATCAAATTACGCAACGGCATAGAAATAACGATAATTCACTTTTAGGTTTAAGTACAATTTCGCACGCAACAGAAGGGGTTTTGAATTTATAAGTGTAGGCTGTTAGAGCAGCTAATAAATCTGTGGTTTAGTCGGCAACAATGTAAGATTTCGCTCATTAACTCATCACTAAATCTTAGATAAAGTATTCAATCACCACTGATAATATACAAAATATACAAATGCATATGCAAATGCATGTAAGCCGGTCTCTATTTATAACAATATAAATTTGAAGAAAATAGCATAATATAAAAAAGGATGTTTGTGACCGTTACTATGTGGTAATCCATACTTACACTCAATTGAAAATTTTACTATGTTTTTACCACTAATTTTATTACTCCGACTCCACTTTCGACTGTTTTTTCAAGTGGAAATTCACTTGTGAAAATAACCTTCAACTTTATATCACTTTATCTACGACCACAATTGTAAATGTAAATGCCCATTATTGTACAGTTCGTGGACTATGTAAATACATCATACCACACACATATGTAACAATCCGCGATTAATGTTATGTAATAATTCTAAATCACAAAATCACCCATGAACGTTTGGTTTACGATTCGTTGATTGGTTGAGAGCTGCACGTTGATGACTATTTTTAAATATAATTCTCCGTGATTTCCAAACAATCATTAAACGTCACGTCAGTCACATAGAAGCTGTCATTCATTTTGTCTTTTCACTTTTAAATCTAACGAGCTACAATAAGTACTAAATAAAAAGTTATGTAACCATTAGGAATGAATTTCTTTTCATTTCTATCAAGTTAAATAAGGTCGAAGGTGTTACATCCAAACATATTTTTCTTATTAAACAGAAACAAATTAGTGTGGTCGTAGATAAAGTATAGTACATAATTCGAGTTGTAAGGCAATTACGTAATCGCGGAATTACGCTCTACGCGTAACTATTCCGCTCGTACGTAATATGCTGCTTACAACTCTCATTACGTAATATACTATTACAAATTATATAATATTTTCAAAATCTGTGGTAAAAACATGGTGATTTTTCCAATTCAGCATAATATAGGGATACTAACAAATAGCGAATTTATTGTTTTTTCGTTGACACAAGAACAGAAAAAGTCTATTATTTTCTGAAAGGAAGATAACGGAGAAAACTTATTTAGGCTAAATAAATGTCTAATTCACTAATTAATTCATAATAATTTAATAACTACACTCTCTAATCCACCCTTTTCTTAATTAATTTCTTTTTTAAGTTATTTATAAATATTTTCCCGGCATAATTATATTTTATAATTAATATTAGCTGAAATCTATGGTGACAAATTAAGATATAAACTGCAATTATTACAAAAAAACGAAAATAAGTTGGGCACCAAATTTTTTATTTAACATTGTAGAGTATAATGTAAAATTTAATAACAACTTAAATGCTTCATCCTAAATTAACAATACTACAAAATTATATCGTTTATTTGACCTCCGTTTGCTTCGATGCATGACTATGCAACAATGAAAGCATTATACGCAGGCACATTTCTGGCAATCTCACCAACAGCTTGTCGAATGTTTCATTTTAAGTCTTCCAGGGTTTCAGATCTGATAAACTCTAGATTTAACATTATCCCCTAAGAAATAATACAAAGCTGACATATCCGGAGAGCGAGCGGCCCACAACTCATCCCCATGCTAGCAAATCACGATCAAGAAAGAACTCTCGTATCATTCCCGTAGACATGTTCGATACATGAGGCTTTGGTATCTTGCTGATACCAAATATCGTCCTCTGTCCTTCCATCGTCCTCTGTCCAATCATCGGTGAAGCCAATTATTTTTACGCCGTAGGGTAGTCTTAGCCTCAGTACGCTATCATATAAGATATTCCAAAGCGTAGGGCCCATAACGGTACCCTGCGACACCACACTGGTTACCTTACATTACAATTTTTTTTTTTACAAATAGTAATAGAAACAGGCGGATTCTCCGCCTGTTTCTATTACTATTTTTCTGTTAGACAGGTGTAGCTGCCAATAAGGCGCAGAAGGTATGGGGAGATTTTTCTTTCTTGAAATTCTATCATGATATCTCTCCAGGCTGCCGAATTGAAAGCATTTTGAACAACTAATATTGCGCACTCATCATCCTTGTTCTTTGTGAGCCAGCTGAAGTTTTTTTTTTTTAATTTTAAGACCCTCAAAACAGCATCCACGGTAGATCCTCCCTCTTGAAACCCATATCTGAACCTACCCTATCTGAAAGATTTTTGATTTTTGTAGTTCTTCCTTTAGTCTTGGAAACAGTAGCTGTTCCAGTAGTTTCCCTGTTACATCAAGTAAATATATTTGACGGTACGAGGAAGGTAGATCTGCGGGTTTATTCCCTTTTCTAAGTAGGACCAGCTTTTCTTTTCCCCAACTTTTCCATCTGCCATATTTTTGTTCATGGTTTTCAAGACGACTGGCTGCAGATTTAATGCAATTTTTATGGCTTCTGGTGGGTGAGATCGAGTCCTGGCGTTCTACCATTTCTTAGGCATTTGCTGGCCCTTTTTAGTTCTTCCGCTATAAATTCTTATTTTTCTTTAACCGTTGGTAGTTTCCACGGCAGTTGCGCGTGTTGTGGGAATAGAACCTCCACTATTCTTGGAGTGGAGGTGCTATTCTCAGCACACCTTCTCCATTGTTAATTTTACGGATTACATTCGGATGCCTCCGAGTTTTAATTCCTTGGTGACAACTGTTCAATTCTGTTCCTAACTTGCAATGTATTCACTTGTGTTCTAGCAGTTTTGTTCCTCTTTGCACGTTTAGTATCCTTATGAGAACCTATTCGATGATATTTTTTGACCCATCTTGCAATTGTCCTGCAATCTGGCAACTATTGTCAAAATCACCTCTGAGTTTGAATAATGGCGTTCATTCTAATAAAATGCATTACACAAGTAATCTTTTGATGAATCGGCCACCGCTTCATTTTCAAAAAAACTTCACTGTTCACTGAATATTAGACAGTTAAAATTATGGGAAATAAGTCGTTATTTCGTTTTGTTTTTATTAAGTAAAATCAGGACACTCTTAATTTGTCACCCTTTATATTAATTAATTTTTAATTATGTAATGTAAATTTTATAAATTTCAACATACCGATTTTTATTTTCTCTTCTTTCTATTGAACATTTAATAAAAGTTATTTAATATTCAAGTTGGTAGGTTAAGGTTAAATTAAAATTAATATAAGTATATTTTACTCCAGTTTGCGACTTTATATGTAACTTCATCTTTGTTCTTGAAAGACTAAACTCCCTTGCCAATTATTCGTTGCTTGCTTATCTTTGCTTATTTATCTTTGCTTGCCTTTCGCACCTTCACTTAACAGTTTCAATGGCAAACAAGAGAAACGAAGTCGATCCCAGTAGATCGAAATTATTCTCCAATAAATATTAACAGTTTTTCATCCCCTTCGGAGAAGAAACTTCGAATTGAATCAGGGAATATTCGCGGAAGCAATTAAACCTACGCTCCCAACTAATGCGATTCCCTATAAAATGACGTTCTTTCCGTAGATGTTTGCCAGCGAGAGATTCACTTGCAGAACAAATACTCCAGCGACTAGAAAGTTCAACATTATTTGCCACTTTCGCTATCGCCAATTCGCAACTTGCACTAACATCTTAAATATTTAAACTCAAATTTATTCCTTTTTCCCAATAGCAAAAACACAACAGATTTAATAAAGTTTATTTAAATTTTTAGATTATTTAAACTAAACAACGAATAGTATTTAAGTAGTTAAACAAAGATTGAACAATTGTTGAACTTTTGCCGTATTGTGCTATTTGTGTTTGCGCTAGATTGTCATGCAAGTTTCAATTCGCAAGCATCTGCTCTGTTAATTAATTTCGTGATGCATTCCAGTTTAAACTACTGTTCGCAATTTATCATGAATTCATTAATAATCTAACAAAAATCAACAAAACAATTAGCTTGTCTAGCGAATTATTTAGGAAGCAATTGCAGAATACGGTCATTCTCGAATTTTAGGAATATCGGGTAATTGAAAAGCTAAAACGAAGCTTCTACATCGCATGGTTCAAGAAATATCCGCGTATTTGTGATCAAAACAAATTGAGTTTTTCTGATCTATTCATTTACTACACAACTTCTATCTGCTCGCATTACAGAAAATGTAGACGACGTTGCCAATTTTAATTCATAGTAATTATTATATATTCATAGTAATTGCTTCATAGTAAATGCTCAATAAAATGTTATAAACAAAATTAGGTTTGACAAAATTTATTTTACAATTAATTTTTATTAACATGGCTCCAGGCAAGAATAAAATTGAATTAAATATATTTACTATAGAATTGAAAGTAGGAGATTATCACTACGATATCTCCAAATCTGTCAGTAGCTGGAATTACACGGATATCTTCTGTTACTCCTTGGCACACCCCGCTCAGGATGCGTGGTGTGAGCTGTTCGCTGCGTCAAAGCAAGTAACAAGGGGTGTAAGCGGGGTGTGCCGGGGTGAAGAGTAACAGAAGATATCCGTGTAATTCCAGGTCCTGGCAGATTTAAAGATATCGTAGTGATAATCGTCTACTTTCAATTCTATTATTAATTTGTTTCAAACCATGACATCTCATTTTAAACTTATATTTACTATTTTAATACATTATACTGAATTATGGCATGAAATTATAACAGTTGGCAGATTTTAAATTTTGCTTATCCCGAAAAAAAGGGCGAAAACGAGATAATAATAATGTACGATGAGTCGTTCAGTGCTGGGATCAGTGCTGTAGTATAGAGAAGCCAGAAAACACCTTGATGCAAAATCTAGGGTTAACAACCTTAGTTGCAGCATGGATGCATATGCGTTAAAAACAAAGTAAAGTCAAGTGAGCATGATAGCACAACATTTCATGAAAAGTACCCCAGGGGGTAAGTCCTTGGATAAATCCCTCGTCGTGAAACCTGCGACGCACGAGTCTCATTCGGATTCTGGGGGAGACTCGACATCATGCAAGAAACGAGTAGGATCTCGGTGTATCCCAACCAGTCAAAAACTAAAACCCAAATCCAAACTTTTCTAGCAACGTTCAGCATTAACACGTTCACACAAACTGCCACACTGAAAACTCTCACCGAAGCCCTAAATGAAAACCAGATATGTACAATTGCACTACAAGAATCACCTTACACAGACGAAGAGACTTTCGAAACTGGGGGTTACCGCTACTTTCAGAGCAGGGATTAAAAGAAAGTTCTCAATGGATCTGTGAAGCTTGGAACTGCGTTTGCTGTGAGAACGAGAATCCTTAAGACGGACACAAACTTTGAACCAGTAAATGACAGATTATCCGTATTAAGAATCAAATGCGCCAACAAAACTTAACGCACGTGATCCCACAAATGACAAGAACAGCTGTGACGCGGACGAAGTGGATAACTTTTGCGACCTTGTGAATGAAAAGCTTGCCATAATTCCCAAACACCATGTTAAACTTCTTATGAGAGACTTCAATGACCAACTTGGACGAGAACACAAGTATAGGAAAATCATTGGAAACTATTCTGCCCACAAAAGAACCAATCAAAATGGCAAGAGATTGATCTCCATTTGTGAAAAATAACCTCTAGATCACGTCAACAAACTTTTGCCACCTTTCCAGAAAGCAGACAACATGGCGATCTCCTGTCGACACCATCGGAGAGTTCCAAATAGATCACCTCGCGATTTCCTGGAAAAAGAGACTTGAGATCCTGAACATAAAGGTTAAAAAAGGAGTAAACGTGGCTTCGGACCATTACATGTCCATAATTTAATTCAAACCGGTCCCTGCAAATACCAATAGGACACCCAAACATATTATTCGCTTTGACAATGAATCACTCCAACAGAAAGTATCGGAGTTCCAGGAAAAGGATCGACCAATTGACTCTGACTTTAACAACACAATAAATCGTCTGATTGAGGCCGCCAAAGAAATTGCTGATATTCAAAGAAGCAAGAAACATGCCTGGTGGAAAGATACCTGTGTTACAATTCTCAAAAAAGGCTCGGTGGATGGAAACAATATTATTCAACAAAATCGCAATCTGATTTGGAATCCTACAAAGCCCAACGAGCTCAGACAGTTAAAGTGATCCGACCTGAGAAGCGTAAATATGGAAAGTCACTTATTGAGAAGATCGACCAAAACTGTAATGAAATGACACCAGAAAGTATTACAGAACGTTCATAAGGAAACTTACGGGCTATAAACCTCCGTTGTTATGCTTTCAGCGAAAGGACGGTACACTGGCGACCTCAAATGAAGAAAACGGTAACATCCTAGCTGACTACTTTAAGAACTTACTAAATTGCGATCAACCCAAAAATCCCATCAAGACCGAGGAACTCATTCACAGATACCCAGAATCGAGACCACCCAACAAAGATGAAATCAAACGACATATTGCTCGACTCAAAAATAATAAGGAACGAGGAGAAGACTCTGTAGTTGCAGAACTTTGGAAATATGGCCCTGAAGAAGCAGTTGAAATCGTGCAGAAGCAAATAGAACAAATTTGAACAGAATAAATCCTACCAGCATATTGGTAAACCGCCTTGATCCATCCACTACACAAGAAAGGCAGCATGAAAAAAATGTCTCTCCAAAAATACCAAACTCCGTCATTATGAAACTGTTCTGAGATCAGTAGTTATGTATGCAGCCGAAACCCTATCCGTAAATGCTAACAGAGGCCCCGCGAAGAACTAGAGAAGAAAGAGCGCAAAATCGTTAGAGGTGTAATGGGGTCGAATTATAAGTATGACATCCAGCATAAAAAGACCCAACAAAGAAGTCTATAGTGAAATGGAGAAAATCACAGACGCGATCCGTAAGAGGCGGGCACGGTATTATGGCCATAGAGTTTTCACTCATTTCACTCCAAACACAAAACCACAATGCCTTGGTTTATAAATACCAAAGAGGACCACAAAATACTGCATCTAAAACCAGACGACCTTCAATAGAAATAATAATAATAATAAAGGCCTTTATTCGTAATAAACAAAAAATATCAATAAAACATGCAATCCATTGGGCGAGGTTCAGTTCGCCCTGCCTACAATAATAGTAGACAAGACGTCTGTTCAACTAACCCAAATCTATAATCTAATTGTAGATTTAACCCTAATCTCTTCCGAAAAAAGATATTGACAAATGGAATAAGCTGAGATGAACCAAAAGGAAGACAAGGTACCACCTGGACAGCGGAGCGCTAGCTGGCCTACTCACTGAGTATGAGGGAATTCTGGGTTCAGATGAAAGTGACAAAAACTGCCAAGTGTAACGAGACTTAACGTGGTCCTAGCAATGGCCTCAATGAATAATAATAATAATACATTACACTTATACTAAAATTGTAACTATGTATAGATTAGCTTGGCCACTGTGCAAGAATTAAAATTGGGAACGATTGACTAGCATCAAAGAAGAATACATCAAAATCATTGGATCACAAAATTAGATCACAAAAACCCGGATATTTCTTGAACCAATCGACATATAAGCTTCATTTTAGCTTTTTACGCTTACCAATAAACCATGTAAGACGATTAGTAATATGAGGCGAAATCCCGGTATCTGCAAAAAGAAACGAGAAAGGAAGGTTTCTGCAATTTACCCATCATTTAGTTGATTTTCTATTAAAATGCTAGGAGGAATCACCGAAAATAATATGCAATCAGTAATTTCCTAACATTATTGAAATAATATATTAAAATTTCAAAATCAATATTGAAACTATTTATAACAGTCACATAGACAATGATCAAATTATTGAAATAGTTTGCTTGTAGTGTAAAATTTGATTTCGTTTATGCAATGCAAGTTGTTAAAAAGAAGTAGATGTAGTTATATAAAATGAGTAAAAGTCAAATGTGTTAAATTTGTAAGAAATCTAGGAAATGAGAAAACTATTAGTCCATGAAACAATGTCGAAATCTACATTGGAGATTGTGGAGAAATATCCAAAAGATTATTGCAGTCGACAACAAGAAAAAAAAAGAAAACACGCGCAATCCAGTTATTTCTCGCACCGTTTATTCCAGGCCGCATTAAAAGATCATTTCTTTGCTTCTGTTTTAATTTTTAAGAAACATATTAAATAACATAATTAAGCTCTTGCATAATTAATAGCGCATTTCATTCGTAATTTAGGAAACTAATTTCGCGGAGAACTGTACGAAATAAACAACACCGAACGGAAAGGTAATTAATACACATATAAAACGCCAGTTTTTAATTATCGCTTAATAATCGCCGGTTTTCAGCACGAAATATATATATATATATATATATATATATATATATATATATATATAAATATATAAATATGATGGCGTATGAAATTGTTGATTGCACCTCCGCGTGGCAGATTCTTAGCAGAAGCGGTAGATCAATTGTGTTTCGGAGAATCTTTAATATATAAGCTTTCTGACTTAACTTTGCAGCCACGTGCTGTATGTGGGAATACCAGTTAAGTTCGTCTTCTAAATGTACTCCCAGAAATTTGACGCTGTTCGTTCTTTCTATTCGTGTGTCACCTATTTTTAATGAATAGTCATCGATTTTCGACTCGACGCCTGGTTTGGAAGATAGCATAGTTAGATTTTTCTCTATTTAGATGTAGGTTATTTGCGGAAAACCGTTTGTTAAGTTTCTCGAGAAGGTTGTTAGCTGCTGCTTTCGTTGTTTCCATCGAATCCTCCTAAATGATAAAACTTGCATCGTCTGCATAGAACACACATTTAACCTCGCTTAAGAATCGTGGAAGGTCTGCTATATACAGAAAGAAAAGGAGTGGGGCGGGAACGCTACCCTGCGGGACACCCATTTCTATGTTGACCGTCGAAGATATGCCCCTCCCTATTTTTAAATATTTCCTCCTCTGTGACAAATATGATTTAAACCAGTTTCCACATTTTCCTCTAATACCGTATCTTTCTAGTATTTTCCGTAGCTTTTAGTGTGATGCGGTCAAAGGCTTTGGTCAGGTCACAAAAAATACCGACTGGGCACTTTTGGTTGTCTATCCCTTGGAGAATTTGTTGGTGTAATTTTTGTAATGCGGTTGTGGTAGACTTTGCTTTACATAATCCATGCTGTTCCTCTGGAATGATGTGGTGTTTAATGAAGAAGAGCATCAATCTGCATTCCATTGCGTATTCAATGATTTTTGCGATTGCTGAAATTATTGCGACAGGCCTGTAGTTTTGTATGTTCGTTAATTCCTCTTTCTTATATATCGGAATTATTACGGCCTTTTTAAGACATCTGGAAACTTCTCGTCCTCGAAAGTAGCATTGATATGATGTGTTATAGGATCCACTACCACTGAGTGGAACTCTTTGATTTTCTTACACGGAATGCCGTCTGGTCCTTGTGATGTTGAATTACTCAGTTTAAGTATGAGTTTAGATGTTTCAGCAGATGTAAATTCAGCTAGAAAGATGCTTTTGTCGTTCACCCTTTCACCGCCATTCCTTAAGATGTGACCCGAGGCCCTGAATTTATACAGCGCCGTTTTTACCAGCGCCATCTAGTTTTGCGCTGGATTACTAAACGAGTAACGAGCCGTCACTGAACTTACAAGTGGAGAGAAGTCGCGATTTTTTGATAAAAATTTAAAAAAAACCCGGCCAAGTGCGAGTTGTGACTCGCGCACCGAGGGTTCCATACAAACTTGTAAGTAAGGTATCTTTTTTGTGGAGGACGTAGCAAGCACATATAAAAAGCAACAACTTATAAAAGGAAAACTTTATTTTAGTATTACACTTATTCACTAACTTATAGTAAGATCTAACTATTTCTAGATCTAATATAAACTAATATATTAACTATTTCTAGATCTATTTCGATACTCTTAACATTCAGTTGTTCAATTGACTGCTTTTGGGCAATTGACTACCAAAAAATATAGGGCGTACGTGATTTAAGTATAATATACTTAAATCATATTATCTACAACATATTATGTAGATTATAGTATAGTATTATTATGTAGATTATCAACATATTTTGTAGATTATAAAGAAAAATTAGACGGAATATAATATATACAGGATGTTACGGGACTTGAGTATCTCGCATGTCGGTTATAAACAAGCAAAATGTAGACATAATATATACCCTGTATATATTATGTATATAGAGCGTACGTGATGAAATGCATAACGAATATAAACAAAGAAAATTCAGAATAAACAGCTTGCTGCCAACACATACTTTTTAACCTGTATGCAACCCATATGCTTCTGGAGCCTGACAATACAACTACGACAACATTATTATTATTATTATATATACATTATTATTATTATTAGTGTATTTTCATAAGTTTCTAATAGTAAATTCGCATTTTTCTTATAATTAAACTACATATCTACGGTTTTCAGATTTTTACCTTTACATGTGCTGTAAGACACCGCTTCTTGCCAAATTTCATGATTCTAGGTCAATGGGAAGTACCCTATAGGTTTTGATTCCCTTGTGAAATTGCAAAATATGCGACATAAACGGTCATATCTTTTGATCGCGTTGACTTACAAGTTTGATTTTTTCACAGCTGAAAGAGACAGCAGACCCGAGTATTTGATACAAATTTGAACTTGTTACCTCTACGCGTTCCTGAGAAAAATGGTCTTGACAGACAGACAGACGGACAGACAGACAGACAAACAGACAGACGGACATCAAAGTGATTCTATAAGGGTTCCGTTTTCGGTACGGAACCCTAAAAATACTTCAATATTACGCGACGATTGGAAATCTCACACAACCGATTTGCAAAAGAATCGGGTAGTTTTAAAAAATAATTTCACCGACCTGCTATCTCCGGGGGCGGCCGGGTGAATTTTTCCAGGTCGGGGGACGCGCCTCAAAGCTTTCTACCGGAATTCTTCCGTGAATTTCATTTTCCTTGGGCATCTTCGCCGTGACCTCCGTAAAAGTGGTAACTTCTGTAATGCAAACTTTTGGTCTCCGTGTGGGGAAGCGTTCGGCCTAAATCTCCAGATCTCGACGGAATCACAAATTTCTATCAATTCTGAGACGACTGACGTATGAATCGCGAATTTCACCTGGGGTACCGCACCACGTGGGTTTTTGAAAAAGCCACCGGAGGCGGCAGATCTTCGGTGTTTTAACGGTGTTTAACCGTCCGTCCGCACGTTGCGCAGCCCCAGGTTTTGTCCTCCTTTTTGTTCTCCCTCTGAAAATCGAGGTTTTGGCGAAAACGACCCGAAGCGGAGGCGGCAGCGCAAAACGGGATTGTACATTTTTCTGGTGTAGAACCGAGAGCCCGTCGAGCGGATACCTAAAATCACGATTTTTTTTACACTTGAAGCACATTTTTGTCGGATCTCAAAAATTCTTCCGGATCCTTTGACTGTCGCCGCGCCACGTTTTCAGAGCTCTCGCTCGCCGTCCTGCGACGTCTAGTTCACCTGGTGCAAGAGAAAATGCAACTTTTTTGCCGATTTTGCAATCACTTCCACGGACGCCTATTATTTAAAGGGCTCTTATTTAAAGGGCTCTAGGTAGCCGGTTAGATTCGTTCTCTTCAGAACACTTGACCGTAACTATTCCGGCAAGAATGTTGAAACTGCGACGACTTTTTGCGAATCTGCGGCAGTATAAAGAGAAGAGTGCACAAAAAGTGAAAAAACCATAGGCGTTTTGCCATGGTACCTAGAACGTCCGAACCAATTGACGGATCGGAACGGGATAAATCGTCGGCGTCGAACCTATCAGTTTGTTTGGGAGTTTAATCCCAAATACGTTGAAGATAGCGTCGCGACGGTATAAAAACGACTTTTCTTGGAGGACGTCCAAGAAAAGTCGTTTTTCAATAAGTTCGAAAACTCCCACAGAATGCCCAACTTAAGCTCTGCGGGAACGGTTTCGCGCGATTGCCGCAGAAAATGGATCGTTTTATTTTTTAGTGTAAGCGGCATCGCGCTGCGTCGTTTGCAAACGTCGCGACGCCCACCGATACTCGTCGCATTGCAGGAAACAAATGACGAAAGTAAAACGTCCATATTTTTGCAGCCCCCCCCCCCCCCGGTGAATGTTCTGGATTTTAGAATGATGTTTAGGCTTTCCGCACCCATAATTGGACGTCGCGGAATCGCGTCGCAACACCCACTTATGACTGTTAATCTGCACAGAGAAAAACCTGAATGTCGATTTGGGGCACCAGGATGTCGCGCTTTTAAAATTACAAGTTGAACGGCACTTGGGCCCCGCAGAGCTGCGCATTCTAGTACCGGCGCTGCGTTTCTGCGACAAAGGAGTCGCCCGCCACAGTTCGAAACGTATCGGCTCTCCTGGAAGGTGCGGTCAATCTGACCGCTGCAGTTTCGCCGTTTCTGGGCGCACCGACTCGAAACTGCACGCGTTCGATTCGGAACGAACGCCCGCGCCTCTTTTGCTTTTATAGGTTTGCGATCCGACCCGTCCCCGTCGAGCTGCCGACGTTGGAAAATATCACCCTTTTAGAAAGTGTAAAATATCGACGGCACGGCACGAGGCGAAGCCGTCCGCCGATACGCGTATTTCGGTACCACTCGCGGCTTCCTGCGTCGCTCCCTTCACCCGGTACCTCCGAAATGCCGAATAAAAATCCGCAACCGCCTCCTTGGCCGGAAATTTGCGAGTTCGACGGTCATCGGCGAAAATTTGAGTTCGCATCGCGCAAACTAATCGGCACTTCCGTCGGCCCACCGATCCAGAAATATCTCCATAAATGTGGAGGGTGCACTGTAAAAGTGCACCTTCAAGTTTGCCGCTGTCTGCGTTCAACGTGTCGCGGCGGACTCGCGATTTTTCGACGAAGTGCTTTAGATTGAACCTATGGCTTTGCGGCAGTGTAAGCGACGCCGTCGCCGGGCGCCGCGGCGACAACTTATGGAGAAGCAAAGGTTTAAAGAGGAGCGGTATTTTCCGGTATTGATCAATAGGTGATCAATGTGAAAGGGGTTGCATAACTAACGAAATGTCTATAAATATTGGCGCTGTGTGTTATTCCTTAAAATTGACATGGCAGTGAAAGGGTTAAAGGTTATGTGGTCCTCGCCTTTTACTTGAGCTGTTATGTTTCTGTGTATTGCTTCAGCAGAGTATTTGAAGAAATAATTAAATTCTGTCGCGACCTGCTTGGGGGAGCTGATCTCCTTGTTGTCGATGTGTAATTTCAAATTTTACTTTACTTTGGTTTTATTAGTTAATTCCTTGATTGATTCCCAAATGGCTTGCTGTTTGTTAACCGCGTTTTCGATTTTATTATAGAAATAGTTACATTTTATCTGTTGTATGAGCCTTTGATGTTTGCGTTTTTCTAGCGAATATATCTTCATTCCGTATTGGATATATTCTTTGGAGAATGAACAAATCCTTCAGATTCCTGTTAGAAGTTTTTGCTTCATTAGTTACGCATGTGCTAAAGATACACACAAGTGTGTTAAGTTCTAACATAACCAGTCCGCATGATATTGAAGAAACCTCCACTCTACTTCAGGAGGCTATAATAAATTCTTATCATGACAGCTGTCCTCAAGTGAAGTGAACCAGGAAACGAGAAGTTACCTGGTGGAGCAAGGAACTTGAACAGAAGATAAACAAAACGAGAAAGCTCTGCAATAGAGCTAAAAAGACAGGGATGTGGACCGAATATACTACACTCACTGATTATAACAAATCTGTACGTAGGGCTAAAAGGGAGTCCTGGAACAAGATGTGTTAGGATGTCGAAAGTACATCTGAAACAGTAAGGCCCCAGAGACTTCTGATAAAGAACCCGTTAAATCCGGTTGGTACTATCAGAAAACCAAACGCAAAACACACAACCAATGGGAAGGAAACTATGGAAGTTTTACTCTAAGCTCACTTCCCAGGTTCCTATGTGATCGACCCAACAATGGATAATACTGACTGTCATGTTGTACGCTCTCTAACAAGAGGGACGAGGTGTGACTGGCAGGTGTCCAAGAGGGTTGTCACATATGAAAGAATTGAATGGGCCAAAAAAACCTTTGGCCCATACAAAGCAGCTGGCCCGGAAGGTGTCTTCCCCGCCCTTCTGTAGCAGGGGAGGGAAACGCTGGTGCCAATACTGATCAAGCTATACAGGGAAAGTTTGGCATCAGGCTATGTGCTAACTCCCTGGAGGCAAGTAAGTGGTATTTATATAAGACAAAAAGTCGGACGTCTAGATTACACCCAGGCTAAAGCGTATAGACCAATAAGCCTAACCTCCTTTCTATTGAAAACGTTAGAAAAACTGGCTGAAAAGCATCTGAGGGAGACCTGCTTGTTAGACAGGCCCCTACACTCTAATCAGCATGCCTATCAACCAGGGAAATCATGTGAATCTGCTCTACACCAATTAGTGGATACAATAGATAACACACTAGAAAACAAGGAATTGGTAGTTGGTGCCTTCCTTGATATTGTAGGTGTCTTTGACAACACCTCCTTCGACAGTATAGCCAATGCAGCCCGCAGTCATGGTGCAAATAAAACATGCTACAGGGTAGAAATGTTAAGGCTACAGTAGCGGGTGACACAATGCGGGTAGCTGTCATCAAGGGGTGTCCTCAGGGTGGGTTTCTATCTCCACTCCTGTGGGACATGGTTGTTGATAGTCTGCTTGTGTCACTAAATAAGAAAGGATTTTACACCCAAGGCTATCCGGATGACATAGTCATCCTCATTATCGGTAAATTTCCCTCTATAATAGCAGCGCTTATGCAAGAAGCACTGAACGAGGTGGAGAGTTGGTGCAGGGGGGTCGACCTTCGGGTCAATCCCCAAAAATCCACTCTAGTACCATTCACTAGAATGAGAAAAACGGATGGGCTAAAGCCCCCAATTTTCTATAACGAACATCTAAAGGTAAGTGATGAAGTCAAGTATCTAGGTGTAATCCTGGATGCCAAACTGACATGGAATCAACACCTAAAGAAAGCTACCAACAAGTGTAAAATGGCACTGATGACCAAAAGAACACTTGGAAAATCATGGGGACTGCAACCAAGCATGGTATACTGGCTATACACTATGGTAGTTAGACCCGTTCTGACATATGGCTCCACAGTATGGTGGACCAAAGTGAAGCAAAAACAGGCCATCAGAGAACTCTCCTATGTTCAAAGTCTGGCCTGTTTAGCAATTACGGGATTGATGAAAGTCGCCCCCAACTGCAGCTCTGGAGGTGATCCTAGATCTTCCTCCCCTGGATATCTTTATCATGGGCGAGGCAAGGATGGGAGCTTTCAGATGCATATGCAATGGCACATGGGAATCTCTGGCGAGGTCAGGACACACCATGATAACGAATGTCATATCAGAATCGTACCTTAATATAGAGGGGGATTCGATGCCAAAAAGGCTGTCATTCGATCTACCCTTCAAAACACATTTACGATGGACAGAAGGCAATCAAATAACTACTTGGCAAGGAGGACTGGATTGGTATACAGACGGCTCCAAGAAGGACAGTGGTACTGGTGCAGGAATCTATGGACTGCCCCTAGGGTGCAGCCTATCTGTACCCCTGGGGACACATGCCATAGTATTCCAAGCAGAAATACACGCTATCAAGGTCTGTGCCGGTGAAAATTTGAGAATGGACTACAAAAGTAGAAACATCCGCATTTTCACTCACAGTCAGGCTGCGATCAATGCTCTAGTGTGTCACGAAATCAAATCCAAGACAGTTTGGGACTGTCTTCACGACCTAAAAGCCCTGGCAAAGCATAACAAGGTCACACTCGCTTGGGTGCCTAGCCACACGGGACTGGTGGGTAACGAAATGGCGGATAAGCTAGCAAAAGATGGAGCCTGCAAGGCAAACATCATTGCTGAAAGCGGACCCTACATTACCAAGACCACGACCCGAAATAAAATCTGTAAATGGGTAGCAACTAAGCACCGTGGGTCAATTTATATGGTCTGACACACAGCAAACGAATGTTAGTAAACCTATCGGAAACTCTAACTGCTGAAATCCTGCAACTGCCAAGGAAGCAAATCGCAATTGTGGTAGGCCTACTTACAGGACAGTGCCCTCTACGAGAACACCTGCATGAAATGGGTATCTGGAAGGATGAACCTTTATGCAGGTTATGCTATTAGGAGGACGAAACCGCCGCCCATATAATCTTCCACTGTGAAGCAATTGCACGTAGGAGACACAAGCTTGATATTACAGCTGAGAGAGTCCCCGTGAAAAACATGGCACATAGAATCCTGGACCTAATAGAGGGACTGAATCTATTTGCATGAACGATACAATGTGGGGAAATACAATAACCCCCCCCCCCCCCCCCCCCTGGACTCACATTGGTTAGAGGAAAAAAAAATACCCATGTGGATGCGGATTATTTCACTTGTTTCAAAGGAAATGTTAGAGTGTTAATCATTGATTCTGTTTTAAGATCACAGTCTTTTTTGCTATACATGTCTTACCAAATTTCTTCACTTAGTTCTGTATAAAATAGAGTTTTATTTGCTACCGTAAAAGATCGGGTATACCGGTACTTAGGTGTACTTTTCTTCCGATGCTGTTAAATAGGTTAAACAAGATTAGAATTAATTCAAGTTAAAAAAACCATAAAATTCCTCCAAATTTAGAATATGAAATTGAATCTGCAATTGAAGAAAGAAACTCAAAACGCAGATTTTCACCTGTAAATATAACATTATTATTTATGTTTTTTCCTGACATAATATGACACAATACATTTTTCTGGCAGAATGCTTTCGTCCTTTGTGCCAAAGAGCTTCACGTTTCAGACAAGTAATAATCTATTTTCGTTTCCAAAACAATTTCTAATTGCTACTAGACGTTTAAAAATCTGTCTGTCTTATTAGTTAGATTATCAATTACTCAACTTAATTCTTGGCCTATTTTACACAACGAATCCTCATTCACATTTCATCCCAAATTTAAATGAATTTTAGAAAATCATTACACTTATATTAATATTTACACTAATAAAATTATTACATTTGTAATTGTAATGGTATTTATTGTAACACAAGAAAAAAAACTCATTGTATCATGTTTTTTTCTTGTGTTACAATAAATGACATTATTAGTATTCATTACACTTCAAAAATGTATATACCCTATCACATTGTCTAAACGCAATACTACTTATTGTTTCTTATTTGGGAAATATTACTCTAATGTCCATTTTTTAAAAATTATTTGAAACTTCTAATCTGAACGATTCAATAAAGCTTAGCTTATTAAATTTATTTAAAAACTTGAATGTCAGTCGGTATAATTAATGATATTCGAATAGACTTATTTTTATCTCATTTATTCTCAAACGTTGAGGAAAAAAATGAACCAGAAAAAAACTGTCGTATTTATAACACGGTGACAGAGAATTCCTTCATACAATTCCACAAGTCACTCTCCAATACTTTTTGTCTAACAAGAGAAATAAAACAGTTCCTTCTAACGAGAACTAATATTAATATTCATATTTACCTCAAGAAACTCGACATTCTAATAAATCAAACAAAAAAAAATCATTACATAAAATTTATTCAAATCAGCATTATTCAGCAGAAAATTGCAGGAGGTTTCTAAGACATTTAGCTATTAATTTGTCGGTGTTTATTCGAGACGGAGAATGTTTTGTGAGAAATATATCATTATAATTGTTGCGATTAGGTAAGTGTACAATTTGCGCAAATAGTCCGAGGCAAACGTCCAAAAACTATTTTGCATATTTTTATTAGCAAGGCGAGCGAGGGAAAAAAGTTGTATGGACGTAACTGTTTGTGTTGTGCTAGTAATGAACACATATATAAATTGCGATATAAATAAAAACACATGTTTAAATAAATATTTGTAGCAGTTTCGTTAATTTCAATGTTTGTTTTATCTACAATTGTCCAAGTTGTTCAATAATAATAATAAAAATAATAATAACCTTTAAGAAACAAAAAAAAATATTAAAAAGACATACTTATAAATATACAAGACAAGACTTATCTTACACGTAAACACGGATCATATATCATGAACATGTAAGTCTAAGGGCTCTATACTCGAACCGGCGCGGCGCACACTGGGCCGGATTTCAAATTTACGGCGACAAAAATAGAATTGTCAATGTCTTACAATTAATCAAAACCACTTAAAATGTATTGCTTGATAACCCATTCAAAATAATACAAACAAACTTATGCGAGAAACAAATGCCATTGGTTCTCGGAACGTGTCAAACATCTCTCTTGTCCCTTCGGTACCAAGATGGAATTAATACGTTCGATATTTATTTCACGAAGTAACTTCGCCTATTTTGTGTTTGCGCTCAAAAATTGTGAACTTTTTAAATATGGAGAATATAGCGTCAAGTATATATTTACATGTAATAATATCAAAATTGTAGAAAGTTTTAATTAACTGCGTTATAAAATAAGTTTTCTTAACGACTAATGCAAATTAAAAAACATGACAATGCAATAGCCCAAAGACAGATAGCCTGTCTGAAGTGGAATTCTAAAAAGACTATGGAAAATTGGCATACATTTTTGGATCAAAGAAAGGTTACAGTCAAGATAATTCGAGGAACCAAACGAACCTTCAAACAAAACCAACTAACCAAAATCGAAGAGAGCTTTGCTGAGAATAATTCCAGAGATTTCTTTGGAACCATTATGCAGGCACTCAGAAAACACGCTCCGCAAAGCCTCCACTTCAGAGACTCACAAGGCAAACTGGCTTATAACGACAAGGACTGCTGCCACCTTTTGGCTCAGTAGTTTAAAAATCTACTCAACTGTGCCCCACCCAGCGAAGACTTCGACTATTAACAAACCACACCCCACCCGGACTCGCTTCCCTCTTCATTGGAAGATCATTCAACTTCTTAAGAATAATAAGGCAGCTGGAGAGGACTTTATCGTTGCTGAACTGTGGAAAGGTGCTGGAAACAATGCCGTGCGCATGCTAACCGAGATCATCCAGGACATCTGGGAAACAGAAAAATTACCACCCGATTGGAAATCTGCTCTCATCCATCCGCTTCAAAAAAGGGAGATTTTACTATTAAAAAATGCATCTTTCACTTCATCTTTAGCATCTTCTGTAGGTGCGTAGACACATACAAGAGTGATGTTGAAGAAACGAGCCTTCATTCTCAAAGTGCATATCCTTTCATTTACTGGGTTGAAGTTCAGAATTGCTGCTTTATGTTTATTATCTACAAGAAAACCCGTGCCACCTATTGCTCCACTCTCTCCTCCACTATAAAGAATAGTGTAATTTTCACTCCTTAGGATCCCATTTCCTTTCCATTTGACCTCTTGAATCAGATCAGGTATTTGATCAGATTGAGGTATCAGCTGGTAGGTGTTTCCTTACAACAAGATTTTTCCGCTTTGTTTTAAGCCTCAGTTATAAGTCTTTAACCAGGCGATGGTCACTGCCCGTAGTGAACCTATTTAGCACATTGACGTCCTCGACCATAAGTTTAATGCAAAAATGCAAAAATATGCCGTCACTATGTCTAACTTGTTTCGTAAACATTCTAACAATTATTAGTCAGCTAACAATTACTTCCTTATTCCCACTACTTCGTCTTCTTCTTTCGAATAGGCCTACTTTGGACCACGCTTGTTCAACTGTTGGGCTTTGATCTTTGCCCAATATTGTCGCATCTTCTGCCGGAGTAACTCCTTTCTCTGTTCTGTCCAGGGGGTACCTTTCCTTCTGGGTTTTTCCTGAAATCCACGGACTTCCTTTAGGGTGCGTCTCACAGACTGTCTGTTTTGGAGATCTGTTATTCGCAGTTCTTTATTATCCTACTCGGTTTCTGTCAACCAAGTGGTACTAATCTTCTTGTTTTGCCAGAAGGCGAACAGACGGTGAATAAGTTGGTTTGGAGGCAATCTTGAAACTTGGCCATAGAAAGCTATCCTTCTTTTGCTTGCACAGTCAGAGATCATCTCAATATGTTTGTAGACCTTAGAATTAAGCCGCCTTCGAAATTCCCCATCTTCCTGTACCTGACCTAGGATCTTCCTGAGGATTCTCCTCTCTCTGATTTCCAATTTCTCTACCAGACCTTTTCGTTTCAAGGAAAGACACTCCATTTCCACTACATTTTTAAATCATTAACTTTTACAAAATCATAATATAAGGACCGATGTATAAAGGCAACCAAATATGCAAAGAATCAGAGGCGTAGGTGGCGCGTCAATAAAATGTAATGACAGCGCAGCATGTACCACCGGTGGTACATTACGGCGACAACGTGTTAATAACAGTGAAGGGAGTACAAGCATGAGTACATAATGCAATGAAACAAATTTTGTGTACAATTGTAATCACCCTAACAATGGCAAAACGAGAATACAAGGAAGCATTTTTAGGATTAGGTTTTACTTGCATTTATGATCGAGGAATGAACAAGCCGCAATGTATTGTTCAGTGAAATATTAAGTAATGAATCGATGAAACCGAACAAAACCTAAAATACATTTTGATGCAAAACATAAAAATGTTTCCTTTGATGGAAAAGAAGCGCATTTAAAAAGACAGCATTTGGATGCCCCAAGGTGTATTGGTTATATATAAGATAAGTTTTTCTGTAAGAAATCAACGCTAAACTGAAAAATAGGCAACCAAATGTTATTGCACAGTCACAGCAAATTCACGTTTTTTTTCATAAAAGTTTTTATAAAAGTCGAAACTATGAACTATGATAATACATGGCAGATAATTAACATGACACATAACATTACAAAAAAAAAACGATTAATTCATCGCCTAATAGTACAATGATTCCCTAATTATTATTACTTCAGAAATTATTTGCTACTTCTTAACTGACCTCATCTTTTTGCTTGGCCTATTTTAAATCCGATTTTAGATTTGGATGTGACAGGTGTGACGAGGAGTGGGCTAGTCTGCAAGAAGTCTTCGAAGCTGATGGATTTCGAATCTCCAGATGAAGTTGACAGGAACTACAAGAAACAACCAGCTGAGACACAAAAGAAGCAAAGAGACGAATTTCTCTCAGTTAAAAATAATATAGACATTGAGTATGATAATATCTTTGAGGATAGATCATACAAGAGAGGCAGTTCTTCATCTAGGAAAAGTTTACTGGATTTTAGATATCCTAAGAAGAAAATTGATGAGGATGAAGAAACAAATGAGTACGGAGACTTGATTATGCGAGAAAGTGCCTCAGACTTTGAAAATGAATATTTCGATAAGTCTCAAGCAGCTGCATTTAAAATTTGTAATTTGTAAATTGTAAAACATAAAATACATTGTATTGTAATATACTGAATACATTGATTTTAAAAAAAAGTTCCACATAGTTCCGTTAAATTAAATAGTTTTTAAGACAAAACAAACATTGACAATTCTAGGAAAGCAATCATCCCGTCCACATCGTTACACCTTACTTAAAATTGCATTTTTTTAAAAGAAGTCCGGCGGAGGTGCTGGGACTTGCTTTAAGTGGAACTTCTAAAAGGTTGAGAAGAATGAAAACGGCTCACTATTTATCGCCTTCTAAGAGAGTGCTCATAATTGAGGATTCAGCAAGGAGCTAAAACTAGCGGGATTAATATATCCCTCATATCACGTGGTGTCGGAAGCAAAAAAAAATGTTATCCATCACATGTCAGTGTATATGAAAACGAAGCTGTGGTGCTGTTACAGGATCTTTTAGATCATACTGTGCGAGGACTTGCACAGGTACAGTAGGATGTTATTATCCAAAACATAAACCAAACTAACGACTGTGTAAATCAGTGCAAAAAGTGCAGTGACAAAGCAAAACTTTGCTAATAATAATTTTTATGCGGACTCAAATATAATTTATGGATGTTATAGAATTTGTGCGAGTGTCCATCAATTATTGATGCATGGGGCTGACATAATAAAATCACTTCCATTGCCTGTAGGCCTCCTCTCAGAAGATGTTATAGAGGCTAGTCATAAGACTTACAAATAGGTTAGACAATACCACTCCAGGAAAATGTCAAGAATTAATACGATTACGGACATTTTGAACTGGTTACTTATATCATCAGATCACTAGTTATAGGTCAAAACCCACAAGGAAAAAATATAAATGGAATGAGGTAGTATTAGGAAAGCCACGAATGCCCAACTATCTAAATGAAGAATGTTCACGAGAAACTACTGATGATATCGTTAGTGATGATGACGAAGGTGCAGATAGTGATGATGATATTGATTTTGACGATCAGTCGTGGACTTGTAAAAAAAAAATGTTTCACTAGCACTTTTGTCAAAGATATATTTTTTTCATTTAAGTTTGCATTTTTAATTAATAGAGGGATGGCGTATACATCTAATATAGACTCATTTTATATTAAGGTCATCAGAATGTCATCATAAAATAATATTTGAGGCAAAAAAATTAAATGAACTGCTTTTTATTTTTGTCGCCGTAAATTTGTAATCCGGCCCAGTGTGCGGCGAGAGCATGAACCTGTACTGCGCCGAGGTAAAGGACAAAGGACGCGCCGAGGTAGGCGCAGATTAGTTTGAAAATGAGTTAAGAAATATGCGTGAGTTTTTCAAATACGGACATCTAAACACAACAAAGATGGAGGTAAGATTTGGTATGGAGGTAAGAAGATGGAGGAAACAACAAAGATGGAGGTGGAAGTGGTGGTGGCTCAAACAGCTAAGCACTTGGCTCTTGAGTCAGACAGCGTGGGTTCGAATCCCACACAGAACCAAAAAGTAGCAAGAATTAAAAACTAATGGCTGCAACCCATCGCATTCAACCCGGCTTAGGCAACCGTGGAGTCTCACTGCCGTAACACCTTCTCTGGAAATTTGTCGTTCGGATTCGACGTTAAACCGCTAGATCCCCCATATTCAAATCTTAGTGCTGAGATTGGATATGTGGCAGAGAAGAGGCCGCCGGTACCCCAGGAGTGGGGACATAAAAGGCTGATGATGAAACACCGCGCACTCGAAATAAAGAGGGGGTATGCGCAGAGCAATGTTAAACTTGCTGCCGCATCTGAATGAAATTGCGATAATAAAGCAAAATAAGAGGTGTAGTGATGGATATAAAATAAGGGAGCATCCCTTGTACGATAATAAGGCACAAAAAAGTTTAACTCGTCACACGGCCGGGACCATCACACATATTATTTAGAAGTTTATAAACGAAACATACACGTAAATATTCTCTATGCATCTTTAGCTCAGTCAAGCCAAGATAACTTTTGCATAAACTAGTGGAGTTTCTAACACTAATTGGTAGCTTATACTCGACCGATCTTTATTTTGAATAGCTTCAATTCTCTCATTATGAGTTGCATAAAAGCACGTCCAGACTATACAACCATATTCTAGAAGTGATCGAACAAATCTAACCCAGGTGTGGATTTGAAGCAAAGCTGCCTGCTCAGCCCGGCAGTCGTTCAATATTAAAGGTGTCTCAAAAGAAAGTTTATATTTGTTTAGTGTACTGCGTGGACGCAACGGTTCGGAGGGGCTCGGCGAGATGTCAATCGGTATCCTGGCTCTTGGGAATTTAGTCGCTGTGTAGCGTTTCTCGCGCGTTTTACGTACGAGAATTTTGCAAAAATGGTTATTCTGCGACTATAGCGCGTAGAAATTTCGAGGTTTTCGTCACTTAAATGATGCGTCAAGCATTCTTCTCATTCGGAAATGGGTGAAAAAGTTTGAGGAGACCGGTTCAATACTAGATAAACCAAAACCCGGACGCCCAAGGTTATTTAGAACGAAAAAGACCGTGGAACGGGTCAATCGGTTTGTTCGTGATGAACCCGACCTCTCCATCAGGAAGCGTGCAAGTGCTTTGAATGTGCATTGATCATTGCTACACCGCATTTTGCACAAAGATCTAAAGCTGCACCCCTATAAAATTCGCTAGGCTAATTCGCGCATACAAACGTTTACCAACATCTTGTTTTCGGATGAAGCATTTTCACCTTAGTGGTCACGTAAATAAGCAGAAATGACACTACTGTGAGTGCAACCAATCCGAAACGCAAGCATCAGAAACCCCTTTATTCGCCAAAGGCGGCCGTATGGGCTGCAATGTCGTGAGGAATTATCGGCTCTTACTTTTTTGAAGATGAAAGGGGGCGTGCACTTACTGTGAATTCAGAGCGTTATGTGAGGATGTTAAATGAGTTTTTGTTGTCTGAGCTGCAGAATTTTCCTGGATATAACCAAAGAACATGCAGGATGCAGATTCCAGCAGGATGGAGCAACTTCACACACGTCCAATGTGTCTGCCACGAGTTCGTGAAATTTTTACAGGCAAATTAATTCCTCCAGGAGAGCTGACATTCATTTTGCTTTTTTATATATAAACTTTCTTTTGAGACACCTTGTATATTTGGCAGATTTGGAGAAGGTCCTGGCTGCTTGACAAGTAGGAGGAGTGGTCGTTGGGAGGAAAAAAGTGTGAAGTTTGGCATATGTAGATGATGTGGTAGTCCTTTCAAAATCTGTGGAGGAATAGAAAGAAATGATTGAGAGATTGTGAAGGTTTTTGATAAAAGGAAACTGAGGGTAAATGTAGGTAAAACAGAATGGATGAGGTTTAAGAAAGATGGGGTGTGTAAGAAGGCGTGCTTCGAATGGTAGGGGATGGAGATTAAGCAGGTTGGGACATTTTAAATTCTTCTTCTACTTCTTTGAGTGCCTTATCCCTTCGGGATGTTGGCGGTCAACATAGCAATTTCCGTTCTATCTACAGCCTGTCTGAAAAGTTGTGTGGAAGTGAGGGAGAACCACTGCCTCAGGTTTCCTGGCCACGAGTTTCTTACCTGGTCCTCTGTGTCCATCTACTCTTCCTTGCAGAACCAGCTGTAGTAAGCGGTATTTCTCATTATATGGCCAAGATAGCCAGTTTTTATCTTCTTGATTGTGCTCAGAACTTGCCTCTGCGTGCCTATTCTTTGCATTACCACCTCATTTGTAATGTGATCCCGCCAGGATATGCGGAGCAGCTTTCTATATACCCAGAGCTCGAACGTCTCTACCTTCCTTTCTGTTGCTTCCGTTAGCGTCCATGCTTCTGCGCCGTACAACAGAACAGAGAAAACGTAACACCTGACCATTGGGACCTTTAGTTGTAATGTCAGGTCGCTGCTGCATAGCATTGTTTTGAGTTTATTAAATGCCGCTCTAGCCGTCTCTATTCTGCAGTGCAACTCTACGGAGTGCTCCCATTTGTCGTTGACAATAGTTCCCAGGTAAGGGTACTTCTGTACTCGTTCGATGATCTCTCCTTCTAGCATCAATACGTTGGGCTCTGAAGCATTTCGGCTTATTAGCATGTGTTTTGTTTTGCTTTTGTTGAGCTTGAGGCCATATTCCGAGCTAGTGCTGTGAATCCTGGTCATTAGTTCTTGTAAGCCTTCCAAACTGCTAGCAAGTACGATGGTATCGTCGGCGTATCGGATGTTGTTTATAAGCTCCCAATTCATCTTGATGCCTTCGCTGGTGTCTTTGAGCGCTTCTTTGAAAATTTTCTCCGAATACAGGTTGAATAGAGTCGGAGATAATACGCATCCCTGTCGTACTCCTCGGCGGATGTTAATCTTTGCGGAGTTGTTGTCATCTACTTTTACAGACGCTGTCTGATTCCAATACATGTTGGCCATTATTCTGATATCTTTTATATCTATGCCTGTTTCCTGTAATACCTTTTAAATATTTAATAAATGTTTAAGGTTTATATTTGGCAGTAGTTGTAATAAGGAACATATAATAATATTCGAGATTTTCGTCACCTAAATGATGCGCCAAGCATTCCTCTCATTCGGAAATGGGTGAAAAAGTTTGAGGAGACCGGTTCAACTCTAGATAAACTAGAACCCGGACGCCCAAGGTTATTGAGAACGTGGAACGGATTAATCGGTCTGTTCGTTATTAACTCGAAGTCTCCATTAGGAAGCGTGCAAGTGCTTTGAATGTGCAGAGATCATTGCTACACCACATTTTGCACAAAGATTGTTTGCACCCCTATAAAATTCGCGCATACAAACGTTTACCAACATCTTGTTTTCGGATGAAGCTCATTTTCAGAGGTTTTTTGATAAAAGGAAACTGAGGGTAAATGTAGGTAAAACAAAGTGGGTGAGGTTTAAGAAAGATGGGGTGTGTAAGAAGGCGTGTTTCGAATGAAAAAGGAAGTAGATTGAACAGGTTGGGCATTTTAAATATTTAAGGTTTATATTTGGCAGTAGTTGTAATAAGGAACATATAGAGTACGTGGCTTGGAAAATATGGGGAAAAGAGTTTAATACAAATTGCCGGGCAAAAGAGATGATATGGAAGGCTTGTTGGCGGAGTATATTGATGTATGGAGTAGAAGTATGGAGATCGGAGGAAGAAGAAGGCGTGAAAAAAGTGTAGCTACAATTCTATAAAAAGGCCCTGCAATTACACAAATCATCTCCTTCTTACATATTACTGGGGGTTCTAAACGATTTGAAACTGGGGATTGAAGCAAGCCGACGAGTGGCAATGTGCGTGGAATGACAGAGGAAGGAATTGTTCAGGCTAGCAATTGTTAAAGGAATGAATGGGAAGAGAGAGACAAACGGGGGAATGAATAGAAAGAAACTCTATGAAGGAGGTGGTATATCTGTCAAGGAAGTGGAGAGGCTTGAGAGGAAAGGCGTGCGAGCTGGTGAATGGCTAGTGGTAAGGTCGAAGGAAATTGAACTGCAAGAACGTCAAAGGAAAATGGAGAGCAAATATAATAAGGGCTATATAGATATTCAAATATTTCCTCCCTAAATACTTACAATCAACAATGGGTCTGAACACCGAGTCAGTAATTGCCAGGTTTACATGCGGTCGTGAAGAAAGAGGGTGAAGGAATTGGATGGATGACTAGTATAAGAGCTGTGAAGTATATGGGGTTAGGAAGGACGTGTGGGTGCATGGGCTAGAAGAGTGTGAAAAGTAGAGTGGACCGAAAGATAGAGAGTGTTAGGGAAGAAATGGAAACAGTGCATGAATTAGGATGGTAGTGGTTTGGTAATAATGGAAAGGATAATATGATGGACTAAACAAAAAAGACAAACAAGACATTATGCACGAGATGCATTAGCCGAATTAATAGAATTAAACTTACCTGATTAAATCAATCATTTTTCACTATCTATAAATACCAAAAAAATGTGTTCGCTTTATCTGGTGAGAACGCCGACTAATTCGATAACCGACGAAGCTGCGCGCTAGCTCGAGATTTTTTTTCTTTAATTTGTAAACAAATTCTGTTCCGTTCTTCTGTGTAAAAAAGTTCTGTTTGAGAAGGTTTTGTCTAAATCTACTAGTTTGTCTGTTTATATTTAGTCTAATTAGTGCCAAAATTAGCAAGTTTTAACAAAATCTTAAATAACATAAAAATTTGTCTGACTAGATTCATGATATTTTCGGAGGCAATTTTTAAAAAATCTTAATAGACAAAATATTGCTTAGTTTGTTTATCTATCTGTTTGTAAAATATTGACAAACTAAGTTTATTGATTTATAAAAACTCTTAAAATTTATTAAAAAAGTGGAAAAGGTGCAGAATACTGATTTTTACCTCGTAAAAAGAAGACTTTTACCTCGTGTAACTGTTGTTAATCGTCTTTGGCACCGTGTAACTAAGATCATAAAGCAAAAATGAAGCTTCTACATTGCTTGGTTCAATAAATATAGGTGTTTTTGTTGTCCTAAAAATTGTTGACGTTGACGTGTAAATTGTTGAAGTGTTGTAATAGATGCGAATGCAACTAATTTTATTTTGGATCGAGAGTTCGGGCTGCCGCGCGTATGTGTTCTTGATTAATCTGCCGCTTGGCAGTATGCAACCTATTCTAACTTTTTTTTTATGGTGGTTTGGGGGAAGATCTACCAGCCTGTGTGTGGGGCTCTCACCCACTAAACCCCTACTTCCACTTGGCTTACTATGCTCCACCCCGGTATCGCTTACGCATTCCTTCAAGGTGGGCAGCCCGGACGACTAGTGTCGCCCTAGTTGTTAAAGGGAGAGTCTGTTGCCCTCTTCTTCTTCCTTCTTTAATTTGTCTCTTGCTTGGTCTTTTTTCGTCATTATCTTCTCAAAGTGGTCTTCTTTCTTCCTTCCATTCTTCACAAATGAAGATGTGTTCCGGATCATCTTTCTCTTTACATACATTCCTCTTCCATCAGTAATTTGAATTTTTGAAAGTATGTGCCGAAGCATCCGTGTCCTGTTAGAACTTGTGTTAGATGGTAGCTTGTATTTCCGTCCTTTCGTTTGTACCACTTTTCTATGTCCGTGATAAGCGTTCTGGTCCACAGTCCTTTGTCCGTTTCGTTCCATTTGTCTTGCCATTTTTTCTTTCCCTTTCCAGCGATTTCTCCTCCTTACTTTTCCGGAACATCATTTCCCGTTCTGCTGCAAGTAGTTCGATGGGAATTATTCTTGCTATTACCCTTGCGGCCTTCAGCGATGTTGTTCGGTACGCTCCTGTCACTCTAATTGCCAGTTGTCTCTGTCATCATCATCATCATCAAACAGCCCTTTGCGTCCACTGCTGGACATACCCCTCCCCAATTTCCGCCCATTTCCTCCTATCCCGAGCCTCTCGCATCCAGGCTCCTCTTGTTCTTTTTATATCGTCTGTCCATCTTGTGGGGGGCCTCCCCCTGCTTCGTATATCTGCTCTTGGCCTCCACTCCAGTAGTCTCTTGGTCCATCTTCCATCTGACATTCGGGCCACGTGTCCAGCCCAGTTCCACTTTAGCCTCGCCATACGCACAACCACATCTGTGACACCTGCTGTTCGGCGTAGGTCTTCGTTTGTGATATGGTCTCGTAGCGACACGCCGAGCATCGATCTTTCCATCTTTCGTTGTGCAATTTGGAGCTTTTTTGCAGTGGCGACGGTGAGTGTTGCGGTTTCAGTGCCGTAGGTCATAACTGGCAATACACATTGATCAAACACTTTCCTTTTCAAGCAGACTGGCAGATCGCTTTTGAATACGTCCCGAAGTTTTGCATATGCGGCCCAAGAGAGGATTATTCTTCTTTTAAATTCGCATGTTTGGTTGTCTCTAGTTATGCGTATTTCGTGACCTAAATAGGTGTATTTGTCTACGAAATCAATATCTCTATCGCCTACATCTATCTGTCTGCTCGGGACCAAGTTTGTCATACATTTTGTTTTGGAATAGTTTATTCTTAGGCCTACGGTATTACATGCTTCCTGGAGTTCTAATAGCATTGTTTTTATATCGTTAAGATCGTCAGCAAGCAGCACTATGTCATCTGCAAATCGCAGATTTGATAGATTTTTGCCATCTATGGTTAAGCCTTTTCTTTCCCAGTTGAGCTTTTTGAAAGCGAGTTCCAAAACCGCGGTGAACAATTTAGGCGATATCGTATCCCCCTGTCTCACGCCTCTACCAATTGGAATGGGTTTGGTGTTTTCATGGAATTGAACCGTCATACTGGCGTTTTTGTAGATGTTGTAAATGGTTCTCGTGTAGCGATGGTCGACACGGCATTCCTGTAGTGCTTCCATAACTGCATCTAGCTCGACGGTGTCAAATGCTTTATGGAAATCTATGAAGGCCAGTACGAGTGGTCTGTTGTATTCAATACTTTTCTCGACTATTGTTTTAACACTTTGTAGAAGGTCATTGGTTCCGTATCCTGTGCTAAATCCTGCGTGTTCCACTGGTTGGTAGAAGTCCAGTTTATTTTCAAGTCTATTTGTTATTATTCTTGTAAATAGTTTGTAGAGATGACTTAGAAGGCTTATCGGCCTATAGTTTTCTAGGTCAGCTATATCTCCTTTTTTGTGCATTAAGATCACAATAGCGTTGTTCCATTCATTTGGTACTGTACTGTTGAACAGGCAAAGATTGAACAGGTCTCTGATTTTTCCTAGCAGGTGGACACCTCCAATTTTGATGGCGTCTGCGGTGACGTGGTCACCTCCGGGGGCTTTGTTTGTCTTCGTTTTACTTAAGGCTAATTCTATTTCATCTAAAGTAATATCTGGTAGTATTTAAGACCCTTGGTTTATGATGCCCTTTTTATTTGATACGATATCGGGTTCAGATTCCGGGATTGGTTCTTTTTGGCTTGTATATAGAAGTTGGTAGAATTCTTCAACGACATTTAGGATCTCCTCTCTGTTCGTTGTTATATTTCCTTGTTTATTTCTGAGTTTAGTTATTTGTCTCTTCCCGCTTCCCAGTTTTCTACGCAGGACCTTCATACTTTTGTTGTTTTCTATGGTTTGTTGAATTTTATCTTTATTATGTGCTCTTATGTCGCGCCTTATTGCCTTCGATATCTATTTATTTATCTCTCGTAGTTCTTCGATGGAGGTTGTCTCTTCACTTCTCATGTTTCTTCTACTTTGCATCAGCTGTATTGTTTCTTGGCTGAGTTTTTCTTCTTGTTTTGTTCTAGGGCAGCATGTACTTTGACTTTCTATTATGGCATTTGTTATTCGGTCGTTTAGGTTGTTGATGTTTCCATTTTTGTCCGCGTTTCCACTCGTCAACCGGTCTGCGATGCACTGTTGGTATTCCTCTACATCTAGTGGGTTGTGCCATTGTTGGTTGGTTGTCTTTTCAACCATTTTGTGTCTTTCTTTCTTTATATCAATGGTTATTTTTGATCGCACCATTCTATGGTCGCTCCCAGTATCAAATCTATTTAATACCGTTACTTCCTTGATTATATGTTTTTTATCCGTTATTACAAAGTCTATTTCATTTCTTGTGCGGTCGTCTGGACTTTCCCAGGTCCATCTTCGATTTAGTTTTTTATAGAAGAAGCTGTTAATTTGAAATAGGTTGTTTTGTAGTAGGACGCCCAAAAACGTCTCACCTCGGTTATTCCTGCCTTCCAGTCCAAAGTTTCCTAAAGAAATTTCCGTATCGTCGCTTTTCATTCCGATTTTGGCGTTGAAGTCTCCGCATACAATGGTGAATTGGACTGGTTGCTCTCTTAGGGCCGTAGATATACCGTCGTAGAAGATGTCTACTTCCTCATCACTGTAGTTGGTCGTCGGTGCATAGATTTGTACGATTTTTATGTGGTATCTTGTATTTAGTTTCAGGACCAGGCTAGTCACTCTAGGGGAGATTTTCTTTATGGAAATTATATTCTTGCTGTGACGTTTATGTATTATAAAACCGGTTCCACCATTGGAATTTTCGTCGTTTCCCGCATAATATATGCTATGCCCAGATTTTAGTTTTATTAGTTGCTCTCCCCGTCTTCTAATCTCGCTGAGACCAACAACATCCCATTTTATATGATATAATTCTCGCTCGAGTTCGGTGAGTCTTTCCTCTGATTGTAGCGATCTTGTGTTGTAGGTTGCGATATACATGTGTATATTCTGCTTCTTTGTTGAGTAGGTTTTCTGCTTCATTAGATGTTTGTCCCCCCCAGAATCCGTGGGACAGAATGATTGGTTATCATTGCGGAACTGTGGAGATATTCTCCTATCCGCCTGGGGTATTTGTTTGTTTACATCTATCATTTTCATGGGTAAAAATAAGGGGTTTTTTGCCGTAAAACACCACGCTGGCAAGACGGGTTGGTGAGTTTGGTTTTCGGCCGCCCATTCTGGGTCAGACGCCGTTTGCAGCCGCCCACTCTGGGTCAGACGCTACTGTTGTTGCTAGTTTCGGTCCGCCCCGGGTATTTAATTTCCCCGGTACCACCCATATCTGGGAGGCTTTCCCCCTACCCGCCCCCTGGGGAGGCGCCCGCTGGGAGACTAGCAACCCCTCACGGTGAGAATACATTTCCTTTATTCTCGTTTGAATGGTTATACCGCCATGACTCGGTCGCCAGAGCCTCGTTCGTTATCTAGCAGCGGGCACCGCGTGCAGGAGAGGTTGACATTTGGGTCGGACTTACATGGTGGTTATTGCCGTCACCCCTTACCCACCCAGTCTCTGTAAGCTGTCTAATTTCTTCTTATAAGTTTGTGTTTTCAGAGCTCCTTTCCAAATTTGCGCCCCATATAGGATTATTGATTATACTACCGCAGCTAATACCCTTTTTTTTGCTGGTTTCCACTTTCCCCTTTCTTGGCATCAGTTTAATTAGTGCTTTGGTTGCTTTAGTGGATTTCTTATAGATATAATTTATGTGAGGTCTAAAGCTTATTTTTTCATCGAGGATTATTACCCAGGTATTTAGTTTCTTTTTTGGCCATTATTTTTTCGCCCTTCACTTCTATGGAAAACTCACCATGTTTCTTTTTTTTCCAATGAGTAGACTACACTACTTCCGTTTTGTCTGTGCACAGCCAAAAACCTATTCTAACCTGGGTTAAACCAACGGTCCTTGGCACATTATCCTATTTTGTATCGAGAGTTAGCGCTGCCGCGCGTATGTGGTCTTGGTAGATCTGCCGTCTCGCGGTGTGTAACTTAATCTAGCTTGGATTAAACCAACAGTCCTTGCCACATTATCCTATTTTGGATCGAGAATTCGCGCAGCCGCACGTATGTGGTCTTGATTTATCTGCCGCTTCGCGGTGCGCAACCTAATCTAACCTGGATTAAACCAACAGTCATTGCCACATTATCATATTTCTTTCAAGAGCAATTGTGAAATTGTGATCGAGCACATACGCGCGCCAGCGACAATCTTTTGCTGTAAGAAAATGAAAGTGACAACGCCGAGATAATTGCAAACGTACACTTTATGTCACGTGAGCAGAAATTTACGAGCCGATATGTCAAGTGTGTCAATTTTTAGAACATCAAAAACACGAATATTTATTAAACCAGGCAGCATAGAAACTTAATTTTTGCTTTCCGATCTGACAAGGGGACCGTATGATAAGGAAATCACCGATTCGATTCATTTTTAGTACACACGTAGGTGATGACCAGTAGTATAACAGATGCAAGTAGTAAGACACAATACTCATCCGTTTCCGAGAAATTAATTAATTGAGAAATTAATTATTTTGAGTTCGTTTGTCTGCATTATAAGTTACCAAAAATTCAACACGCGAGTGGCGCAACGGTAACATTCGCACTTCAAAAGCGCGAGGTCGCCGGTTCGAACCCGCAGCGGACTTCCGGTTTTTCTTCAAATATTTCACTTTTTTTACAAATTCATGTGTCTTGAATATTGTTTATTTTGGAATTAATTGAAATAACTGTTTTTTTTTGCGGGAAAAGGAATTTTGAAAAAATCATGCAGGAAATTTTCAATTTCTTTTTTTAATCTCTTAATTTCTACGTTATCTGCATTGTAAATAAAGTATTATACAAATCTTTTGTAGTATTCTTTTGTGTCGTGCAATTAGGCACTTTTAATTTTCTTACCAGAATTTTTTTTTACCAAGCCGGATTACGAACCCCTTCGGGGTATAGGAACAAAAATACCCACGTTTCTTGTAAAACATATCAAGATAACGTAATGCACATTTTACAATCCTAATCCCTTACAATTAGTATAAAAAATGAATTCGCAGATCGTACCTGGGAAGGGAATATAAATTGTAACAAATTCGCCAAGAAGATCAGTTATTAGTTTACAGTAATCAGTGACTCTTCAAGTGCTCGAACAGGACGATAGTGAATAGGGTAAAATAGAGTAAGAGGGATGTAGATAAATAGTAAATAATATAATATTAAATATTTACAATTTATTCCAATATAAACATTATTATGATTTTTTCAAAATTCCTTTTCCCGTCAAAAAAAAAAAACAGTTATTACAATTAATTCCAAAATAAACAATACTCAAGACACCTGAATTTGTAAAAAATGTTAAATAACACAAGCTCGCTGGCAGGTTCGAACCGGCGACCTAGCGTTTTCGAAGCGCGACTGTTACCGTTGCGCCACTCGCATGTTGAAATTATGTTAACGTATAATGCAGAACGCAAGAAAAATAATTAATTTCTAAATTAATTAATTTCTCGGAAGCGGATGAGTATTGTGTCTTACTACTTGCACCTGTTATACTACTGGTCATCACCTACGTGTGTAGTAAAAATAAATCGAATCGGTGATTTCCTTATCATACGGTCCCCTTGTTAGTTAAACGGTGCCAAAGACGATTAACAACAGTTACACCAGGTAAAAAGTCCGCAACCCTATGTTTTTATGAAATCATTATTCTGCATCTTACCAGCTAATTGTAAGACATAGTTTAATTAATTAATTCTTGATTAGACAAGCAATAAGTAAACGTAGACACAAAAGACTAGATAGAAAATATTAGACCTAAAAGACCTAAAAAACCTTTTCCACCTGGCTTTTATGCGCCACCCCGGTATTCCTTAAGGGTGGGCAGCCGTGACGGTTAGTGCCGCCCGGGTTAAAAATGCCTCATCTGGGAATCGAACCTCGGTCTCCCGCGTGTCATGCCAGTATACTATCCACTATACTACCAAGGAGGACAAATCTAAAAGATTAGACAGATGAAACTAGACAAGGAAGATTAAACATACGAGATGAGACTAGACAAATAGATTGAACAGATGAGAAGAGACTAGATAGACAAAACTTAACAGACAAGACTAGGCAGATAAGACTGGACAGACAAGACTATACAGATTAGACTAGACAGACAAGACTAGGCAGACAATATTAGACACACAAAACTAGACAGGCAAGACTCGAAAGATAAGACTAATCACACAAGACTAGACAGACGAGGCTTTTAAAATGTGGTTTTTGGGGGAAGCTCTCACTAAACTCTCTATTCCACTTTGGCTTTTAGTATGCGCCACCCCGGTATCGCATATTTCGCATTCATTAAGGGTGAGCAGCCCGTTCGAATAGTGAAAACCGCCCTAGTTGTTCTCTCCGCGACCGGGAATCGAACCCGGGTCGAACTACACTACCGACCACTACCTTGAAAGGACAGACAGATAAGACTTGACAGACAAGACTCTCACTAAACCTTATTCCACCTCGGCTAACCTAACCTGTTCCACCTTGGCTTTTATTAGTATGCGCCACCCCGGTATCGCATATTTTGCATTCATTCAGGGTGAGCAACCCGGACGGTTAGTGAAAACCGCCCTAATTGTCGTCTCCCCAACCAGGATTCGAATTCGGGTCTCCCGCATTGAAAGGCGGGTATATTGTCAACTACACCAGTGGTTCTTAACCTATGGGTCGCGACCCAAAATTGGGTCGTGAGACAAATTTCTTGGGTCGAACTAAGAGGTGAAACAGAAAAGTTTTTTTCCCTAATTTTACGGGAAAACATAGTTATATGAACTATGTAACCTTGGGTTACACATGATTTAGCCTTCTTTAAATTCTCTGCCAGTTTTGCTTTTTCCAAAGCCTTTTTAACATCCTTGATATACAAAAATCTTGTGTTTTCATCCAAAGCCAGCCTTTTCCCCATGTCATCGGTAATAACTCCATGATCGTTCAACAAAGCCTCTAACTCTCGCAAACTTAAACTGTGCCCTCGCATTACCTTCTCTGCTTCCTCCATGGCGTTTTGCACTGAATAATCTCTTCAACCATCTGTCCATTTGATACCTGGAAAACTCATCAGTCTGTGTACGTATCGTTTCATTAAACGTAAAGTCATCGATTTTTTTTGAAGAGCTATGTTTGGGTTTTGGTAGAGCGGCTTTGGGATCGTCCATTAATCACGTGAGGCTCGAAAGGGAGGAGGGGAGGTGAAGATTCAGGAAATATCACATGGTTGGAGGGGGGGTTGTAGTGAGATATCACGTGTACTTATTTTTCGTTGAACGCGCGATTTTGAATTTTGTTGAACGCTTAAAACATCACGTGATGAATGGACCACCCCTTTTGTGCTTTCCGACAAAACTTTGTTGATTGCAGAATGTTTCAATAAAGTCAATACCAATTGTTTTTCGATATTATCTGTTTCCGATAAGTGTTTAGACTTCAACTGATTCCTCTTTGCCTGAAACAAACTTGGTTTAAATTGGAACTGGCGATTCTATTTACATACTATTGTTTGTGTTTTGAGTGCGGGAATTCCACCATCGAAAACAATCACCGATTTGATCCTGAAGTACAAGAGTTTGCAAACCCAATGATAAATCCCCAATAGATGCGCGTTGGGCAGTGGCGCCCCCTAGAGGTCCTGAAAGCCTTTGATTGCCCGGTGTAGCCAAATCGAAACATCTCATCTTAAGCTAAGGAGCAAAACCAACTAATTCTGTACAGGTTAGATACATGGAGTAGGATACCGATGGCCAAAACTTTGTTTTCTAATATTTCTAGTGGCACTGGTTTTCCTGAAGGCTCCATCAGCCTCCACAAACCGTAACTCCCATAGTTCAACTAATTCTTTGGTTTATACATAACTATTTAAGATTTTAAAACTAATTCGCAGCGTCGAGTGCAGAAACTAAATTAAACAAGAAAATTGGGTGGTTACTGGTTACCCATTATTATTTATTAGGTTATTCATTAAATTTTTTTTCATTCATTAAATGACCTTCAACAGTCGAAACTCGAGTCTTGTAAAGTGTGTAGATTTATATAACTTCACATTCTTTCTTTAAAAATCTTTAAAAATGACCTAGTCAAAAATTGGCAAAAGTGAGCAACTAGACATGGACACTTTTAACTGTAGATATTTTGATGTTAAAGACTTGACCATTTTTGGCCCATGTTAGAAAGTTATAATTTGCTACGTATATTGGCTCGGACAATCTTTTCACATAATCAACTTTGGCTCCACAACCCATTATGGGTCTTGGCCTCCTAGAATTTTTTTCACTTCCAAACTATTCCGGGACTTAGTTTTCCTCGACGTCGTAGATTCAGTCTGGTCTTTTTTCTTAGAGTCTTCGTAACGATTTTTTTTCTATGATGGGGTTGTTGGCCCCGAGGTAAATCCCTTTATGGGAGCGCCATCTCTCCCGCTCTCGTTACCCCTGACCTCGCCTTCCATACGGATTGGTTACCGCATCTCCCACGAGGTTACTCAGGTTACCAGGGTTCACCACGTGGAAGTGAGAGTTGGCATTGGGTAGGAGAGGCTATGCGACAATCACTACGCGCATGCACTACTCTTAAACCCCTCACATAAAGGTAACAGACGTTAAAACGATTTGAGCAGATTATCTTATTTTTGTCAATTTTCGACTTGATCACTTTTTCAGTACACCCACGATATGTAACTTAAATTGTCATTATATAAGATTTTTTTTTAATTATGGTCTAAAAATTCTTCCGTTTGGTCTTTTGGGTCGCGGCTTAAAAAGGTTAAGAACCACTGAACTACACCACCGAGGAGGACAGCGACAGACAAGACTAGGCAGGCAAGATGATATAGGTGAGACAAGTCAGTCAAAACCAGACGGGCAAGACCAGAGAGGCAAGGACTGAGAAGGAAAACCAGACATACGGGATCAGACAGACAGGACCAGAGGGATATGAGAAGTCTGACAGGACCAGGCAGTCAGGATAAGAAAGACAGGACCAGATTAACAAGTTTGGACAAATCCAGATAGACATGATCAGATTCAAAACAAACCAGATCAGGATCAGGACCAAATAAACAGGACCATAAAAACAGACAAAATTAGACAAACAAATGTAGGCAGACAGAAAAAAAGTTTGTCGGCAGTTCCAGACAAGCAATACAAGACAAGCCTATTTATACGTATTAAGTATGTATGAATATTAAGTATATGTATATATTATGTATGTGTATTACGTAATAGAGTATACAGACCAAAAAAGTAATTTATTTATGATTTTAAGTTTTAATAATTGCTTGTTTGCGAAAACTTTGCGTCAATTTTAAAATATGAAATTGGATTTTTTAATTAATAATCGAGTAAAATTTCCAAAAGCATTTGAAGCGTGAAATAATATAATGATAAAATTATATTAACGTCATCGAACGTTTATAGCGAAATTTCAATTTTGTGCCATCAAAAATGTTCACCGTTTTATTATTTTCGACCCACGAATTATCTAAGAATAAACTTAATTGTTTGTGGCGAAAAACAAAAATTTCATTATCATTTTCATTCAAAAGTGTCGTTGACAGATTTCAGTGTTAAATTTCAATGACGATGTGAATAATACAGAAAGTTCTTCATTTGAAATATCAATATTTTATGATAAATTCTACTCAATTTATGATATTTAATATATTATAATATATAATGGCATTATAAAAATGCAATTGTACAGGGTGGGGCATTTAACGTGATCACCCAAATTATCTCCGTTACCTTTAGGTTAGGTTAGGTTTAAGTGGCAGCTAATGCTCACATAGGCCTCAGATGGGCCCGTTGTGTTACCACGGTACTTGCAGTACAACCCTCATCAGGGGATTTTGTCAAACCATTTCGAGCCGTGGATGAACCTCATGAGAGTCTGCGCATCTAGTGATGCGAGGTCAGAGAGATAATCCAAGAAAGGTCGGCCTAAGAAGAGCAATCGTGTTGCGGTCAGAGAGGGGCATTGGCATAGGTAATGCTGAACACTCTCTGTATTGAGGTGTTTCCCTGAGGCCGCTATTGCTACGTCATCCGCATAGGCGACGACCCTGCAGCCGGATTTCCTAAGTTGGAGGAGCAGCTCATTTAGCGAGATGTTCCAAAGCAATGGTGAGAGGACGCCTCCTTGTGGGGTTCCCCTACTCACCTTCCTTCTTATGTGGGATTCTCCCATTGTGGCCCTAATGTTCCTTTCACGGAGCATTTTTCCGATCAGGTGACATAGAGCGTTGTCCATAGCTAGTCCAGTTAAGGCTGATTCTATGGCTTCAGGCTTCACGTTGTTAAATGCCCCTTCTATATCGAGGAAGACAACCATCGTGAACTCCTTATGCCTCATCGAGCTCTCTATCTGGTTTACCAAGGCGTGGAGTGCTGTTTCCACGGATTTCCCCTTTGTGTATGCGTGCTGAGACATTGACAGCATTTCAGGGTGTAATGCCTCCTTCATGTGCAAGTCAATCAGAGTGTCTTTAGCAGGAACGATGATAAGCTGGTTGGTCTCAGGTCTTTGGGGAGGTGTGTGAGGCCTTTCCTCCTTTTGGGATGAAGACCGCTTCGACCTCTCTCCATATTTTTGGGATCTATGAGAGGTTTATACATGCCTTAAACATAGTCTCCAACCAAGGTGTAACTATATCTATGGCCTCTTGCAGCTCAACTGGATCCCGTCAGGTCCAGGTGACTTAAACGGTTTGAAGCTTTTGATGCTTAACTTAACTTATCTCCACCTACAATTCTGTCAGCCAGATACCGAGGTGGAGCAGTTATGGTGGAGTCCACTACACTTATTCCATTGTTTGGAAAGTGTGTATCCATGAGTAGCTCCAGCGTTTCTGTACATGAGGTTGTCCAGTTTCCATCTTGCTTCTGTATGAAGCTTTGGACTGCCGGATCCTTAGATAAAATTTTTCGCAGTCGGCTGGCTGCTGAGATTTCCTCTATTTGCTCGCAGAGCCGAGCAAAGGATGACCTTTTGGCCTTCCTAACCTCCGTTTTGAAAATCCGTAGGCTGTTCTTATAGGCAGTCCACTCATTGGTGCTTTTTGCCTCGTTGAACAGCCTCCTGCTTTCCTTTCTTAGGGAGCTTATTAACGGCGTCCACCACCGTGGTTTGCTCTTACCTATCCTGCTCACGACTTTGCATGATGTGCGCATGGCCTTGTTACAGGCACCTGTGAACTGTTTTACAGTTCTGTCTAGCTCATCCTCTGTTTTTGGTGTTGGGGGCGGCTCTTCCGATAGAAGACCCGATAGGGTAGTTTTGTACTTACCCCAGTCAGTCTTCCGTTTGTCTACAAACTTAGGCCTTGTTTGCATCTGTATGCCTACCTTAAATTCAATAAACCTATGATCAGAAAAGGAGTGTTCTTTTGACACTTTCCAATTGCTTACAAGGTTAGGCGTTTTAGTGGAAACGAGTGTAATATCAAGTACCTCCTCTCTCACGGCTGTGGTGAAGGTGGGAGTGTTACCTACATTACATATTTCTAGGTCGGAGGTTAGTATAAATTCTAGTAAAGACTCACCTTTGTTGTTCGTGTCCGAGCTGCCCCATATGGTGTGGTGGGCATTGGCATCGGCTCCAATAATCACGTCCGCCCCTACTCGGTTGGCTTCTGTGATTATACCATGGAAACCCTCTGCGGGACTTTCCTTCTCATGGGCGAAGTATCCTGAGATCATCCATAACCTACGGTTAGAAAGTCCCATTGATACAGTGACATTGTCGCAATCGCTGTGGTTAGGCATCATAAAAGCGTTGATGCTTTTATCCGCCAGGACGCACGAGCGTGGCTTACCTGCGTTTTTTACGTATAGTAACCTGTACTTGTCAGAGCCCAGTCCACAGATCTTGGTACCCACGACCCAGGGTTCTTGGATTAGGGCGATGTCGACTCCTCCCTTTGACAGTTGGAGGAGCAGAGCAGCCTAGGCTGCTTTGGGGTGGTGGAAGTTACATTGTATTACCCCCACCATCGCTGAGAGTTTTCTGGCACCGCGACGATCGTTACGTCGTTGTCGTCTTCGGTGTCAGAGATTAGCGCCAGATTCTCCTCTGCTTCGCTAATCTCATCTAGATGGAGAGGTCCGAACATATTAGTGACCCCCATATCTGACATCTCACTGTCTGAATGTGACCGAGGCTCCCCTTCCCTCGAGGGGATTGGGGTTCTCTGGTCACTTTTGTAAACATTCAGGGTAGTGGAGCCGAAGCCGTAGCTGATCACTCCCTTACTTTCTGCCAGTGGCGCTAGAGATGCTTCGTTTAAGATGACAATTACTTGCCTTCTCATATCCGCTGCCTCGCTAACTTTGATAACGCTCTAATCCTCAGTTGGAAGCGTGGGGTTGCTGGTCTGAATTATCTTCAGAATTGTCCTCGGGTCAGAGGGTTCCGTCGGGATCCAGGCTCTCGATCTCGGTCTGCTCGGGAACTTGTCCCTTGGGACAGCCTCGATTCGGGCGCCTGGCCAGACTTCCCCCACTTCCCCGATGGCTTGCTTGTACAGGTCCGCTGATCGTTGATCTGCACAAGCCACCAGCTTGATATGTCCTTGATGCGAACCTGCGTCTCTGCAGCAAGGAGCTGGGCCTGGATTCTTCTGGAGAATGTCCAGGTATTTGCCCAAGAGAGCCGCTTCCACCAGTCCCCATTTGGCTGGCGCGATACTCCCATCCCGGTGACCTCTGTCAATGACCGCCCATACCAGATGATCTTTCATGATCTCACTGTATGAGCGCTTCGGGAGTCCCTTTTTCTTGGACTGTGGCGAAGGACCCAGTCGTGCCCTTTTTTTCCCTATGAGCGGGGATTCATCCATCGATCTGTCCTTTCTTTTGGACGATCCCTGGGTTGCCGCCGACTCATGCTCTTTCGTAACTTTAAGGGCCCACTCGAGTTTCGCCTTGTCTTGATCAGATCGCTTTTCCTCCGGGATGCCCTTAAATTTGTCGAGGAGTTTGTAAGCCGCCCTTCTATCCCTGTAGGCTCTGACGGACGGTTTCACCTCTTTTTTGCTAGATGCCGCTTTATTCAGCTCTGCATCATTACTAGTGCTAGGCCCGGGTTTCCTTAGCCTGCTACTTGTGTTGTCCTTAGAGGACGGGAGTCTCCCTTTACGGGTGGACTTTTTGGGGAACTCACGTTCCGGGAATGGATTGTTGCCCACACCAGATCCGATTGGGCGGCCTGCTTGCGCAGGGTGGGATTCCGAGCTGTTGCCCGTACCCACCTGGTGGTTGTTACCTCGGTTTGCACTATCCATTGAGGGGGGGTGCAATTTATACCTTTTGCCAGGTTTCCTTTCGTTAGGGACCAGACTGACCTCCTTCTGGCCATGCATCCTCTTGGCACGGGTAAGGTCCACCACCGTAGGATTAGGAGTAATAGACTGAAGAAGAAAGAAGTTTAACTCCTTAGCCCTCGATACCAACTAGCATCAGGAGTTGAAAGGTGGTCAAGAGTAGACCGAAGAGTTGACCAAGGGAGGTCGAAAGATCAAAGAAGGAAAGATAAGAGGAAACTGGTAATCTCGTGCCGAAGCAAGGTTACCGTGCAATGGTGTTGGTCCGCGTGTGCAATCCCCTATCCGCCACCCGGGGACGCGCCTGGTAGGGGTTACACCTCCCCCCGCAGGTCCGTTACCTTTAGAGTGATGGAAAAAATGTCGAAAGGGAATTTTATTGTTATCGACGGGTTGGCACAGTGGTTAAAAATACTTTTTTGTCAAGGTCATAGTTCAAGGTCATCAATGGTTTTTCAAATGGGAACATGTTATTTTTTTATCAAGAAATTGTAGCCACTATACACCCGAATCCAGCGATCCATAATATCATGACCTATGACGTTTCTTTTTGCGTGGATTAACACTGCCCCTTTTACGGAATAAATGAATAATTCGATCGAAACACCGGCGGAAAGATGATTTCTGTCAGGATAACATTGTGCATAAAGTTCCTGCGCTCGCATAGAGTTCCTACCGGCCTCACCATGAATCAGAATTATATCCACTTTCTCTGCTTGACTGTATAATACCATTTTGGATACGGTTATTCACAGTTATTTTCAATGGATACACTTGTCACATCATTTCAAGGTCATGATATCATGGGTCACTGGATTCGTCTGAATAGTGGCTACAATGTCTTGATACAAAAATAACATGTTCCCATTTGAAAAACCAGTGATGACTTTGAGGACGCATAAACTGTGACCTTGACAGCAAAGAAATTTTAACCACCGTGTCAGCTCTTCGAAATCAATTAAATTCCCTTTTGACATTTTTTTCGTCATTAAAGGTAACGGAGATATTTGGGGTGGTCATATTAAATGGCCCACCCTGTATATTATAATATATTAAATATGATAAATTGAGTTGAATTTACCTAAGTTATCTGTTTTTTTTTGCGTATGCAAGGAATTTTTGAAAATTCTTAAAGATATAATTCTTAACGATATAAGTTATTTGGTGTAGAAAATATGATAAGAAAATATGATTTGAAATTATTAGTTTATTTTATAAAATTACAGCTTAAGGCCGAGGCCGCACTACGGTTTCTTCCCGCGAGCGGTAACCGATATAACCGCGAAACCGCTCGAGAAACACACAGTACCCTATGGGAAAAATCAGTCGCGGGAAAAAACCGCAAGTAAGGCCGCTTGTATTAGCTTACTTAGGTCACAAAATCACGAGATTCAAAACCGCGGCCGTTTAGCCGTAGTGCGGCCTAGGCCTAAGGCCGAGGCCGCGGCTTTTTCCAGCGAGCGGTTAGTCGCTGTAACCCCGAAACCGCTCGAGAATGTGTGTGACTACGCTATTAAAATCAGTCGCGGGAAAAAACCGCAAGTGAGACCGCTTGTATTAGCTTACTTGGCTCACAAAATCACACGATTAAAAACTGCGGCGGTTTAACCGTAGTGCGGTCTAGGCCTCATCAACTCATAAAAACTAAAATGTTTAATATATGTTAAAATATATGTTTTACCAAAAACTTGATTCATACACGCATTATAACGTTAAATGTGTTTTTTGTAGTAAGTTTTTGTAAAGTTTTCTTCGATTTATTAACTAGGTGCTTTGTGAATCGCTGTATATATTTATAGGTAAAATATACAAAAAATGTATTTTTAAATATAGGCCGACGATATGCGTAGTATACAAACTACACAGCTGCCTCAACGGAATTAGAATAAACCCAAAAAAAAAAACAGCGACGAGTCTAATTGTAAACGAACGATCGACAACCTAACTACTTGAACTAGTACGCTTGGGAGAGCTCTCTCATAGTCGTCCTAAATATACAACCGAAATATTTATATTTAAAAAAATGATCGGTGTATCCAAGTGTCAAGTATTATGTTCGCGTTTACAATTAGAACTCGTCCGACTGTGTAGTTTATGATTTAAATGCGACGGAAGCGTAAATATGTCACGAGTTGACGGCGTAAATAACAGGAAAGTTATCTTTTGGAGGATAATTAAATTTATTATTAGATTCAAATTTCAAGCCACGAAATTGTTTTTTATTTATTTTGAAAAGTTATAATAATTTATTTACGCTTTCCCATTTAACAACATAAAATAATAAAGCAATAGCAATATTTATTATATACAGACAATTTAAAAGTAGGAGTAGCAAACAAACATTACTATCAGCATCATGAATACCAAATACTTATAAGCCGGAAACACCGCGCGAACAGATCAACCACTTCGATCCCAAAAAATCGCCCAAATTGGTCAAGCTATAGAGCATACTAGACTTGGGCCCTGCAGTAGAGATGAGCATGGGACGAGTTTCTCGTTCCAGATACCATCCCATGGGACAGATCGCTGTCACTGTCCCATCCCATCACATTTTCGTCCCAATGTCCCATCCAACAAATCTAACATTTTCGTCCCATCCCATCCAATTTATTCCATCTCATTCATCCCATCCCATCCCATTCATCCCATCCCATTCATCCCATCCATAGGTGGGCACAGTTAATCCAAAAGTTAACTTCGTTAAACGTTAATTCGTTAATACAAAAGTTAACTTCGTTAATGGTTAAAGCGTTAAAATTTCGAAAATTTAACGCAAGTTAAAGTTAACCGTTAAAAGTTAACCATCCAAAACGTATATTGCTTTTGGTACCTTTTGCAATGGGATACAGATAGATTAATTGAATTAATTATTACAAGCGTCAGTAGCGACCAATAGCTGATACAAGCGTCAATAGCATATACCTACACACCTTCTATGAAAGACTAACTAATATGTAAGAAACAGGCTATTTATTGTAATATTCCTAATTTGTCATTAGTTCTACGTTTATGTTGCCTTTCATAAAAGAACATAAGCAGATTAAAATTGTCATCTGACAGTGATGAGCGTTTAGCTCTCAAAATATCTTTCCCTGTTGAAAAGAACGGTTCTACTGTGGCGCTTGATGGGATTGCAGTACTATACAGGGTGGGGCACATAAAGTGTTACAGAGCAATAACAGTCAAGCTATTGATTATATTCAAAAAAGTTTCAGACAAATGTTTTAGGGATCGAGAGGGCCGTCATACTGGACCACTCTATTTTTTTATCGCCGGAGGCGCTGAAGCTACGTCAAGGTCACCTCCACTTTTTTAAATGGAATCATGTATTTCTTTTCGATAATATTATTGCCGATTTTAAGACGAATTCAACGACTTGCAACACAAGGTCATTCTAGTCATGCAAAGTATGAAAATACTCGAAAATATCGCAATAATCACTTTCAAAGGATCGACTAACCTTGGTTTCGGTCTACCTTCAGAAGATGCTCGAAGTGGTGACCCTCGACTTGTAAACACTTGTTAATCCGCTGGTGAAAAGACCGTCTAACTTCAGCCAACATTTGTGGTGTAAATTCGGTACAAGCTCGGCGGATTCTTTCCTTCGTCATCAAGCGTGGTAGGTGCTACCGCCATTACGCGATCTTTGATAAACCCCCATAAAAAGTAATCGGGTGATGTTAGATCTGGCGAGCGAGGTGGCCAAGCTACAGGACCGCCTCGTCCTATCCACTTTTCGCCAAAAATCTCATTCATCACAATAATGTTATCGAAAAAAAAATACATGATTCCATTTAAAAAAGTGGAGGTGACCTTGACGTAGCTTCAACGCCTCCACCGATAAAAAAATAGAGTGGTCCAGTATGACGGCCTTCTCGATCCCTAAAACATTTGCTCTGTAACACTTTATGTGCCCCACCCTGTATATTTAAAAAAATATTCTTTTGAATTTAAGTTCAGCCAAGTTCTCACCAAATTCTGCGCCTTGTTTTTGAGAGATTTTTGGCCTCCTCTAGACCAGCTATTCTCAACCGCTGGTCCGGCGGACCACCAGTGGTCCGCGGAGAAATTTTACTGGTCCGCAGACAATTTTTTCTATCCGCGAGAAAAATTTACTTATAAAAAAAAATAATAACTAAATTTTAATTTATAAAATTACGAAATACAAATATCTTAAACTAATTTTAATTCTATGTAATTTATGATTAGTACGGCACTGAAGAAAAAAAAAAGAAAAATAATTACATATCTTTACATTTAAATATTATTGTAAGTAAATGATAATAAAACTGTTACAATTAACTTGTAGTAGTTCTACCAACAGATATCAATTTTTTCCTCGTCAGATCCAAATTCTTTAATAAATAAATGAACATCATAATTCGACATGTTATGGAATAATACCGGGATCATTTTAGGTATTTTATAATTCAAATTACAATTTGAGTGGGCGGTTCCTCGAAATTTACCCGTTAAATGATCGTGATCGGCGACTTTGTCTGTTACTTGTAATAATTTATTACATATGTGACAAGAAGTGGCCGTATCGTAGGAATTTTGCTCATCTGCAGTTAATTTAATCATCGGAAGTATAACGCTTAAATGTTCCCTGTATAATTCCTTAACATATGCATAGAGGTTCTGACAAAACAATTTCGGGCAATCTTCCCCGGTATAAGTGAAAAATTTACTCAATGAGTCATCGAATGAACATTTTATATTATAGGCGAAACTGTATGGTACATGGATATGTGTCTGATTAGTATAGCTATTGTCAGGGTTCGGTGAGCATGTATCAACAGGTTTTAAAATTGATTCAAAATCTGCGTAAACAACAAAGGGTATACGCATTTTTCTATCGAAATTTTGAAATTTTAATATATTCCCCGGCATCATATCACCTCTCTTATGTTTTACAAGGTCTTCCGTCGGCATAATAGTGTAAATTTTGCTGCAGTCATTCAATTTATGTTGATTAAACGCGAATTCATTTGAAAAAAAGGTTAAACAGCCGTCACATAAATATTTTTTTCTACAATCTACCGAGATTTGACTTCTTACAAGCCGTGAAATATTTTTAATATAAACATAATGACCTTTAACCCCTTCTTCCAAATATAATAAATTTACATGTCTTTCCCTAGTCGCATTAGTATGGTAAATTGGTCCTACTACGTCATGTTGTTTAGATTTAAAATTAAACTCCAAGCTATAAACGTTAATACTAATATTATTCATCTGTTCAAATTTAGGAATGTCTTTGATTCTAAGCGGAAACTCTAATCTGTCATATTTTAAAATTGAAGAAAAGTAGGGATATCATGCCGGGCGATCAGAACTCACATTCGTGGGGTGTAATGCGGATACAATGCTCCATAAAAAACAAAATTCGTCTACATTCTGAACATTGATACAAGCTTTCCGATCCCTAATATCTTTTGGCAGTTCGATAAATGACGACCCACGTATTGGTTTATATTTATTGATATTAATTTCTAAATGGGAAATCTCCCTTAGTGACCAACCCGAATCTTTCTCCTGAAACTCGCTACATTTGGTTTTAATTTTGGCACACATACTGTCATAAGTTGAATCAAAGTTACTCATGCTACGTGTTATTTCGCGATATTTTGTGTTAAATGACTTTAATTCACCTTTGTGTAGTAGTTCTTTAATACCTAGTAAAGTTGTGTTAAAAGAAATATCCCTGGTCCGCGAATCTTTTTTTTAAATTTTACTGGTCCGTGGGCCAAAAAAGGTTGAGAAACGCTGCTCTAGACGATCTTCTTCAGACTGAGTAACAGAGCTGAAAATATACATCTTCTTCTTCTTCTTCATTATTGCTGCTTCCGCTAATACTGGCCCCATTCTTTTCATTTCCATTTGCTTCCCTTTGTCTATACAGAGCGTCATGGGCGTAGCCAGGGGGGGTTTTGTTGGGTCAAACCAAACACCCCCCCCTCGAAATATGCAACATTATATTGAAATCAGGAGGGACGAATAGAGACGACTATCTTCAAGAGAGCATGGTAGATGTGGAGTTACCCTTATACCCTTGTATTTCACTTTTAGAAAGTAATTGGTGCATTTCTTCAAATAAAAATGCAAAATGTTCAATTTAGAAGCTACATTTTCAAATCTGAAGCAAAAGTTTCAATTTCTAAGCAAAATGTTAAGTTTAGAAGCAAAATTTTAAAATCTGAAGCAAAATTTTAAATTTAGAAGCAACATGTTAAATTTAGGAGCAACATTTTTAAATCTGATCCAAAATTTAGAAGCAAAATTTTCAATTTAGAACCAAAATTTAGAAGCAAAATGTTCAGTTTATAAGCAACTTTTATAATTTACAAGCAAAATTTTAAATTTACAAGGAAAATCTTCTATTTAGGAGCTAAATTTTCAAATCTGAAGCGAAATTTTCAAATCAGAATTTTGTCCTTTTAAATCATAATTTTGTGTTTTTAAACAGCAATTTTGTCCTTTTTGAAAAAGGGAAAACCTTCAAATGTCATTCATTCGTTAGAACAAAATAAAAGGTTAGAAAATATTTTCTAAACAAGATATGAGATATGCTTGAGATTCAGCTTGAATTAAGGCAAGCGCTCTAGCCACTGGTAACATGCAAGTAGCCGCGATGCCAAAAGATTCACCAATGCTTTGTTCACGTAATCTTTTAACAGGTTGACGTGAAAGGTGCTAATGCTATCTGCATCAACATCAGAAGAATTCGAATTCGCAGCACTTGATGAGGGCTGAAAATAAAACCGTTCTGAAGGTTTTCTTTTTCCCACGAGTTGACGCTGCTTTTACGTTTTCTTCAATCTGCACATATTTGGATGCATGCGTCGTTTTCACATGTTGTTTGAGATTATTAAGACTAGACATGTGAGCCTTTATTGTACAAACATTAGGCAAACACAGTTTGCATTCATAAATCAAAGTAATCACTAAAGTGTGGCCAAGGATTTGATTCAGTTTCACTTTCAGAGCTTTGCGTAGAAGTAGTAGTGTTCATGATGTAATCTTGAAATGTTACACCATCAACTATTATCAAATAAATGAAGAATGATCAAATATAAATGAAGTCGGTTAAAAATGACGCTAACACTAAAAAAGGCAGGTTATAATAACTCGCACAGAGCAAATAATCAACAGTGTCGCTTTATTTTTTCGGCTCTGTAGTTTCTCGGCTCTGAATTTTTGCTCTTTTGAGCTGTTGCTGGTATGCCCGCGTAGCGCGTAATTCTAACCAAAAATGACAACATGTCAACAAGCAACCAATGTAACGGATTAAAGTTAACGGAAGTTCAATTTAACGGAAGTTAACAAGAGCGTTAACATTTTTTGAGTTAACTTAAAAGTTAATCAGTTAAGCATTTTGTTAACTTCGTTAATTAACGATTAACGGATTAACGAGTTAATGGAAAGACTAGAAAAGACTAGAAAATACTAGAAAAGACTAGAAAAGACTAGACCAGACTAGACAAGACTAGACAAGACTAAACAATACTAGACAAGACTAGACAAGTCTAGACAAGACTAGACAAGACTAGACAAGACTAGACAAGACTAGACAAGACTAGACAAGACTAGACAAGACTAGACAAGACTAGACAAGACTAGACAAGACTAGACAAGACTAGACAAGACTAGACAAGACTAGACAAGACTAGACAAGACTAGACAAGACTAGACAAGACTAGACAAGACTAGACAAGACTAGACAAGACTAGACAAGACTAGACAAGACTAGACAAGACTAGACAAGACTAGACAAGACTAGACAAGACTAGACAAGACTAGACAAGACTAGACAAGACTAGACAAGACTAGACAAGACTAGACAAGACTAGACAAGACTAGACAAGACTAGACAAGACTAGACAAGACTAGACAAGACTAGACAAGACTAGACAAGACTAGACAAGACTAGACAAGACTAGACAAGACTAGACAAGACTAGACAAGACTAGACAAGACTAGACAAGACTAGACAAGACTAGACAAGACTAGACAAGACTAGACAAGACTAGACAAGACTAGACAAGACTAGACAAGACTAGACAAGACTAGACAAGACTAGACAAGACTAGACAAGACTAGACAAGACTAGACAAGACTAGACAAGACTAGAAAAGACTAGACAAGACTAGACAAGACTAGACAAGACTAGACAAGACTAGACAAGACTAGACAAGACTAGACAAGACTAGACAAGACTAGTTATATTAACGATTAACGGATTAACGAGTTAATGGAAAGACTAGAAAAGACTAGAAAATACTAGAAAAGACTAGAAAAGACTAGACCAGACTAGACAAGACTAGACAAGACTAAACAATACTAGACAAGACTAGACAAGACTAGACAAGACTAGACAAGACTAGACAAGACTAGACAAGACTAGACAAGACTAGACAAGACTAGACAAGACTAGACAAGACTAGACAAGACTAGACAAGACTAGACAAGACTAGACAAGACTAGACAAGACTAGACAAGACTAGACAAGACTAGACAAGACTAGACAAGACTAGACAAGACTAGACAAGACTAGACAAGACTAGACAAGACTAGACAAGACTAGACAAGACTAGACAAGACTAGACAAGACTAGACAAGACTAGACAAGACTAGACAAGACTAGACAAGACTAGACAAGACTAGACAAGACTAGACAAGACTAGACAAGACTAGACAAGACTAGACAAGACTAGACAAGACTAGACAAGACTAGACAAGACTAGACAAGACTAGACAAGACTAGACAAGACTAGACAAGACTAGACAAGACTAGACAAGACTAGACAAGACTAGACAAGACTAGACAAGACTAGACAAGACTAGACAAGACTAGACAAGACTAGACAAGACTAGACAAGACTAGACAAGACTAGACAAGACTAGACAAGACTAGACAAGACTAGACAAGACTAGACAAGACTAGACAAGACTAGACAAGACTAGACAAGACTAGACAAGACTAGACAAGACTAGACAAGACTAGACAAGACTAGACAAGACTAGACAAGACTAGACAAGACTAGACAAGACTAGACAAGACTAGTTATATTAACGATTAACGGATTAACGAGTTAATGGAAAGACTAGAAAAGACTAGAAAATACTAGAAAAGACTAGAAAAGACTAGACCAGACTAGACAAGACTAGACAAGACTAAACAATACTAGACAAGACTAGACAAGTCTAGACAAGACTAGACAAGACTAGACAAGACTAGACAAGACTAGACAAGACTAGACAAGACTAGACAAGACTAGACAAGACTAGACAAGACTAGACAAGACTAGACAAGACTAGACAAGACTAGACAAGACTAGACAAGACTAGACAAGACTAGACAAGACTAGACAAGACTAGACAAGACTAGACAAGACTAGACAAGACTAGACAAGACTAGACAAGACTAGACAAGACTAGACAAGACTAGACAAGACTAGACAAGACTAGACAAGACTAGACAAGACTAGAAAAGACTAGACAAGACTAGACAAGACTAGACAAGACTAGACAAGACTAGACAAGACTAGACAAGACTAGACAAGACTAGACAAGACTAGTTATATTAACGATTAACGGATTAACGAGTTAATGGAAAGACTAGAAAAGACTAGAAAATACTAGAAAAGACTAGAAAAGACTAGACCAGACTAGACAAGACTAGACAAGACTAAACAATACTAGACAAGACTAGACAAGTCTAGACAAGACTAGACAAGACTAGACAAGACTAGACAAGACTAGACAAGACTAGACAAGACTAGACAAGACTAGACAAGACTAGACAAGACTAGACAAGACTAGACAAGACTAGACAAGACTAGACAAGACTAGACAAGACTAGACAAGACTAGACAAGACTAGACAAGACTAGACAAGACTAGACAAGACTAGACAAGACTAGACAAGACTAGACAAGACTAGACAAGACTAGACAAGACTAGACAAGACTAGACAAGACTAGACAAGACTAGACAAGACTAGACAAGACTAGACAAGACTAGACAAGACTAGACAAGACTAGACAAGACTAGACAAGACTAGACAAGACTAGACAAGACTAGACAAGACTAGACAAGACTAGACAAGACTAGACAAGACTAGACAAGACTAGACAAGACTAGACAAGACTAGACAAGACTAGACAAGACTAGACAAGACTAGACAAGACTAGACAAGACTAGACAAGACTAGACAAGACTAGACAAGACTAGACAAGACTAGACAAGACTAGACAAGACTAGACAAGACTAGACAAGACTAGACAAGACTAGACAAGACTAGACAAGACTAGACAAGACTAGACAAGACTAGACAAGACTAGACAAGACTAGACAAGACTAGACAAGACTAGACAAGACTAGACAAGACTAGAAAAGACTAGACAAGACTAGACAAGACTAGACAAGACTAGACAAGACTAGACAAGACTAGACAAGACTAGACAAGACTAGACAAGACTAGTTATATTAACGATTAACGGATTAACGAGTTAATGGAAAGACTAGACAAGACTAGACAAGACTAGACAAGACTAGACAAGACTAGACAAGACTAGACAAGACTAGACAAGACTAGACAAGACTAGACAAGACTAGACAAGACTAGACAAGACTAGACAAGACTAGACAAGACTAGACAAGACTAGACAAGACTAGACAAGACTAGACAAGACTAGACAAGACTAGACAAGACTAGACAAGACTAGACAAGACTAGACAAGACTAGACAAGACTAGACAAGACTAGACAAGACTAGACAAGACTAGACAAGACTAGACAAGACTAGACAAGACTAGACAAGACTAGACAAGACTAGACAAGACTAGACAAGACTAGACAAGACTAGACAAGACTAGACAAGACTAGACAAGACTAGACAAGACTAGACAAGACTAGACAAGACTAGACAAGACTAGACAAGACTAGACAAGACTAGACAAGACTAGACAAGACTAGACAAGACTAGACAAGACTAGACAAGACTAGACAAGACTAGACAAGACTAGACAAGACTAGACAAGACTAGACAAGACTAGACAAGACTAGACAAGACTAGACAAGACTAGACAAGACTAGACAAGACTAGACAAGACTAGACAAGACTAGACAAGACTAGACAAGACTAGACAAGACTAGACAAGACTAGACAAGACTAGACAAGACTAGACAAGACTAGACAAGACTAGACAAGACTAGACAAGACTAGACAAGACTAGACAAGACTAGACAAGACTAGACAAGACTAGACAAGACTAGACAAGACTAGACAAGACTAGACAAGACTAGACAAGACTAGACAAGACTAGACAAGACTAGACAAGACTAGACAAGACTAGACAAGACTAGACAAGACTAGACAAGACTAGACAAGACTAGACAAGACTAGACAAGACTAGACAAGACTAGACAAGACTAGACAAGACTAGACAAGACTAGACAAGACTAGACAAGACTAGACAAGACTAGACAAGACTAGACAAGACTAGACAAGACTAGACAAGACTAGACAAGACTAGACAAGACTAGACAAGACTAGACAAGACTAGACAAGACTAGACAAGACTAGACAAGACTAGACAAGACTAGACAAGACTAGACAAGACTAGACAAGACTAGACAAGACTAGACAAGACTAGACAAGACTAGACAAGACTAGACAAGACTAGACAAGACTAGACAAGACTGGTTATATTAACGATTAACGGATTAACGAGTTAATGGAAAGACTAGAAAAGACTAGAAAATACTAGAAAAGACTAGAAAAGACTAGACCAGACTAGACAAGACTAGACAAGACTAAACAATACTAGACAAGACTAGACAAGTCTAGACAAGACTAGACAAGACTAGACAAGACTAGACAAGACTAGACAAGACTAGACAAGACTAGACAAGACTAGACAAGACTAGACAAGACTAGACAAGACTAGACAAGACTAGACAAGACTAGACAAGACTAGACAAGACTAGACAAGACTAGACAAGACTAGACAAGACTAGACAAGACTAGACAAGACTAGACAAGACTAGACAAGACTAGACAAGACTAGACAAGACTAGACAAGACTAGACAAGACTAGACAAGACTAGACAAGACTAGACAAGACTAGACAAGACTAGACAAGACTAGACAAGACTAGACAAGACTAGACAAGACTAGACAAGACTAGACAAGACTAGACAAGACTAGACAAGACTAGACAAGACTAGACAAGACTAGACAAGACTAGACAAGACTAGACAAGACTAGACAAGACTAGACAAGACTAGACAAGACTAGACAAGACTAGACAAGACTAGACAAGACTAGACAAGACTAGACAAGACTAGACAAGACTAGACAAGACTAGACAAGACTAGACAAGACTAGACAAGACTAGACAAGACTAGACAAGACTAGACAAGACTAGACAAGACTAGACAAGACTAGACAAGACTAGACAAGACTAGACAAGACTAGACAAGACTAGACAAGACTAGACAAGACTAGACAAGACTAGACAAGACTAGACAAGACTAGACAAGACTAGACAAGACTAGACAAGACTAGACAAGACTAGACAAGACTAGACAAGACTAGACAAGACTAGACAAGACTAGACAAGACTAGACAAGACTAGACAAGACTAGACAAGACTAGAAAATACTAGAAAAGACTAGAAAAGACTAGACCAGACTAGACAAGACTAGACAAGACTAAACAATACTAGACAAGACTAGACAAGACTAGACAAGACTAGACAAGACTAGACAAGACTAGACAAGACTAGACAAGACTAGACAAGACTAGACAAGACTAGACAAGACTAGACAAGACTAGACAAGACTAGACAAGACTAGACAAGACTAGACAAGACTAGACAAGACAAGACAAGACTAGACAAGACTAGACAAGACTAGACAAGACTAGACAAGACTAGACAAGACTAGACAAGACTAGACAAGACTAGACAAGACTAGACAAGACTAGACAAGACTAGACAAGACTAGACAAGACTAGACAAGACTAGACAAGACTAGACAAGACTAGACAAGGCTAGACAAGACTAGACAAGACTAGACAAGACTAGACAAGACTAGACAAGACTAGACAAGACTAGACAAGACTAGACAAGACTAGACAAGACTAGACAAGACTAGACAAGACTAGACAAGACTAGACAAGACTAGACAAGACTAGACAAGACTAGACAAGACTAGACAAGACTAGACAAGACTAGACAAGACTAGACAAGACTAGACAAGACTAGACAAGACTAGACAAGACTAGACAAGACTAGACAAGACTAGACAAGACTAGACAAGACTAGACAAGACTAGACTAGATGATCCCATCCCATTCATCCCATCCCATTCATCCCATCCCATTCATCCCATCCCATTCATCCCATCCCATTTATTCCATCCCATTCATCCCATCCCATCCGGGTCGCGTGGCCCGTCCCATTCATCCCATTTTTTCCCATACAGCAAACTTTCTTTTCGGTTCAGACTTTCTTAACGATAATTCGTTCAAATTAAATTTTTCCGTAATTACTTTAGTTGACAGTGAGTAGTTCTTTTTCGTCGCAAACGGATCGTAAGACGGAAGTACCTCGTTATAACAGAAATCTCCTGGGCTGGATATATTATGAAAAATGTGCATATTGGCACGATAAGCAATTAATTATACACGAACTAGATTTACTAGATATCAAAACTTATCCCACTCCGTCCGATAGCATTTGTTAAAATCAACACTTGTCGTCCCATCCCACGCGACGTTCACACCACTCATCTCATCCTATGGGACGATGGGATGTCATCTCTACCCTGAAGGCTCTTAAAGTCAGATTAAAGAAGTCTAAATCACTACACTTGTTAATATAATTTAAATAAACTATTTAAAACCATATTTACATTAGATATTATAGTAATTTTTATATGAATTAATTTTCATTTTTTATTCATTAAGCGCGTACTATCTTGAAATTTAAATAAAACAAAGTTTGTGACAGATATCTTCCAATTTTTTTATTTGTTTGAAAGGCCTATCGATGCCATTATGTATGGAATGTAACATCCTGCAAATGTCCGCAGCGGCTTCGATGGTTAGCGCACATTCAAAATGTCCAATTTTTCCATGATTCTGGGGCACAAATCAATCTGAATTTCACCGATGGCATGAGTTATTTTGGCTTTCAGGGCCACTGCGGTTTGTGGCTTATTCGCATATACATGCGACTTGATCTAATCTATATCTAATCTTGATCTATAACTAACTAACTATAAACTTGATCTAATCTATAAAAATCTGTCAGGGTCAAATCGCACGATCTCGATGGCCAGTTCACATCACCTCGAGATGAAATCGCTCGTGCAGAATGTCCAATATGGCAAGAGCTGTGTAGCACGTTGCTCCGTCCTGTTGAAACCACATGTCGTTGGTGTCCATATTATCCAATTCAGACCAAAATAAGTATAGCCTTCCCGGTTGACGATGACGGCGTGGCCAACGTCGTTCTCAAAGAAATATGGATCGATGACGCCACCTGCCCAAAATCCACACCAAAGGGTGATTTTTTCGGGATGCATTGAACGCTCATTGATCTCATGTGGATTGGAATCGTCCCAAATTCCTCCAGAAACCCATTCATCCAGAAATGGGCCTCATCGCTGAAGATGATTATTTGATGAATAGGGTCAGTTTCCAACTGCTCCAGGGCCCATTCAGCGAAGAAACATCGTTGTCTATGGTCGTTTACCTTCAGCTCCTAGGTCAGTTGAATTTTGTACGAGTGCATGCCCAAGTTGTGCATGCCCACGATGCAAATTTCATTTAGGTTTGCAAAAGGGCGAGTTGTTGTGAGCGATGCGAAATCAACTGCCTCGGATTCTGCTTCACACTTTCACGGACAGCAGTAGGGAAAGATCCTTCGTTCTATTTCCTCCTCACTTCTCGTCCCCCCACCACTACCCCCACCAACATCAAAGCAAACAGCATTTAAACAGTTTTTTAAAAACCTGTTTAAAAGCTGATTAAAGTGGATGGAAAGTGTAAGGAAAGTGGACGGTGGACGGAAAAAGTGGACGGAAAAAAGTGTACTCTCGACTGAAAAAAGTGGACGGAAAGTGAACGGTGGACGGAAAGTCGATGGATTTCTATCCATTCACTTTCAGTCCACTTTTTGCGGCTTCTCGCACAACGGCTGTTCAATTTACTAACAAAGCTATCTACATCAATCTCTGAACCACCAATTCTATTGCTTACACAGGCTTGGATGATGTTCTGCTGGACCGGGTTCACTGTTGCTTGGAGGTGTTTCTGTGATCGTAGATCCCCTGCAAACTTTAGCCTTGTTGGGGATTGTTGATTGTATATTTTACAGAATGGGATCTGAGGGTGTTGGTGGTGGTAGTGGAGGGGGCGAGGAGTGAGGAGGGAATAGAACGAAGGATCTTTCCCTACTGACAGCGGAGATGTTTTCGGTTGATTTTGCGTTTCGTCGTCATGCTCGTGTTGGTTTATTGTTTACTGAACTAGTAGACTCAAATTTATCACCCACAGTACGATTAGTTCTCGGTAGGACGATTATTGCGACCGTAAAATGGGCGCAGCGCGCGGAACGTTGCCCGCACAGAACACCCATTTTGATAAAGCAATTTTATCATTTGCAAGTGTTGTTGAACGATATATCCGTCCATGGTGATTTGGCAAAACAGACTGAATAAATGACAACCAATTCGACAGGCGTAGCTTCAACATTATGGGCGCTACCTACTATCAAAGCTCGGATGTCCCTATTGGAAGACCCTATATAATTCAATTATTAATTCAACTATATTTCAATTAAAAATTATAATTCAAAATTATTAACTATATTGCAATTCAATATGAATTTAAAGTGGAATTTAATCTAGTAAAGATAAAATTTCCAAAAAAAAACGATTCCTAATATATTAAAGTAGTAAACATAAATCACATGTTTTAGTCCGGGACCGCACTACGGTTTTTTTCCCGCCAGCAGTAACCGCTTAAACCGCAAAACCGCTCGTGAAACACTATGGAATTTTAGTAGTAGAATTAATATGTCAAGTTGAATTGAATCTGTCAAGTTTAATTTACTTAGTTCGTTCTGTCAAGCTTAATCTATCAAGATTGATCTATTAAGTCTGATCTGTCAAGTTTTATCTATCAAGGTTGATCTATTACGTTTGATCTGTCCAGATTAATCTATCAATATTGGTCTATTAAGTGTGATTTAGCAAGCTTGATATGTCATAGTAGATCCATTTGAGCTGTCAAGATTAATCTGTCAAGTTTGATCTATATAGTTTGATCTGTCAGGAGCTTAGGAAAGTTAAAGATCTATCCAGAAGGCAATTCAGCTTCAGTGAGGGACTCTCAACTAGACGCAATAATGAGAGTACTAAAGGTGGCAGAAGTGGCTGGAGAAGGATTTCTGGTAAAAAAGAATTTGAGCACTTGTAACGCTAGATGTTAAGAACGCCTTTAACTCCGTCGCTTGGAAAAATATTGTTGAAGAATTAATAGCAATAGACTTTCCACCATATCTCCTGAAGCTCGTAAGCAGCTACCTCTGCAAACGAAAAATTATAGCGGCAGAGGGTTAAAGTGTGGAAAGACAAATCTACAGTGGTATTCAACAAGGCTCCGTAATGGAACCAACTTTGTGGAAGATCCTGTATGATGCAGTCCTTAGACTGAAGTTGCCAAAGGAAGCAAGTTGAAGGAGGGAAGCTGTCGGTTTCACCAACGACTTGGCCCTCATCGTCACCGGATTATGAGAAAACTGTGTTATCTACATGGAAAACAAAGCCAAAGCACTAATAGACAACTGGTTGGAGAAAAAGCAGCTAAAGCTCGCTCCAGAAAAGACCGAAGCGGTTTTATTGACAGGAAGAATGAAAGTAGGACCAGTCACATTCAAAATAAAAAGCGAAATAATAATACCAAAGGAGGTCATTAATTTCTTAGACGCAACTATAGATAAAAATCTCTCCTTTCGACAGCACATTGTTCTTGCAGCTGGGAAGGCATTAAAAACCTCAACAGAACTTGGCAAACTTATGCCAAATGTAGGTGGTCCTAACAGCACCATACGGCTCTTGTATTCAGTTGTCGAATCTGCCATGCTCTACGCAGCGCCAATCTGGAAGCGAGTCATGAAGAGAGCAAATCTAAGGCAAAAACTGCAATCCATTCAACGCAAAATGGCTCTATTTTGGAATCAGGAGTCTCATCCACTCACCCCTCTTTGAGGCTTCCCTGATACGGTCCTATATGCACTCGCGTGTGCAGTGCACATAGGACCGTCTCAGGTGACTCTGTTCTCGTTATTGCGGGAATAGTTCCTATAGAATTTCTTGTTGAAGAGAGAGACAATCTTTATAAAGAAAGGAGCAGTGAAAACAAAAAGAAACTGAGAAAAAAGGCAAGGACCCAGATGCTCGAAAGTTGGCAAGAGTACTGGGAAGCCTCAGAGAGGGGTGAGTGGACGAGACTCCTGATTCCAAATTGGAACCATGGGTCACGAGAAGGCACGGAAAAGTTACCTGACGCAGGCACTGAGCGGTCACAGGTGTTTCAAAGACTACCTGCACAGTATTGGGCGCGAAGCAGACAACCAGTGCGTTTATTGTGATAAGACAGATAATGTGTATCACACAATCTTCGAATGCCCCAGGTGGTCTTTGGAGAGCGACATATACACTTCAAAAACAAAAAGAATTTTAGAAACTAACACACTTACGGAGACAATGCTTAGGAGTGAAGAAGACTGGTCTGCAAAAGAAATCATGATAAGGGACATACTAAGCATGAAAGAACAGGATGAACGGACAGAACAACATAGAGAACGAAAACTGAAAATAACCTGAATCACCTTCGGTGCATGGGAACGTAAGGACATCAAGTAAGGTCAAAGCCATCATATCTTGAAGATATGCTAAAAGCGGTTCCAAGATGCCCGTGAGTTTCGAGGGGGGGGGCACTTGTCAATTTAATTGAATATGCTTGCTACGCCCCCCATATTAAAAAAAAAGTTTGATCGGTCAAGCTTAATCTATCAAGATTGATCTATTAAGTCTGATCTGTCAAGTTTTATCTATCAAGGTTGATCTATTAAGTTTGATCCGTCACACTTAAGCTAACAAGATTGGTCTATTACGTTTGATCTATCAAGCTTGATATGTCATGGTTGATCTATTTGAGCTGTCAAGATTAATCTGTAAAGTTTAATTGAATCTGTCAAGTTCGATCTATCTAGTTTGATCTGTGAAGTTTAATCAATCAATTAAGCTTGATCTATTATTCTACGTTATGCGAAAAATCAGTCGCGGGTGCCAAAAAACCGCAAGTGGTTAAACCGCAGTAGCTTACTTGAGTCACAAAATCACGCGATTATAAACCGCAGCGGTTTAGCCGTAGTGCGGCCTAGCCCTTAACCTTTATCTTCAACACGTTAGTCTACAATATATTAAAAAAACTTAATGGATTTCTTGGCTAAATACAATTAGATTGATTATATTGTGTGTGTGTAATCAAATCTCAAAATATTAGATTATTGATTTAAAAAGATTTGATTTAGATAAAGATTAGATTATTGATTCAAAAAGATTAGATTTGAAAGTTTCATTTCGTGACAAATTTCTGTAAAGTTAATTATTTTTAGATTGCAACATTTCATGTTAGCCAAGTTTACCCTTCTTTGTCCGAAACTCTACTTTTCTATAAATATCGAAACGAGCAGTTTCTATAACATAACAATGCCGGAGAGCAAAGAAAATTTCATTTAGGTTTCAAGTTTTGCCCTTGTGTGGTTTATTACTACCAGCACGCACTTTCGTCCCCGAAGAAACTTTTAATTGCTAATTACTTTTTCCATAAACTTTTCCTTGGATTTTCGTTGCGGCGTCTATGAGAATGGGCGAATTGAAATAAAAGTGTTAATAAATTACAACGAAACGACTTCACGAAGCCGAATTAATCTTCGCGCATTTAGTCTTTTAGAGTTGATTGGCTCATTAAGCCAACTAACACTAGCTCAGAATTGCCAATTACTTTTTAAGGTTTTTTTCCGGGTTTAGTCGATTTCCTTTTATTACTCGATTACAAAATTGAATCGGCAGAATGCCTTACAAATTTTCCCATCAGAATTTTATGTGTTAATATAGACTGCACTAAATGCATGAAGACAATCATAATTAAATTATCCTGAAAAGAAGACTGCAGTCAAAGTCTTATTAATCTAATTATTAATTAATAATTATTAATTAATCTAATAATAAAATCTCAAAGCATTTTATTAGAAAGCAATTTGTCTAGCCTTGTCTATTTTTGTATAGCATTGTCTGGTCTTGTTTTGCCTGGTCTTGTCTGGACTTGTTTGGCTTTGTCTAATCTTGTCTGGTCCTGCTTGGTATTGTCTGACCTTGTTTGGTCTTGTCTGATGCTCTCTGATCTTGTCTAGTTTTGCGTGGTCTTGTCTTGTCTAGTCGTGTCTTGTCCGGTCTTGTCCGTTCTTGTTCCGTCTTGTCCGGTCTTGTCTTGTATGATCTTGTCTGCTCTTCCTTGACATTGTTTAGACTACTACGGTCTTGTCTAGTATTGTCTGGGCCTGCCTGGTCCTGTCCACTCATGTCCTGTCTTGTCCGGTCTTGTCCCGTCTTGTCTTGTCTGGTATTGTCTGGTTTTGTCCGTTCTTGTCTGGTCTTGTCTGGTGTTGTCCGATCTTTGTTTGGTCTTCTCTTGTCTGGTCCTATCTTTTTTTTTTTTTTATTTTCTCAAGTGGCTCCACTGAAAAGGAAGGGTAGAGGGACCGCCAACGATGGCATTACTGCCTCTGCCCACCCTTCGAGTCTTCCTGCACCAGATGAGCTTTATTCAATAAAAGTACAACAGGATTTACATGAAAGTACAAGATGCTATGCAATAGCATTTATAATTTACAAAAAAAAAAAAAAAAAAAGTAAAAAAAAAAAAAAAAGAAAAACCCTACCGCCGTGTTCCCACTCAGGCAACTCCTTAGCCCGTATAACTAGTCGCGAATCGGATTAAGGCCGCCCACACCCTCCACCCACCTTGCCAGCGAGGCCACCCGCCACGGCTTCGGCTGTGAGTTCCCCTTCTAAGGCCGACGCCAGGGCCTGTCGATGCCTCTCCCAATGTGGACACGCTACGACAGTGTGCTCCGCGTCGTCGCGCACGCCCTCTCCACAGGATGTTCACCTGTCGTCTGGGGCTTTCCCAATCCTATGGAGATACGTTCGGAAGGACCCGTGTCCGGTAAGAAGCTGGGTGATGAAGTATGAACCCACCTCGTCCAGCCCTCGTCCCATCCACCGAATTAAATCAGGGATGAGGCGACGAGTCCACGGGCCGTTTCCGCCGCGCGACCACCTCCTGCCAGCAGGCAAGTAGTTGCTCCCAAGCAACTCTCCTTGTCTCCTCCCGACGCGCGCTCCATAACAGGAGGTCCGCGGGAGGAATCCGCAATATGTCCTCCACGGTGTCACTGCTGGCAGTGCGGTAAGCCCGGGCAACCCTAATGGTCACCGGGCGCAGCGCTCGTCGCAAACGCTCCCTGTTACGGGCGTTACCCCTTACCGCGACTGCCCACTCCGGTGCCGCGTATAGGGGTCTGCTAGTGGCACACTGGCCATAAGCCTCCTCCTATCCTCCCCAGGCCCGGTGGCTCTCGGAATGAGACGAGCCAGCTGTAGTGATGCGCGTGCTGCGTTGCCGGCGGCGTGGCCCACGTGTAATCCCCATTGACCCGCCTGGAGGATCACACCGAGGTACTGGATCGACCGTTCGACCGGTATCCTCTCTCCCTAGATTTCAATCTCTAGAATGCCTCTACTGAATAACCTGACTTTCTAGTGCAGGGCCGCCTATGTTTTAGAGGGGGAGAGCTAAAGGCCCGCAGCATATTCCAGCACCCGTCTGTGAAGACAAGTGCCAGGTCGTCTGCGTACGCCACAATACCCACCCCTGTGGGCAGTAACCGTCTCACCGTCCGCAGAAGGCCGTCAAAGGCGACATTCCACAAGAATAGTCCTAAAATCGATCCCTGCGGAACCCCGGCAGATAACCCCCGCTCACGCCAGTCCTCCCCCTCGGGGTACTTGGTGAGGCTACCGCTGAGGCCCTTAGTAAGGCTACCGCTCTGCGGACCTCCTCCACGGTGAAGAAGGCCGCCCCAACGTACCGCCTCACGACAGCGCGTCCCACCCGCCTCGCCGTGACGGGGAAAAGGTGGTCAACCACGGCTTCGGTCCCACCCATCACGCACGCGTCAGGTCTACCGTCCACCCTTCCCTCGGTGCCCGAACCGACCGGTGAATATGTGGTAAGGCAAGCCCCACGGATCGCGGTCGACCAGAAGGCAAAGTTCCTGCCACCGCTGGGACTTGTTTCGCGCAATCGCTCGTCGAAAATCACCACGGTCCTGTTTCGCCCGCTCCTCTGCATCCTGACACGGCTCCCCTCTGACTGATCTAGCCTGGTTTTTTTAGTCTGGTCTAGTCTGGTCTTATCTGGTCTTGTTTGGTCCTACTTGATTATGTTTGGTCCTGTGTGGTCCTGTCTGGTCCTTTTTGGTCCTGTCCGGTCTTGTCCCGGCTTGTCCGGTCTTCTACGGTCTTGTAGACGTGTAGTCTTTTTTGGGTTTGCTTGGTTTTGTCTAGTATTGTCTGGGCTAGTATGGTCTTGTCTGCTCTTGTTTGGTTTTGTATGTTCTTGTCTGATCTTGTCTGGTCTCGTTTGGTGTTGTCTGGTCTGGTCCTGTCTTGTATGGTCTTGAATTGCCTCTGGTCTGGCCTTGTCCTGACCCAAATGTAAAAGTCAACGACACTATCCAATTGGAAATCAACGCTTCCAAAATCCTCGATTACATTAAGTTAGATTCTGGAAACCTCTGCATGATCACTGAGTGTAGAAATTTGGGACGTGTAGGAAGTGTAGCTAATAGGAAACGCCATCCTGGATGTGGTGGTGGCTCAGATAGCTAAGCACTTGGCTCTTAGGTCAAATAGGGGTTCAAATCCCACACAGAACCAAAGCAGCAAAAATTAAAAACTAATGGATGCAACCCATCAAATTCAATTCCCCCAATCCGGCTTTGGCAATCGTTGGGTCTCAACTGCCTAACAGTTTCTCTGGAAATTTGTCGTTCGGATTCGACGTTAAACTGTAGGTTCCCTATATTCAAATCTTAATGCTGAGGTTAGATATGGGGCAAAGAAGAGGTCGGTGCCCCAGGCGTGGGAATATAAAGGCTGATGACGACATCCTGGATCATTCGATGTTGTCTATATCAAGGAATCGCAAGGACACATTTTTGCTACTAGGTTAAACAATGTATTTATCATTGGTAATAGCGCCAAGGCATTCGTTTCGCTTCCGCGCGGAAAGGGTATCAAACTTGCCCTTCTCTGGTTTTGACTTTTGTATGGGCTAGTATGGTCATGTATGTACTTGTCTAGCCTTGTGTGGTCTTGTGTGGTTCTGATTTGTCCTGTCTGGTTCTGACCGGTCTTATCTGCTCTTATTTGGTCTAGTCTGGTGTTCTCTGAGCTAGTATTTTACTGCTCTTGTCTAGTATTGTCTGGTCTTGTCTTGTGTGGCCATGTCTTGTCTGGTCTTGTCTTGTCTGGTCTTGTATGGTCTGGTCTGCTTTGGTCTAGTCTGGTCCTGTCTTGTCTTGTCCGATCTTTTCGGAATTTGGGTGGTTTTGCCTGGTCTTGTCGGGGTTTGTCTCGTCTTTTCTGATCTTGACTGGTCCTTTCTAATCTTCTCTAGTCTTGGCTAGTCTTATCTTGTCTACTCTAGTTTTGTCTAGTCTAGTCTAGTATTGTCTTGTCCCATCGTGTCCAGTCATGTCTGGACTTGTCTAGTATTCTCCAGCCTTGTCTAGTCTAGTCTAGTTCTCTCTAGTCCAATCTGCTTCAGTCTCTTTCAAACTTTTGCAGTCTTGTCAAGTTTTCCAATCTTGTTCAGTATTGTTTAGTCTTGTCCAGTCCTCTTCAGTTTTGTTTAGTCTTGTCCATTCCTTACCAGTCTTTCCAAGACTTGCGTAGTACTGTGTGGTCATATTTGCTCATATCTGTAGTGTTATCTAATTGTAGGTCTTGTCCAGTCTTGTTTAGTCGTTATTGCAGCTTAGTCGTGTTTTATTAAAGTTAAAGTTGAAAGTTTAAATTAGAAAATTCCATAAAAACTTTCTGGTTGCTACTAGAGCTCGAATATACTTAATAATTATATCAGATCTGGTAAAATTGCGGCCCGCGGGCCGCATGTGGCCCCAGTTGAAATATTATGCGGGCCGCGAAGCACTTTAATGTAGTTATAAACTTTAATTTGGTTTTGTGATTCGCATTCTAAAATATACACAGCTGTAAAAATGCAGAAAGTCTGTCCATAACTTGCTTATTATGTTTACCAGGCCTGATGTTTATTTTATTATCTACCTGCCACTATTTCATAGACACTGCACATTTACGGGCTCTAAAAATATATCGTTTAACAGTATATATCAGGGCTGTTCAACACGCTGGCCCAGTTTTTGTGGCGCGCGGAGCGGGCCTTTCTTCTTCTCCTGATACCATGACCTTTCAACGATCGTTGGCTATCATGTTGGCTACCATGTTGACGATGGTTATTTTGTTGAAAGCGGCCCGGAAAAGCTGAACCGTAGACTTCCTATACCACTTCCTCAAGTTCTTTAACCACGATGTTCTCCTTCTTCCTAGGCCCCGCTTGCCTGGTATTTTTCCCTCTATAATAAGGTGTAGCATATTTTGGGCATAGCATATTTAAGGTGTAGCATGTATCATATTTTTCCGAGTGCCTTATAAAATGACCAAAATATTCTAATTTTCGCCGTTTGATAGTTTTGATATTTCCAGATCTTTCCAGACTATTTTTTCATGCGATTGAGAACTGTATTGTTGTTGCCTCTGTCCACCCAACTGATCTTTAGTAATCGTCGGTACAACCACATTTCGAGTGATTCGAGGCGTTTAAGCATTACTTCCGTGAGTGGTCATGCCTCCATGCCATGCAAGAAAACTGGAAACACATAGCAGCGTGCCATTTTCATTCTTAATTTTAAAGTTAGATCATTGTTAGCACTTTTGTTAGATCATTGTTAGCACTTGTTAGCACTTTTTTCATTTTTGTAAAGGCGGCTAAGGCTTTTTCTATTCTGGTTTTGATGTCGATGCTCGGGTCCCATTGATCGTTGATGTTGCAACCCACGTACACCTTTACTTTTTTACAATTACCTTTACTGATGACCATATATTTTGTTTTGTTGACATTGAGTTTTAAGCCAAATTGAGTACAGGTGTCTTATTCATTAGATTTTGTAGATCTTCTTCGTTGTTCGTTACAATTAGTGTATCGTCAGCGTATCTTATATTATTAACATTAACTCCATTTATATTGATTACTTCACTGGCATCGTCAAGAGCTTCAATGAATATCTCTTCCGAATAGAGATTGAAAAGCATGGGAGACAGAATGCAGCCCTGTCGCACTCCTCTTTTGATATTGACTTCTTCCGATAATTGATGCTCCACTCGTTTTCAGCTGTCTGATGCCAGTACAAATTGGTAATCCGTCCAATATCTTTGCAATCTATTCCAGTCGTCTTTAAAATTTGAATCATTATATCATGCCATACTTTGTAAAACGCTTTTTCAAAATCGATCGCATAAAGGAATACATCATGATTGACATCGCGACATCTTTGGATGAGTACATTAGGACCAAATAGAGCCTCTCTAGTTCCGAGGAGGTTTCTAAAACCGAACTCACTGTTCCCGATCCTTTCCTCTAGCTTCTTATATATCCTGCCATGAATTACGCGCATAAATATTTTTAACTCATGGCTCATTATACTAATTGTTCGATGGTCATTACATCTAGTAGCTTTGCTCTTATTTGGTATCATGACAAAAGTGGAATTTAGCCAATCGGACGGTAATACCCGGTGATATGCCGCAAAGGCTAGACAAGATACGGAGAGACCGCTGAATCAGGAAATATACCAAAATACGCCTTATGAACAGCCTGGTTTTTCCGATATTTTTGTATGGAGCGGAAACATGGCGCCAGGTCCATGTTGTGAAGGATCGACGCAAGATCGACGCCCTAGAAATGTGGTGTTGGAGGCGCATGCTGGGAATCAGCTGGACTGCTCACCGGACTAACGTGTCCATACTCAAGGAATTAAAAATTGAACGGCGTATCTCGTCGCTTGTTCAATTACTAATCCTCAGATTCTTTGGACACGTTTCCCGCAAAAGTGACTCAGTGGAGCAGCTGGTGATTCAGGGCAGAGTGGAAGGTAGCAGACCTCGTGGCCGATCACCAACTCGATGGACAGACACCATTAAATCTGTCACTGAGACTTCTGTGGCAGAATGCGCGCGCCATGCGACCAACAGGAATCTATGGAGAAGATTGCCGAAGGTAGCAGTGAAAAAGCAGACGACTCCCCATGACCGCGGCCACTATGTCAAGAGTCAACAACTCAAAAGAAGATGCCGGTAAATCGGGCATTTAAATATATAAATTACCGTCAAATACGAGATATGCACAATTATTACATTAACGATAAAATACAAATAAAGTAACGTGTGTAGTATTTTTTAATATGAACCGTAGACTAGCCATACCACTTCCTAAAGTTCTTTAACCACGATATTCTCCTTCTTCCTGGGCCCCGCTTGCCTGGTATTTTTGCCCCTATAATAAGGTGTAGCTTTTCATATTTTTCCGGGTGCTTTATAAAATGACCAAAATATTCTAATACGGAGCGGCACTCCAAACCGCATTTTTTAAAGCGGCCCTTGGGGCATTTTCAGTTGGACAACCCTAATATAGATGCAACGTTCGTGGTATACAAATAACTGAATAGAAAATTATTTAATGCGGCCCGCGGTGAAATTTTCATACGCAATGTTGCCCGACAGCGAAAAGATTTGCCCACCCCTGATCTATATAGACCGTAGAAGGAACCAATTTGACTATATCTGAATATACGTTTATTATATGACTACAGTATAATATTGATAATCCGGCGGTTGGTTAATCCGACACGTTCAGTAATCCTGCGCTCTGGGGAAACACGTGTCTTTTCTTTACGCTGCCTCGTGTCGGAAATAAACCTCGCGCACAGAAAAAATATAGTCAAAACAACGCCATCCCGTGTTCTTGGCAAAAGGTCTGACCAACACACCCTGCTTTTAACTCTGAAAACTTGATTGACGATTCTGACCAAGCTAACTCCACTCTACAATTGTTTTACTATTTGTTCTAAGTTTGTACATATTCTTTTTGTTTACCTATTACCTATATAGATTACATTTACCTATATATATACATATTTTATTCTTTCTGAAATACAATTTTACATAAAATATATGAAATTGTTATTGTTTTGTTTTAATCCTGATAATTCTCTTGATAATTCGGCGGTTGTCTGGTCCCATATGGGTCGGATTATCGAGATTATAATGAATATATTTACCATTGGACTATATATGAATATACGTTTAAAATTTGACTTTGAGTTATTCATACATTAGTCGGATAATGATAATTGACGCTAATTTATGCAGTTTAACTAATTGTCACGCTTTGCTAGTTTATAGTGTATTAAACCGAAGTGAACTTGTATTTACACATTATTAACAATTCTTTTCTGTCTCGTTCCAGGTGAGTCAACAAATAAATTGGTTTTCAAGTTATCGACTTCTTCCATCTAACGGTCTGTTAAAACAAGTATGGGACAACTATTTGGAATTATAAATATGGGGAAATATAAGTGAAAATATAAGTATACTGGAAAATGTAAGTGAAAATGAGTTAAATCATTTTAGAAAGACGCTTTATTAGGAGAAATTTTTTTAGGAAAAAGTTAATTGAAACTGTGGTTTTAATTGAAAACAGGATTCGTGTTTGTATGTAAAAAATAAGCAGTGATTGTAAAAATGAAATTGTTGGGTATTTGAAGGGAAAGAAAGTTGAAAATTATGACCATAATTATATTACATGAAAGCTGGAAGAAATCTGCACACGTTCTAATTGGAAAAGAATTTGTGATATTACAATATTTTCTAGTATTGTTTAATCTAGTCTTGTCTTGTCCAGTCTTGTCTTGTCTAATCTTATCTAGTCTTGTCTAGTCTTGTCCATCTTGTCCACTATCATGTTACTTCTTTTACTTCTTTTAGCACTCTCATGGGCATTGTCACTATTATGTCCTTTGTGTTTCTCATGCTCATGTTATTTCCTTTGTCACTGTCATGTCATTTTATTTGTCTCAGTCCTGCCATTTTATTTATTACTGTCATGACGTTTTATTTGTCACAGTCATGTTGTTTTATTCGATACTGTCATGTTATTTTCTTTGCAATTATCTTGTCACTTTCATTGTAACTGTCATGTTATATCTATTTTCACTGTCATGTCATTTTATTTATCACTGTCAAGTTATTTTATTGGTCACTGTCAGTCGTTTTGTTTATCACTGGCATGTCGTTTTATTTGTCACTGTTATGTCGTTTTTAGGGTTCCGTACCGAAAACGGGAAACCCTTATAGGATTACTTTGTTGTCCGTCTGTCTGTCTGTTAAGACCATTTTTTTCAGGAACGATATGACCGTTTATGTCGCATATTTTACGATTTCACAAGGGAATCAAAACCTATAGGGTACCTCCCGTTGACCTAGAATCATGAAATTTGGCAAGAAGCGGTGTCTTACAGCACATGTAAAGGGAAAAATCTGAAAACCGTAAATATGTAGTTTAATTACAAGAAAAATGCGAATTTACTATTAGAAACTTATGAAAATACACTAATGTGTTGCGTGGTATTGTCAGGCACCAGAAGCATATGGGTTGCATACAGTTAGGTCCTCCTGAAGATACCTTACTTACAAGTTTGTACGGAACCCTCAGTGAGCGAGTCACAATTCGCACTTGGTCGGTTTTTTTTTCTTACTGTCGTGTTATTTCCTTTGTCACTCTCAACGTCGTTTTATTTGTCACTGTCATGTCCTTCTATTTATCAATGTCATATCGTTTTATTTGTCACTCTCATCTTGTTTTATTCGACACAATCATGTTATTTCTTTTGTCACTAGCTTGTTATTTTCATTGTCACAGTTATTGTCACATTTTATTTCTTTTGGCACTGTCATGTCGTTTTAATAACGTCAACTATTTTCAAATTGTCAAAGCAATTCATGTAATAAACTTATACATATTAAAAGTAAACATTTATTTTTTACAAACAAAACAAGAATTTAGTCATAAATTTATAATAAACAGAACGTTTATAAATTAATGAACGAAAAAGTATGTCAAAGTGCAATTTAATAATTTAAATTTCCGGTACAAAAAAAAAATCGATGTTTGGTATAAATAAACAATTTATGTGAAATTTGAATGTAATGTATTCATTATTCGCGGTTAATTAACAAATGGTTTATTTAAATTTATTTGTATTTAGAAATCAGACCGAATGCATTAAAAGCAATGCAGATTTCAAACTATTACTTTCAAACTGTAGTTGATGATTGTGCACTTATTTATTTAAATTAGCACAGGAAATTACATTGTGGAACAGTCGCAAATGTTGTTAATCGCAAAAATTATGAATAATATAGACATATATTTGAATATGGAGAGATATTTTATTTAAATTTAATATTTTATTGATAAGTAGTAGCGGAGGTATTTTAACAAATTAAATGTAACAATAGATTTCAAGGTCTTTCTGCAAGTTTTTTTTTTTTGATAATTTAGTCAGATTTATACAATTTATATTATATAATTAGGAACGATTACGAACAATTTATGACCTGAACGAATGAAAGTAATCCCAATGCATGTCGAGGCATTTAAATAATTTTATTAAATTGTTTCGCTTAAAAAATATTTAACATTTTAGAGGCGAAATACTATATTGTGTAACAAGGGGGGGGGGGGGGGGGAAATTGGCCGCACGAACGAAGTGAATGCTCACATTCGCTCGAGAGGGCAATTTTGATAATTCCTGTCGAGGTTAAACTGTGCACATCTCTCGATTGCGTGTACCTTTGCTTGGAAGATACTTGGGGATGTTCCCATGGATTCGAAGTACTTGGTGCGAGGTCCAAACACTTCTGCAACAGTACCTTCCTTTGTCTTCGAATCATCTGTATACCACTTGATAGAATTTTGCTCTATGTGGTATGCTGAGAATTTGTCGCTCCAATCGGCTTTACTACATTTACACATTGCTGTGTAGTTTTTCTCGAAGTGGCATTTGCATACCATTTCGTCTTTTGGTACTTCCAGCCAGGGTATCTTGGCAGCGAAGCTGTTTCGGTCTCTGCTCCCAAATATTTTACCTCTGCCCATTCCTTCCTTGCTGAACCTTACAATCGCTGATCTGGCGGCCCTTTCCACCACAAGGTGCAGCGGAGTCAAACAGCAGCTCCAAAGCTGCTGTCGGACACGACTCCATCGCCCCCGTGATGCAGACACACGCCAGTCTTTGAATCTTCTCAAGCTGTTTCCTCATAGAGGCCAGCTTGGTTCTACTTCCCCACGCAACTACAATATAAGTGATTGCAGGTCTCACTAGCATGGTGTACATCCATCGCAGGATTGTGGGTTTTTCCTGCCAGATTTCTGCACACCATTAGAGCGCGTTTGGCTTTACCTACTGCTGCCTCAGCGTGTCTATTCCATAGGAGTTTGCTATCTAGTGTGATACCCAGATAACTTATCTCCTGTTTGTATTCCAATGCCTTCCCATCTAAGAGTATGGGTTGTAGGCAGTTTAGTTTTCTCCTTCTAGTAAATGGTATCACCTTAGTTTTGCTCGGGTTGAGTCTCAGTCCCACCGTTTGTCACCATCTACTAGTTACTCTGAGGCCTCTCTGAACAATTTCACACAGCGTTCCCTCAAACTTCCCTCTGGCCATTATGACTATGTCATCGGCGTAACCTTGACATTTGATGTCTAGGTCGTTTAGCCTTAGCAGTAATTCATCAACTAACAGGCTCCACATTAGCGGCGATAGTACACCTCCCTGTGGGCACCCTCGAGTTGTGGAGATCTTAATGGTGTCTCTTCCCACTTTTGTCTCCGCTGTTCTAGTTCTCAGCATTTCTCCCATCCACTTTGAGATAGTGCTGACGATACCTGCTTCTCTCGAGGGACGCTTTGACAGCCTCGTGTGAGGTGTTGTCAAAAGCTCCCTCTATATCCAAGAAGGCACTTATCGCTACTTCCTTTGTCTCTAGTACTGCTTCTATTTCATTTGTCAGGTGATACAGGGTATTTTCTCTGGATTTCCCTGCTCTGTATGCATGCTGACTGCTGTGTAGTGGTGTACCTACCAGCACTATTGTCCTCAGGTAATTATCAATTAGCTTCTCCATTGTCTTTAACATAAAAGATGTTAGACTAATGGGTCTAAATGAGTAAATTTATTGAGTGGTGTCTTTCTTCCCCACCTGCTCTTGTCTACGAGTGTGAGGTCGAGGTCGTCTTTCCGGTAATCCGGGCTGATTTCCTCGTTCACGGCCTTGGCCATTAAAGCTTCAGCAGAGGGAGTTGCCGTTGTTGCGGTCGTAATTTCCGAGGAAGGGGCCGCTGTGGCTGCCACTACCTCTCCATCCGCTTTTTCTGTGGCGTTGTTCTTCCGCCCATGGACTTTGATCCGCCCGAACCTATAGTAGAGGCTATGGTTGGCCTCCGCCATAGCTCCAGCGGACTCTTCGTCAATTCCTATCGTTAGGAGTTGACCCCCACTTTCCACCCGGCACCCAAGGACCTTCCATTCGAAGATGTTAAGTCCTTTGTTTTGGGCCCTAAGGTAGTTGATGGAGGCCTCCGGGGTTTGGTCCTCGCTCCCAGGGAGGAATGTTGCTTGGGGATATCATCACCCAATTTCGCTACCAGAGCCCCTCCTTCCCAATGTCTTAGGATAGGCGCTCTCGTCAGCAACCATTTTGCCGTCTGTTCGTTTGCACAGTCGACAATGACTCCCGGTTTGAAGTGTATTCCTTCAAACTTTATCTCCTGAGACCAGTCTACGACTGTCTCCTTCAAAATTGCTTGCTCAAGAGCAGGCATGTCCTTCTTACTTAGGGGATTCCTTGGGTAGTCTCTGGACATCACACTATCCCTCACCACCTTGACGGTGGTGGCGTAGCTGGTGCTCGGTCCAGAAGCCTTGGGAGGGCAGCTGGGGTAGCTGACCATTCCCATTGCCCCAGTTTGGATGTTCCCCTCCTGTCTCTTAGCTGCCTTGTATTGGGGCGTGATAGAATCAGCAACTCTTTTGGCAGCTCCTTGTGTTTGTGGTGTAGGTCCCACCTTTTTCTCTACTGATCTCTTCTTAGCTTCCTCGGGTTGTAGCCCTTTTGCTCAGAAGCACAAATACCATCTCACCCCGGCTCCAATGAGGCCCTTTCTCAGTGGGTCGTCGAGTCCGCCTGGACTACCTCGGGGTGGCAAGGGATGTGCCCATCTCGTCTTCTTCTTACCTACCTTGGGCTTTGTCTCCTCTTGCTCAGTCGCGGGCTTGTTGGCTGTAACGATGTTACTGGTCACCTTGCCCTGACTTTTAGAAGCCGTTTTGGGAGCGGGTCTCCCTTGGCTTTCTGGCTTGGTGCTAGTGACGGTGTTGCTGACCATCTTGCCTTTGCCTTTTGTCGACGGTCTGGGAGTGGGTCTCTCTCGACTGGTGCCCTTACTCGGATCGTGGAGCTCATACTCCATCTGATCCACCTATTATGTGGCCGGCTAACTCCCGCATACACGGATTAAATTTTCGTTTTGATTTTTTATTCCTTTAAATCCCACGAGTCGCAAGGGAACTAAAGGTCCGCCACGTCAGAGCCCCGCTTGCCGTGGTATGGCTAGATACCCTCTGAGGTCGCTAGGTATCAGAGGGGCTCCGTTAGCGATGGCCGGTTGTCCTTGGCCATCAACCAGTCCCTTCAGCACGGATCGCATGACACCTTGGGATTAAGTTTTTGGTTGTTCGCCCTCTGCCGATCGCCCCGACCGGAGTTGGGTTCCAGTCGTAACGTCCAACGGTATGTTGCGAAACTAAGCCCTCACACCGCGACAAGGTGACTTCCAAAGTAAGGGTTGTATCACCGTTTTAAAACGTTTTATTTAATTTGGTTTGGTAATGAAATAAAAATTTTGTAACTTTTCGTTCCTTTTTCAATATTGAGGTCTTAATTGTGTTTATTTTATTTATTTAATTATTTTTTTTTCAATGTAACTTAGTGATATTGAACATTTGCGTGCATTACCCAAGTTATGGGTAATACTGCCAAAAATGTCATTTTTCGAACTAAAAAAAAAGATAGTACTTTCAACGCGTGAGTAATAAAAAGTAAATTCAAAACCTAATCTAGTGTCAAAGTTCCTCAATTTCTGCAAAGCTCTGCTCTGTCTCAGAGCAATCTTTCCTTTCCCAAAACCGCAGCTCCAACCCATTTACACAATAATAGCGAATATGCATATATTTTTTTTATTTGTTCAATTATAACTTATTTTCATAAATATTAGAAATCTTTAAAAAATTGTCATTGCTTCAAAGGTTATACATGATTTAACGCGGTTTTTGTCGCTCTCCCTGTCCATAGTGTTATATTAGCTTATTTGGTGCATAGCTTACCTTTGTTTTGCAATATCCTTCATTAGTTTAAAATAAAAACATATAAATATTATTCAAAGTGTAACAAAAAAATGTCTTGAAAAACACAATACCAATTGTCCTAATGTAAATATTTTTGTGCAATTTCGCATAATTCAAGACAAAAAGGAAATATATAACTCCTGGAAAGTCTGTTCTAATTTAGTCTAGTGCCTGAACTCTCACAACAAACCGCAGTTTATAAAATTTACAATCGTTAAATAGTATATCCATAGACTTTTGTTACATTTTGTGTGAATAAAGATCGTTATTATTTTATTGGATTCAACTTTGCGTTTTTACAATGGCTGTAAATGGTCAGGTATGTAGAAACATATTTAAAATTATTAATATTCGTGTGATGATATATTTGTTTGGTAATGATACGCCAATATTACTAAAGTTTATTGGATTCAGCCAAGAATTGCGAAGTGGTAAATAGTACTTGATCTCAATTACTATTTCATGACCTAAATATTTAGATTCAGTTTTACTTGTTGCAAATATCGCAAAGTATTTACCAAAACACATTGCATAAAATAGTTTGTCATAATTTAAATATTTTAAGTATTCAATAACAATCGTTATTTTTGCTACTATTTATTCTTTTAGATTTATTTTTCATTTAAAGAAAGCAAACATCGCTGATTTCCAATTTAGTAATTTGGCAAGTGACAAAACTGTACCCAAATTATAATGCGATTAAATCAAATAATTAGAATTAATTGAGCAGAATGGCAGTGGATAAATGACAGAATTTGATAACAAAATGCTAAATTAGTTTATGTATTGTTTTGAAAAATTACAATTTTATTGAACAATTGTACCAAAATAATTTGTATAAATATTTCTCATTTTCCATTCTTTTATCATCAATACTATACTTGCGTGCATAGAAATCGGCCCACTGTAAACTTTTTACTTTAACTATTTTTTTAAAACTATTTTTGAGATGAAATAAAGAAATATGCCATTTGAAAAACAATTTAATATGTTTTAACATGAGTTCATAGTATATTTTGCAACTAGGGCGGTAAGTTGTCAATTCGTCACGAGAACGAAATTGAGCGCACTAACGAAGTGAGTGCGCACATTCGCTCGAGAGGGCAATTGACAATACCGCCCGTGTTGCAAATAATATTTTTAATTACTCATGCGAAGGGACGTATCTTGCAAGTTTGGGATCCAGGGGCCATACAAAAAAAAAAATAGAATCAAAAATGAAGAATTTGCTTTTTCAATTGTTTCCGGTGGCGCGGATTCGTCATAAGAAATCTCTTCAGTCCTAACCACATAAATACGTTCGTTATGTAACTTACCTACCTTTCAAGTTACCAGGCACTTCAACAGCATTTCAAAACGTGGAAATTTAAAAAGAAATGGCACTCGGCCATAAGAAGCTACACGCCACCCTTGATTATTTTTTTAGAATATTAAATTTAGATTATTTCTTGATGTAAATGTTATTCTTGTTATACGAAATACAGTGTCTATTCCAGAACACAATACCGACTTGAAATGTTTGCATGTAAGAAAATTCAGTATCAGTAAATCAAAAGGACTTACCTGATTTATAATACTGCCGACGCGGTAAAAAACCGTACGGGAATTCTTCCGAAGAGATACCGAAAACAAATTTTATCGTCCCGTTGGGAAAATTATTTCAATTTGTCTGCGCTCCTGGAAATCCCATACATTTTCTACATAGTTTTCGTGTATATTTTGCTGATAAAATATTCGCGCTCCGTAAAACGAAATCGTTTTAATTTATCGCAGTGATATTGCAATAATAATAGCATGGGAATAATTAATTAGCTAACTATTTGTTCTAGATAGTAAGCGTTTAGATTATAAACTAGACTCTGGGTAGTGGATTCGTTTATATGTAATAAGTTTGTATTAATTATGTAATGATTTTGTATTATTTGTCAATATTTTCATAGTAGTTTTAAAGCAACTAAATTAAATTGATTCAAACTAAAAATTATTACCAACAATTGCTTTGCATTTCACCTTTCTAGACAAATATTAGACGATGATTTCATTTTAATTTATTCGCAAACTAAGAATTACAAACTGTACAAACTGTGTTTCCAAAATCTGTTATGCTATGTTTGATGGAAAAATATATTTGATGGCTAAATTCACACATTTGGTCTGAAATATCTGTAAATACTACTATAAAAATGTATGGCTAAAATTGGTAGATATTTGAATTTATTTATTTTTATTGAAGATAGATAAATATGAAACTTAGCAATGTTAACATCATCAGAATAACTAATTTTACTAATGGTAAACTAAACTTATATATCCTATTGTACAGGGCGACAAATTAAGAGTGTCCTGATTTTTAAACTGCAATTATCGCCGCAGTCACAATTTGGGGAAGGTATTTTTCCCGGCATGTCTGCTATGTAAAGACTAATGAGCAGGGGAGCACCGATCTTTGTGGGTGGCCATTATTCAGTTTCATTTTTGTACTAGTCTTGCCGCCCATAATGACTTGAAAAGATCTATTGGATAGCATGGCATTGATAACATCAGCCATCTTTCTGCATGGGATAGCTCGCATTAATTTATATATAACTCCTTGTCGCCACACAGTGTCGTATGTCACTGATAGGTCTATGAAAGCAGCAGATATTTTTTGTTGCTTTTGGAATCCAGTTTCCATGTAGTTAGTGCGAGTACTTGGTCTGTGCAGCTGCGGTCCGGACGAAATCCGGCTTGTTCCACAGGTATATGTTGCAGTATTGTTGGACCAATCCTGTTATATAGTCTTTCAATAAGTTTGTAGGCCATGCTTAGGAGGGCAATTGGACGGTAGGTTTTTAGTGTGTCATTAGCTTTCCCTTGTTTTAAAATAGCGATGATTTTTGCCCTATTTAGTTGATAAGGTACATTGCCCGTCTTGAGGATGCCTGAGAAAAATTTTGCAAGCCATTGTTTAGTAAATTTACCGCTATGCTTTAGGATTTCGACATGGATGCCGTCGAAACCCGGGGCTTTTTCAGTTTTCATTTCGGTCAGGGCCCCCGTGACTTCTTCACAGATGAAGGGGTTGGCATATTCTGTTTCAAGGGCACAAGTGGACTTGATGATCTTGAGATCCTTTTTAACTTTAATTGTGTGTGCACGGTTTTGGGGTGCTCTTAAGGTAGACACTATGTGGGACGCCACTTGGTTTGGCGTTACTAGATTGATTGGGCGATCTGGTGGGTTGCTACTGCCGAGCTTTCCCAATAGGGACCAGGCTTTTCAACTGTTTCAGTCCATTTTTCGTGCCTAGCAGCATTAATGTTGTGGAGTAGTTCATCTGCACTTTCCTGCCTTCCATCTTCACAAAATCCTTCATACAGTCTCTCGCTCTCCTCAGTCCATCCAGGTATATACTCTTTTCGGTGACCTCTATGTGTGGCTGCTTTTGCTGCTGTCATTATTGCTCCCGTCAATCTCTCGTAGTTTTCGCCTTTTGGTGGAATCCATCCCAAGCATTTATCGAGATTTTTAGAGAAAGCAGGCCAGTTAGATTTTCTGAAGTTCCATTTGGAGCGTGGGAACGATTTTATGACTGGGATGCTAATGCCGATTTTAATCAAAATAGGGCAGTGTTGGCTATGAGGGAAGTCGGGCATGACCTTTCTTGATACTGGTAAAGGTTGGCCTCTGTTGTCAGCGGTAACAAAACAGAGGTCAGGGTTTTTTCCTTCCTCCAGGCTGCAGATCGGAAAGTGCCTCTGTCTTTGGCGTCGAATAGAAGATGGATACCATGTTCCTCTCACCATTCCAAAAGGGACGTACCATTTATGTCATTGTCACGGTACTCATGGTGGCTGTTAAAATCCTCTACGTACATGACTGGATGCTCGTAGAGGTTGAGTGCATGGGCAGGCCAGGTGAGAGCTGGTGATTTGTAAATGTTAGCTATCGTGATATCGCCAAGTTGTACGGTTACCTCATGGATGTTAATTTCAGTGGAGGTGGAAAGCAGGGATGCATCTTCTATGTTTGTGCATACGTAGGTTGCCACACCATAGGCTCTGTCATAGGTAGCACCCAATAGGTCAAAACCTGGAATCTTTCCTCTTAAGCTCAGTTGAGCTTCATTTTCAGTGTGCGTTTCCTGAATTGCGACCACGTCAACATCGTTTTCTTTTAAAAATCTGTGCAGAAATTGGCATTTTGCTCTGCTTATGCCTTCTTTATTGAGGTGGAAAACTCGTATACTAGATCCGAGCTCCTTTGTCAATTGGTCCTTAGAAGGAGCATTTATTGATGGTGTCATCTTTTGTTGCGCCTGTGATTCTCTTGCCAGGAGATCTGAAGATGATCTAAAGATTGTCTGGCGCCTCTTGTGCTAGCGCATTTAGCGTTACCCAGGGTGCACCACATGGAGGTGAACTAACTCTACACCCCTGCAAAATTAGTATCCTTAAGAGGACCGGTTCGACGATATTTTTCGATCCATATTGCAATTGTAACTTGGCGACGCTGGAAAATTCCACTGTTGTCGAAAGCACCTCAGAGTTTGAATAATGGAGTTCGTTCTAATACAATGCACCACACTAGCAATCCGTTGTTCAATCAGCCACCGTTCCATTTAATAAAAAACTTGAGGGTTTACTGAATATTAGTCAGTTAAAATTATGACTAATAAGTTGTTACTTCCTTTTGTTTTTATTAACAGTTAATGTTATTATTTCTAATCCACATTTGTATTTCTTCACGGTAATAAGTCTTTAGTGGTCCCATAAAAGTTTTGTCCAGAGCTTGGAGTTTGTGGATTGTGTGCGTAGGTATGGATACAATTTCTTCATTGTGTTTTCTCGCAAGTTCAATTACGTCAATGTTACAAGTGTGAGTAAAGTAATCTAAGATCAACAACACTTTCGATTCTGGGTTGGGGTTTGTGTGTTTGATGAAATTTTTGTACCAATTAGTAAATATATTCATTTGTATCAAACCTGATGGATGTGCCACTCCTACAGCACCTGGGAGACTGCCTCTCATTAGCTGTTCACAAATATTGTTCGTAGGGAAAATAATGAAGGGGGCACAAAATGAACAGTCGCGTTCATTGCAATAACCATTGTTATTAAGGAGCCTCTTTCAGCGGAGTTAAGTGAAGCTATTTGCCGTTTCCCTTTGTGACTGACGACTTGGGGTATCTTGCTTTTTACAACTATAAGCCCTGATTCGACAACGTTCTATGTGTGTTTCGGATGATAGTTACCTTTGGCATGGACATCTCCGAGTTAGTCAAAAAAGCCGTCCACTTTTTCTTTACTGAATCCAAACGCTCTTGCTAAAGACGTGCCCGACCCACTGTCACGATTTTCAACGATAGTTATTCCGTATAACGTTTTAAAAATAGCTACAGCCGCTTTTTTCCTGCTATTCCGGATTCACCAAAGTGATTACGTTTTGCCAATATATACGACATTCTGCGAACGTCGTTTCTCGTCAAGGCATGAAACTTGCTTTCCAAGAATATATCTGGAGTTCACTTTTCTGGCATAAACAAAAAACGTAGATCTCGATATATCATAGGGTTTTGCAGCTTTCAAATAAGCAGCATTCTTTTTCTCTAATGCCCGGCATACACGCTACGGTCTACTGGAGAGGTTACATGTGCAGGTTTGCCTGCGCATGTCAACCGTACGCAAGAAACTGCACATGTCTATTCCCACACACGCTCCGGTCAACCTGCGCAGGCAAACCGTTGTGTGTATGGCGGGCATAACCATTTTTATAGCTTCCGGCATATGATCGGTATTCCATTCTTTTTGTTTTGATTTTGAATTGGTGTGCGCCATTATGAAAAAAATATGTATATACCTGTACCTGTACTAAAACGCATAGGTATTCGCTCCGAGCACAACGGTACTAGCGCCAAATGTGACACTTTTAAGAACTTCATGACCGAAATACTAGAAAATATATTTTCTTAAAATCAGTATTTGTCAAGTCAATGGAAAAGTGCGCCTGAAAGTGTTTTCCCGGCTGGTTGTAAATATATAAATTGCATTTTGCTAACAGCTTCCGTTAGCGATATATGACTTCATAAAATTGGCAAAATCGAGCGAATTTTGACGAAATTTGGTCGCCCGAGGAGGGAACTGGGAAACTAATTCATATTGTTAAGGGAATGTGAGTGCAGCCGCAGTTTTTCGGCTCCGTTTTTAATTATCTGCAACCGTTCTCGAGATAAGGATTTGTGAAGTCGAAATTCTTGGAAAATTTGAATAGACCTTTTTACGATTAGTTAAGCGCATCCGCCCAGTTTGAAAGGCGGGAATATCAAAGTTTCGTTCAAATAATAAGGTTATACGTCAAAAAGTTCGGGCAAAACATGGCGGAAATTAGCACATGTGCACAAAAAAATTTCAATTGTGACAAGGTCTATTCAGAATTTCACAGAAAAAAATTGAATCTTTCCAAACAATTTACAAATCGATTTCCTCTTCTTGTCGTCTAGTTTCAGTGTGCTGAAAATGATTTTGCTAGGATTTGTTTTTTCCTAGAGGATTGTAGAGAACCGAAAATGCAACTTTTTTCTGATCAAAACGATGGATTTTCTTTGGCGATTTTTTCTGAAAATTGTAGGGCCTTTCAGTTTATCCGAAAGAAATGGAATTGCTGAACAAGATTTTCCAGTTTATTCGGATAGCTATAAGCTATATCTTGCTTATTTGTAACTTTAGAGCGAAATAAACTCAAAAATAGTTTTCAGCACTTCGATTTCCCTCGGGTAACACAACAAAATAATGGCGACAAAATTTTCCAAAAATTCGTGAAATTTCGGTTGAAAAAAAATGTGCTTTTTCGTTTTTTTCAATTTTTTCAAAAACGGTAAACAGCAACGAAATCATTTTTGGCACACAGAAATTACTGCACCAGACGAACAAGTCGATGTGTATATTGTTCCGAAAGATTTAATTTTTCATTGAGAAATTTTAAACTGAGATTGTACGTTTGTCGATTTATTAAGTCGACATCTCAGAAACGGTTGTAGATAATAAAAAACGGATTGCGGCATCGTTTTCAAAAAACTTCATTTTCGTATTAACACACTTAGATTATCCGCTAGAAATTCATTAGTTTCCAAGATCTCTACTCGATTGCCGAAATTTCTTAATATTTTTTCAATCAGCAGCAAATGCTTTCAGAAACGTTTTTATATTTTGCCGTAACTTAAAAAATAACGATTTTAAATCGCAAAATAGATTTTCTTGAATTTTATCGTTACTACAATCTTGACTTCCCAGTTCTATGATATTATTTAATTATAAGCGTTTTAGGAATATGATATACGTTTTCCCACTAATTTTGAGATGCTGAAGCGATTGGTGCGAACTACCATTGGTGGTCTCTGTGACAAGCCGTTCAAAAGTTATGTATATACCTTATGACGTTGTGAAATCTTCGGAAAATGCGAGAAAATGTATATCCTGTAAAATCATTATTTATCAAGTGAATGTAAAATTTCAAAGTGTGGCTAAAAGTGCTTTTCCTGCTGGCTGTAAATATACAAATAGCATCTTGCTAGCCGTTTTTGGATTCCCAATAAGCGGAGTACAATTTGTTTCATTTTGCTGGCAATAAAAAGTCAGAAAATCCAGAAAGCCCAAGTTATAATCTGACTTTATTTTACAATTCGGTAAAGAGATTGAAGAGATCAGAACCTTCAGTTATCCGGCCAAAAATTTATTGAATAGGAGACGAAGTTGTCTTTTTGGCCACGAGTAGCGCTAAGCGCGGTTATGCACGGAGCAATAGTATTAGAAACAGAAAAATGATTATTGCGTCTAGCGGTATTTGTTTCCGAGAAATGCCGGTATTCCACATTAGGGATACTATTCAATATTTGGTTACTTTCAATATTTCGTTATTTTGGTTATTTTCATCGATCCGGCCGGATCCGGCCGGATCGATGGAAATTCGGTTGATTAGGATAATTTTTTGTTTTTTAATGTTGACTATTTCCAGGATAATCGAGTATACATTATATACATTATCTATCACAAAATAAATTTTGGTTTTGAAAAAACCATGTGGCGCCATGCGCATCGCGCATTTAAAGTACCTACTTATGCAACAGCGCGATTATTTTACCAAAAATTAGCATCACCGGTGACGGGATCCGGTATATTGGTACCGGATACGGTTAACGTTTAATGATGCCGGATCCGGCGGATTACCGGATTCGGTTTTCCGGATTGCAATCCCTAGCTGTGGTGTTATTTGAAGCTTCGTGAACTGCGGCGTACAATTGATCTTCATTTTGAGATCAAGTTCGTCTAATTTAGTTTTTCCAAACCGAAAACATTTCTTCGATAGGATTAAGAAATGGGCTGTAAGCGGGTAAAAATTCCGTGTTTTGGCCGTGAAATCAAGTTTACCAATTTCACATTACGGTGAAGAGCAACATTGTCCAACACAAAGTGAGCTCCCTCAATTCCATCAAGAGCAAGTTATTGTTGATAATTAAATTAACAATAAATTCGTTCAAATGATGTGAAGTGCGGTCTTGGATTTCAAATAAGTACAGCGAATTACATAATAGCGAATTACATAATTACATAAAGCTGCAACAATTGTTTCGGCTTCTAACTTGAGCTTTGTGGATATATGCCGGAGTGTTTTTAGTGGACCTACCACGAGAAACACCAGAGTAAACTTGAATTCCAAATTTGTCTAAGAAAAAATCTTCGGAATTTGTAAAGAATATGAGAATTTCCATTTTTTTGGGGTTGGCGGATTTTTACCTTGAATAACTGTTACTAATCGTCCTCCGTAGTGTATTTGCAAACTTAGAGAGCCAAAACGAAGCTTCTACGTCGATTTATTCAAAAAATATACGAGTTTTTATAAAAAAATTTTTTTGACGCAACAGTTAATATTTTCCTTCACTGCCTAACTTCTCTCTAATTACTTGTCAAACAAAAAGTGCAGGAGAAGCCCAACCGACGTTGCCAATTTTATCTTTTTATTTTACCTTGTTCTGGTAAACACTTCAATATACAATTTCTGTACATGCACTTACAACAATTTTTTATTTTAATTATTTTACAAAATTTACACTGCCACATTTTCGCTACCGTGCGTATGTGGATTGATCGAGAGTTCGCACGCTGTATGCGGTCTTGATCTATTTTCTCTCAGACAACCTAACCTAACCAACTCTCAATTAAACCACATGGTGCGGCAGCGCGAACTCTCGATCAAACCACATGCGCGCGCAGCTCATGATCGCGCAGTGCGCAGTGATCGTGAGGTCGCGCTGCCGCGCTGTATGCGGTCTTGATCTATTCTCTCTCGGACAACCTAACCTAACCAAATCTCAATTAAACCACATGCGTGCGGCAGCGCGAACTCTGGATCAGACCACATGCGCGCTGCGTGAGCATGTGATCGAAAGTTCGCGCTGCCGCGCTGTATGCGGTCTTGATCTATTCTCTCTCGGACAACCTAACCCAACCAACTCTCAATTAAACCACATGCGTGCGGCAGCGCGAACTCTCGATCAGACGCGCAGCGTGCATGTGATCAAGAGTTCGCGCTGCCGCGCTGTATGCGGTCTTGATCTATTCTCTTTTGGACAACCTAACCTAACCAACTCTCAATTAAACCACATGAGTGCGGCATGGTGGCCTAGTAGAGACCATCCTACACACCCTGTTAGATAACAGATGAGGCTCTGGCGACCGAGTCACGGCGGTATAACCGTTAGAACTGCAATTAAGGAAAAGTAATTTCATACCCATGGAGGAAGATAACGGGAAATCACCTCGATTATGCTTCCCAAGAGAACCACATGATGACGACATTTAAGTCATTATCGTGGTCGCAAACATTCATTAGTGAATATGCATAAGAAGAAGAAGAATACATAGAAGATTAACATGACCCCTGCGCAAGACTTAAAATAAAATTAAATATATTTAATACACATAATACTTAAATTGTAGCGACACAGAAAAAAAGTATAATCCCTGCAAAAGAATTGAACTTGGCAACAGCGGATCTGCTGCATAAACACATTTTCTGTCAATTAACTGGACAGAAGTTGCAGTTATATTTGTTGTTGTATTAAAAAATGTCAGTTTTTTGGATTACAAAAGCCCGGATATTTCTTGAACCAGCCAACGTAGAAGATTCATTTTTACTTTCCACGTTTAGAAATACACTTTGCAAGACGATTAGCAACAGTTAGTGAAGGTAACTCCACAATTTCCATATTCTTAATAATAGCGAAATCTTCTCTCTATCTCCCATCAAATTCAAATCAAATCAAAAATGAATTGAAGGATGAAAATGAAACTCTTTGAGAGCTCTATTAATAGTGCTGATCGAAACATGTAAATCCGGACATTCCTCCAAAGCTTTGGCTTTCAAATTTGCAAGAGTCAAAGTGCAATCTGCGTCCACCCAATCACACAACAGTTGTTTCTGTGCTTCAGACAATACTTGTTTTCTATGACCGGTATGTTTTTTTTGATGTGTCTCTAGAATTTTTGTAGGTAGAATAAATTTTTCTTACCGTATTATCTTTTACACGGAACTGCACGCTGATTTGTACACTGCTTAAGCCAGTATTCATTTGCCTTATAATAAGGTCTCTTACTTAGTTACTGATTTTCGACTTCCTGCGTTGTAAGTTATTATTTTGTTCTATTACGACTGACAGGGAAATATATTTGACATATAAGGAAATTGTTTTGATGTAAAGCGAAACTGCTTGATAAATAGTGAAATATATTTGAAAAATGTGAAATTCATGCGCCAAAAAGGGAAATCCATTTGACGAATAGTGAAAAGCAATAGAAAAACTCTGTATGAGGGCATGCAAAATTTAAATGTAAAGACAAGATTTTGAATTTTAAATTGTAAGGTTGACATGTCCATGTCAGCACGTTAAGAATGCATTAAAAGTTTTAAATCGTATCAGCACCGAGTGAGGGTATTAAGCAACTACTACTAGGGAACTAGTTTTGCAATTATAACATTAGTTTTGCAAATATAACAATCTGTCCAACCATAGAAATAACTGCTTTTGCAAATTGAAAATGGCGCGGAAGAAAATAACTTCTTTTGCTTCTGCTTGTGAGGTGTAGTTTTGCATCTTTAGTAGTTTTTCTCAATAAATTTTAGAGGGTTTCAAATTTTTTCTTCATCCTTCAACATGATTATTTTTATAACCAAAGAGGCAAAAAATCCAGTCATACCTTAGATTAGATTAGATTAGATTAGATTCCCGACTTCCTCTAAGGGTTTGGCGCACGTCAACCTTAAGGCTTATTGTGCTGTCGGTTGATATCAAACTTGCAGTCCGACGTGTGTGTCACTGACTAGTTTCCTTAGTTTTCCTACAAGTTTGGGTTCCCATGTGGTTTGTTGGTTCCAGTCGAGCTGGTGTCGCATTCGTTCTAGGGCAGGGCATTCGAAGAGTACGTGGTTTGCTGTTTTATCTTCCTCTCCGCAGAGTCTACATAAAGGTTCGTCTCGGTAGATTTTTACTTTATGCATGAATTCTCTAAATCCGCCAGTGCCTGTTAGTAAACTAACTATCTGCTTCGTGTGAGCTTTGTTTAGTTTTAACAGGTCCTTTGCTATATTGGGATTAGGTGAGTCTATTAGCTTCCTGCAATGGGTTGCTTTATCATAGGAGTTCTATCTGAGTTTGTGTTTATTTTTCATCCAATCATTGATGGATGCTCTGGCGCAGGCTTTTTCTATACCTATGCTCGGTTCGGGACCAACTAGTTTCTTGCGGGCACCTTGTTTTGCTAGGTCGTCTGCATGTTCGTTTCCCTCTATACCACTATGCCCGCGAACCCAGATGATTTTTACTGTGTACTGTTGGCCTAGTGTATGTAGTATTTCTTTGCATTCTTTTATGATTCTTGATTTTGTACTGCAGGCCTCTAGTGCTTTTAGCGCTGCTTGACTATCAGATATAAAATAAATGTTTCTGTTCCGATATTTTTGTCTGTGGCATTCAGTAGCACCCAATAGTAATGCGTGTACTTCTGCTTGGAATATCGTGCAGTGTTCGCCTAGGCTGGCTGATTCCCTAATTTTGGGATTTTTGCTGTACAGGCCCGATCCGGCCCTTCCTTCAAACATTGAACCATCCGTGTAAAAGATTATGTTCTTGTTCGTAGGGGTGGGAAGCTGGTCCGGTTTCCAGCTTGGATCTATGTGTACGGTGAATGATTTTTCGAAATGGAATGACTTGTTGGTACTGTCGGTTCTCATTTCCATCAACGGTATTCTGACTGCCGTCATGATTTTCGTATGCCCGATCCTACTGGCTGCGATCCATTGACCCGCGCATTGTAGTCGGTATGCCGCCATTCTTGCTTCTCCTTTTAGAAAGATGTCTAATCTCGGTGTATCTGGTATCACGTCTAATGCTAATCCAGAGGTAGTTCTAAAGGCTCCTGTGGTGCATAGATTCGCTAGATGTTGTATCCTGCTTAATTTTGCAACAGCAGTTGATTGTTGTAGTTTAGGCCACCAGGTTACTATGCTGTAGGTTAGTATTGGTCGAACTATAGTTTTGTATAGCCAGTGAGTCAGTTCCGGTTTGAGACCCCATGTGCTACCTATGGCTCGTTTACTTATCATCAGCGTTTGTTTGCATCTGGAGATTGTCTTGTTCATGTGGGGATTCCATGTTAGTTTGGAATCTAGTGTAAGTCCTAGGTATTTGACTTCGTTGCTCCATTGAACAGGTTTCCCAAATATTGAGATATTGGTTTGGTTTGTGATTTTCTTCCTATTTGTGAAAGGGATCAGGGTGGCTTTCGCAGGGTTGATTCTTAGGTCTCCTGTCGAACACCAGGTCTCTGTAATATTCAAGGCTGCCTTCATGATTTCTTCAACCGTTCTTTGGTGTTTACCTTGAATCAGTATGACGATATCATCGGCATATCCTTGAGTGAAGAACCTTCTTTTGTTAAGGGTGATTAGTAGCTCGTCGACTGTTAGGCACCACAAAAGTGGTGACAGTACGCCGCCTTGGGGGCAACCTCTTGTTGTTGACATGGTTATCTCTTCTTCCAGTAGTTTAACTTTTACAGTTCTGCTGTTAAGCATCGACATGGTCCATCTGGTCGTAGTGTTATCTACGTGGTGATTGACCATTGCGTTTTCTATTGAGATGTAAGATGTGTTATCGAAGGCTCCTTCTATATCTAAGAAAGCACCTAGGGCAACTTCTTTGTTCTCCAAAGTTTTCTCAATTTTACTTACTAACTGGTGTAACGCTGTTTCGCATGACTTTCCTGTTTGGTAAGCGTGTTGGTATGTATGAAGCGGAGATCTAATCAGCGCTTCTTCTCTCCAATGTCTGTCTATCAGTCTTTCTAAGGTTGTTAGAAAGAATGATGTCAGGCTGATTGGTCTATAGGATTTAGCTTCGGCATAGCTAGATTTGCCTGGTTTTGGGATAAATACCACTCTTGTCTCTCTCCAGGTTAATGGAACATGTCTTAGTGCTAGACTTGCTCTAAATAGGTCCTTAAGAGGGTGGAGTATGATATTCATGCCTTTCTGAAGCATTATTGGATATATGCTATCTGTTCCAGGAGATTTGTAGGGGCTGAAGAGTTTGATTGCCCATTTAATTCTCTCTGTTGTGATAATTCTTTTTGCCACATTCCAGTCCTCTCTGGTTGCCGTATGGCTTGAGTGGAAAGGAGTGTGGTTTTCAGCAGCCCCTGGAAAATGCGTGCCTACAAGATGTAGCAGTGTTTCAAGTTCATTTGCTGTGAAGTTCCCGTCTGCTTTTTTGAGGGTGCCGACGGGATTCGAAGCTTGCTTTAAGAGAATTTTATGGAGCCTCGCTGTGGAATGCGTCGTCTCTATCTCTTGGCAATATTTTTTCCAAGCTTCTGTTTTGGCAGTCTTGATTTTGTTACTATAGTCTGTGAGGGCTCTATAATAGCTGTCCCAGCCTTTGGTTCTTCTAGATCTGTTGAAAAGGCTTCTGACTTCTCGCCTGGTCTTTTCGAGATCCTTGTTCCACCATTGTGGTTGTTTTTTACCTCTTTGCTCACTTGGCTTTGATTGAGGACAGCAGCTTTTATAAGAGTCAACCACTGCCTCTTTTAGCTTGTGGGCATTTGTATCTAGATCTTTTACCTGAGAAGATTTGAATCGAACATGCTCTATCTTTTTATGTGGTTCTTGTTCGTATTTAGCCCAGTCCGTCTTTCTCGGGTTGTAATAGGGTTCATGTATTACTTCCTTTTGAGACAGTTCAAAGCTAATGTATTTATGGTCGGAAAGCGATGGTTCGTTCAGGACCTGCCATCGTTTGACTGACCGCGATATTGCCATTGTCGTGGCAGTTATATCAATTACCTCTTTTCTTATAGCGTTTTCAAAGGTGGGAGAGTTACCTTCATTAACAACTATTAGATTGTTAGTAATAATGTATTCAAAAAGAGACTCACCTCTTGGATTGCAGTTGGTGCTTCCCCATGTGGTGTGGTGGAAGTTCGCATCGCAGCAGAGGATCAGCTCTAGATTTTCCTGTTGAGCGGAACTTACTAGGTCTGCCGTTTCTTTGCTGGGCGGAAGATCAATGGAGTCGTAGGGTAGGTAGACTGAGCTAAGAATTGCTCTGTTCTCTCTTTCCCTCGTGCTCCATTGTATTTTTACGGTTGTAATATCTCTAGAACAGAATTCCATTAGAGGAAGAAATTTCAAATTTTTCCTCACTAGAATGCAAGTTCTGGGATTCTGATCATTATATATCAGCTTACCTTTAGCATCGCCTAAGCCACAGATTCGCCCCTTGACAATATAGGGCTCTTGGATCATTGCTAAATCGATGTCATCAGCTAGCAGCTTTCTGCAGAGGGCTGCAGTGGCCGCTTTGCTGTGATGTAGGTTAATTTGAATTACTTGAAGGTTCGTCTTTACTAAGCCTGGAGCGGATAGTAAACGTCACCTTGTTGAGCCCGATGTGCGCTACGCAGCCAATCTCTTGAAGAGCTTTCTTTGCTTCTTCATCGATCATGGCTGCGAACGTTCTACCTCCCCCTTCGTTGCTTTTGACGTGGAGGATGTGCCAGTACTCGGTTCTTAGGTCGACCTTTCTTTTGTTCTGCTTTTGCAGGAACTTTAGGATCGCCTCCGGCTTTTGTTTGTCGTACCACTGGGGTACGTTGAACACCACTCGTGCTGAGTTGACTACCTTAGTCCTCTCTTTCACTACTAGTTTTGCGTCTTCCCACGGGAGCAGCTTAGGAACGTGTTCTGTCAGCCAAAGCTGGGTGAACTCGTCCTTGCACGCTACCACGTAGGTTCCAGCTTCATAGTAGTGACTAGTAAAGTGGGGCAAGTTCTCGCTGTCTATATTAAATATAGTTTCTATGAGAGAATCTCTGACTAGGTCGCCTTGCTCTTTGGTCAGTTTTCCTACAGGGTAGTCAGGTAGGTAAATGGCCATTTTGACAGTGGCCGCAGCCTCTGCGAAATTGAGGTTTCTGGAGGTACTTGCCACTGCCTTCGATGACCTATCTGCCGTTCTTTGACGCTTGTTTTCAGTCGCCGGAGAAGGAGTAGCATCTGAGCGCTGTCTCTTCTTAGGTTGGCTTTGATGTGGGCCTACTGAGACTGTGGTTTTCTTAACCTGGTCAGAGTCGGCATGCTTTTTGGCTAAGTGCTTCTTTCTCTTGAAGTTTGGGTCATATTTGACTCCTTTAGCCTCGCAGAGCTTTTTGTTGTGCTCTCTGCGTTCTTTCGCATTCAGCTTTACTCTCTTCAGGGGCATGTTGCCGATCTTCGTCGTCATGTCCTCTTCGGAGTATTTGCTGCTTCCTTGGCTTTCCTTGGCAGTAGACTGTCCTTGACTTGAAGTCTGGACTGTCAGCTGCTCGGACGTGCCAGGTGCTGGTTTTAGGGTCTCGGCCGTCTTCGTCTGAGCGTCAACGGTCGGTTGAGGGGAAGACTCCGTCATGGCAGTGTCTTCACCCTGTGATTTTGTTTTTGTTTTAGATTCCATACGATATTGGTTTTCTGTAAACAATAAAAGGGTTTGGCTAATTACTGCTGGAGGTCGCCTGGTATCTAGTAGGCTCCGTTATGATGCATTATTGGCCCCTGCGCCTACACCTGCTGGTGCACTGATAAGCACGGGTCGCTTAACACCTTCGTTTTGGGGACAGGTAGAAGTTGGAATAGATAGGATAGATTTTTGCTCTCTGACTCTCAATATCAAAGTATTGATAGCTTCGAGAGCTTGAAGGACCAAGAGTTAGCCAAGGTAGGCTGATAGTTCAAAGAGTGAAAGTGATTCTATTGAAGGGAGACTGTTCACTGCTAAAGGATGTGAAGAGTCCCAGAGCGATTAGCAATTGACCTTCGTCTCGCATCCCCTTGGCGCCCATCCATTGATTTTCAACGGATGGACACCCCGGGGAATCTCATTGACTGTTGGCCAACTGGGCCCCCACACCACGTCAAGGTTCACTCCCGCGTAGGGGAGTCATACCTTACTTTTCGTTTTATTGCTTTGTTTTTAACTGTACGACTGGACAGTACTTCTCATATATTATGGGTTTTCACATTTTTTTATAGAAATAAATGATGGGAACTCAAATCGTTCAGTTTTAATGATTTAAGTATGCATTATATAGGGTCATTAAAAAATATCCCGTCCATTTTATATTAATCTAATAAAATGAACATAAAAAAATATGCTTAATATTACCGTATTATATATTCCATTTTACCATAAATATTCCATTTAATATCGCTTTGAGTTAATATTAATATCAAAAGCCCTAAGCTTTTCCCATTTCTATATTGCGAAAAAATCCTGTTGAATGCCCGCGGTAAATGTGCGATTGCCGTTCACAATAGAACTGCACAATGCCAAAGCCACGATATATTCCGAATAAAAAAAAATCTTCGCTTCCAACGTCTTTGCAAATATAAAAATATCGCTGCTATGCGTTACCGAAATGATTTGCATACACTGAATAATGTATGGATAAATCGTACGTGCCGAAGACGTTTTTAAGGAGACATATATAAACTTGCTTGAACGAATTGCCTGATTGTAATCTCAGTAGGTGCTTTGGAGCTTTCCTTCTAGGAAAATCTTATCTCGCGTCGTGTGAAAATGTCGCGTGTTATCGATCCCGCTTTGCTCGTTCTTGTTAAACTTCTAATTTCTAAGGCTGAATTAAATGGTGCAAAAACACGTTTTAAGGAGAATAAACTTCCAAGAAATTAATTTCGATGAAATTCACGATGAGGAAATTTATGAGTTTTGTTTGAGTGTTTAATAGGAAAGTTAATATCAATAGATAATTGTAATAAATTATATTGTAATAGTTGCAAATTTAATAAGATGTAAATTATTTTATTTATTTAACCGAATAATTTCAACGTTTTATTACTTTTTTCTACATAATACACTAAAGAAAGCTGGATTTTCATAAGAATCTTATAAAAGTCAAATACATTTTTTATTAGGTTCCATGAGATTTATTTATATTAGATCGTAGACTATAAGAAATATATTGGAAAGACACTGTATGAGGAGTAAAATACATTTTTCCCTTTCAGGATGATTTTTATTTGATATATCGGATATCATATTTTTTCTTATATTGCAATCGATTTACAATTATTGTGTTTGTCATGTGTCATATCTATTAATTCTGTCTGTTTCTTGCAATGCACGCGAGCATTTATCTGTCTGGTTGAATTCTGAACGATTTTTCATTATTTTTCAGTTTAACGTTTTCATGAAAATGGACGAGACATGCAACATAATAACGGGCTTTTCAATAGGGACATAAAATTTTTGTTTTATAATACGGAACATAACCTACAAACTTTTTTATGATCTGTCAAAGTCAAAACATCAGTCAAGGCTTAAATTTTTGTCATGGTGAAGTTCACGAACGAATAAAATTTAGAAATCGTTAAAACTTCTACCGACATGCGAGACTATAATGCGAGACATATGAGTCTATAGTCGCAACTTTAAGAGTGCTTACTCCAATTTTTTGGTCGCAATAATCATCTCTCCAGACAAGCTATGCATACGATGGTGAATAAATTTTAATTTTCATATTCACTACTGAACGTTCCTTTGCCAGTGCGACAGGGCACCGGTCGATGTACTGACCGTATGGCAGAGCTTCAGTTAAAAATAAACCAAACAAGTCGATTCCACGCCGTTCACAAGCATTAGGAATTTCTCAGTCCACATTCTGGCGAATTTTGCGTAAAGATCTCCAGCTGCACCTTTACAAGATCAAATTTTCCCAAGAACTGAAACCTTTGGATCATTTAAAGCGCCGGAACTTATCCGATTTTATTTTGCAAAAGGTTGGAGAAAATCCTGAATTTCACCGAAAAATTATCTTTAGCGATGAAGCTTTTGATCGAATGGTTTTATCAATAAGCAGAATATGCGTTGTTGAACATCAACAAATCGACATGTGCTTCATCAGACTACATTTAATCCATGAAAAGTGAGCGTGTGGTGTGGATTTCATACCGTGTGTTAGGGCCGTATTTTTTCATCGTCGATGAAAATAATCACAATATTATGGTAAATACAGTTCGTATCGTATCGTAACAAGTTTGGAAGACTATTTTTGGCCAGAATTTTATGGATATTACATCACCGATATGTGGTTCTAACAAGAAGTGCTACAAGCGACACAGCTGCTCAAGTAATTGGTTTTGGATTGAAACGAAAATTTGGTAATCGTTTAATCTCGAGAAATGATGCACCACGCTCATGCTATTTGATGCCGTTGGATTTTTCCTATGGGGTTACATTTGAAGATTTATGCCAACAATCCAACAACGTTAGGGGGGCTCAGGAACAATATCGAACGCGAAATTGCCAACTTTCCGGATGATATGTGTGAAAGAATAATTGCAATTTGGATCCGAAGAAATGTTCGCTGCCGTCGTGTTCGTGGCGGTCATATTGGAGAATTGGCAAACTCAGAATAAATATAAAAGGAGAACAATACGTACTAATAAGAGTATAATGGGCACTAACTCGGATAATAAAATAATCAAAGCAGTAACTAGATATGCCTATTTGCATATATCACGACTGGAACCACAAACATCGGAAGCCGAACTGATGGAATACCTAAAAAGTAAAAATTTATCATCGGCATCTTGCAAGAAAATGGCATCAAAACGGCCAGATGAATATGCTTCATTCAAAGTTACTGTACCACTAGATAAGCTAGAGGAAGCAAAAAATCCCGAATTGTGGCACAAAATACCACTATTAATCGTTTTTTTTCATCATCTAGAGCAGAGCAACACACAAAAATAATTACCAAACAAATACTAGCGCAAACGGAAAACAGAGATTATAAAAAGCCATCCGAATACGACACCAGTTCAGTCTCCAGACCGATTTTGATTACAAAGCAAGCCAAACTTTTAAGCAACATAATTATGTTCTTAAATATCCAAAGCATAAACTGTAAAATACCACAGATTGAAGTTACCCTGGATAATCATAAACCATATTTCCTTTGTATGGCTGAAACATGGACAACAGATGATAGACTTTCACAACTAAATATACAGGGATACGAACTAATTAGCCAGTATAACAGGCCAACCTTTAAAGGTGGAGGAGTGGCATTATGGACTAGGTTGTTTCCAGAAATTGATAACGCGGAAGTAGAAGACCTAAAAATAAGTCATAAGTCGGTGGAAAAACATATAGAGCTCTGTGGAGTAATATGGAAAGAAAACAGCATTACCACGAACATCATTACATTATATAGACCTCCTACCGGATGTTTTCTAACCTTCACAACCGTATTAGAAGATATACTAAATAGCATATTCTGTAATTCGAAGAAGACTATACTGGTAGGGGACTTCAATATTAACTTCAATGAAACCTCAAAGGAAAGAACAATACTAGAAGACTTACTAATTTCATATGGGCTCCAGGAACAAGTACATCAATACACACGCATAACGGCCAACTCCAAAACAAAAATAGACAACGTATTTATGAATGAAGGCTCAGCTACAATAACAAATGTAGAAGACACTATCCTCTCTGACCATAGATTAATAATGGTACAAAGGGTCAACAATAAAAACAATAAAAAGAATAAAAATGAAAATGATTATCGCATCATAAGGAAATTTTCAGAGGATAATAGAAATAAATTCTCCGAAGCACTTATGAAAGAAACATGGATCGGTATGTACACTAAACAAAACAGTAACGAAAAAACAGTCACTTTCATCAATACTTTAAAATACCATTTCGCAACCTGTTTTCCTCTTGTTAGGATAAAAAAAAAAAAAATCTGTAAGTCATGGGTAAATAACCTAGTCAGGATCTCTAGTTCTAAAGTAAAAGATTTATATAACTTACAGAAGAAATTTCCTGCACTACGAAAATTTTACCTAATTAGGAAGAAATTACATTTTAGACTACTATTCCGTACAAAACAAAGGTTTTACAAGAGAATCCTAGAAAAAACATCCAACAAACAAAAAACCCTATGGTCGATTTTGAATGAACTCAAACAAAAATAACTTAAAAGACGAAAAAGGAATTTCACTTAAAATTAATGATACATTGATTGAAGATCCACACAGCATGCCACTACCTTTAATCATTATTTTAAAAATGCAGCAGAATTGGTTACTCTGCAGATGACAGGAACAGATGCCACATACCAACACATTCCTCACAATCCGCACACTATTTATGTGCCGGATTACTGCGAAAGTGAAATGGAAGAGATTATAGGAAAATTAAAAAGTAAACATACCTCAGGCACCGATGGATTACCTTGCAAAATTATCAAAGAATTTAGATACGAACTGTTATCACCAATAACACATATAATAAACCACTCATTCTCTACGGAAGAAGTTCCTACGGTACTGAAAACATCATTAATAATTCCTATATACAAATCTGGCGATAAAACGGACATCAAAAACTATAGACTATATCACTGCTATCTGTATTATCGAAGATATTTGAATATAGTATGTTGAATAGGCTAACACCATTTGTAAACAAATACAAGCTAATTCCTGAACAGCAGCATGGATTCCAAAAAAATAAATCTACGGAAACTGCCATGGTACACCTGTTTAACAAAATACTGGAAGAAGTTGATTGTGGGAAATGTCCCATAGGCATTTTCTGTGATCTCACCAAGGCATTTGACTGTGTTTCACATAGTCAATTGATTAGCAAACTTAACATCCATGGTATTAGAGGGAAGGCAGGTAACTGGATACAATCATACCTCAAGGACAGAACACAGATAGTCAAGATATCAAAGGGTAGCAAAAGTGCACAATCTCCACCCCTGAGCACTCGCATTGGACTACCACAAGGAAGTGTACTTTCTCCGTAACTTTTTTCACTATACTTAGCGGATATAACCAAGTATATAGCGGAATATCACTGCACTCTATACGCAGATGATTCCAGCTTCATTATCTCTCACGGTGATCAGGTAGATAATGAAGTACACGCAAATATACTGCTAGAATCCATAAATAAATGGTTTGCAGCGAATAACTTGTTCTTGAATGGTTCGAAAACAAATTATATGATCTTTAGACCACATAGAAGGTCTTGTAGGGCAATATCATTAACAATGGAAAATATTGAATTAAAGCAAGCCAACAAAGTTAAATTTTTAGGAATATACGTAGAAGATACATTGGGGTGGACAAATCACATAGATTACACCTTCAAAAAAATTAACAAGAAAGCTTATTTAATAAGATCAATACGAAAAATTGTTAACTTGTCAGCTATTTTAACAATATATTATGCAGAAGTCCAATCAATATTAAAGTATGGAATCTTAGTATGGGGCTCATCAACATACGCTAAACAACTATTTATTGCCCAGAAACGAGTAATAAGAGCTATTAAGGGAATTGATGTTAGAGAGTCCTGCAAATCCCACTTCCAAACATTAAAAATTTTAACATTACCATCACTCTATATACTAGAAATGGCATGTTTCATACATAGGCAAAAACATCTCCTAAAACTCGCCAGAGACCAACACAATTATTTCACAAGGGGGCATTCAAATCTATACCCTGGAAGGGTAAATCTCTCGATCTGCAAAGGGCCTTACCAATTGGGGATAGAGATATTCAATAGGCTACCGAAAAATATTAAAGAAGAATGTCCAGTGCTTCAAAAAACAATTAAAAGAACATTTAATCGAACAAGCTCTATACTCACTGAAGGAGTGAGATACTGAAACTTTCCTTTTTCTTTTGACATTTCCCAGAATTTTTGTTATTTTTATTTTATGGGTGAATAAAATTTTGATTTTGATTTTTTTGATTTTGATTTTGATATGGACGACATCGCATTCTATACATAATTATAACATGTGTACTAAACCTGGAACAGATTTAAGCCCGAAATCTTAATTATTCCGCGTTTTGTTTAAATACAAAATTGTTATGTCCTTATTGAAAAACCCTGTATAAAACAAATTATAAAAGCATATTTTCCTAGGCTCTTTGAAAATTTTATATTTTAGATAATTTTTTTATTTAGTATTAGGTATCGGTTTTGTAACCTTTTTGTTGTAACATATTTTTCTAAATGATATTTTTATGAAGTCAATACAATAATAGCAGCTTATGATACAAGTGTGCGAAGAAGGGAAGGCCATGAGCCAAACGCGAGTGCTTTAATCGAAATTTTTGCACAAAAGCATTTCAAACACGTGTATCATACATTATTTAACAACGAGGCATGTTAAAATGCTGTTGAATCTGCAAAAAAATTACTGTTTCTTACCGATAATATTCAAAAATTGTAATTTTGACAGACAAGATCACTGACACAATAAGGTTAGAACGTTCAGCGCATCCGTGACAAAAATTGCTAATTAGTAAAAACGCACGGTGACGGGAACATTATTTGATCGATGTAATCTATGTTAACCTAGATTTAATCTAGATTAGATTATGGTTAGATTAAGTTATATTAGAGTAAGATCTTGATTCAAAATTAAAAAAAAAAATGGATTCAATTTTAATATACGCCAGAAAATTTATTTTTGGCCTCTTGAATTGAAAAGCTAGCTTTGACATCGTGTATACGTCCAGCGAAACTAGATTTTTACGTACAATGTTGCAAAGTACGGCTACGATGCGGTAAAGTGACCAGTAAATTTTATCCTTTCAGGGACACTTACAAAATAAATTAAGTATAAGACAATAAAATCTAATTAAAAACACGCTACTTTACACCACATTTGTCACGATAATGTAGAAAATACTTGTGATTTTTTAAATTTTACTGTGCGTCTGACATTTGGAAAAATGACATAACCAAACAAATAAATTTGAATTATTAAAAATGTCAAAGTTTGTGAGTACCAACATTAAAAAATTAAATAATTTCCAATATTGTAATTAATCTATTTGTTTCTTAAATAATAATTGTCTGCCAAAAAATCTTGAATATTATCGGCAATTCCCCATTTGCTGGAGCATTGTAAAATCATTTCCGCACGAAATTTGTAGAAGATTTTTTGGCCGACAATTATTATTTAAGAAACAAATAGTTTAAGATTAATTACAATATTGGAAATTATTTAATTTTTTAATGTTTCCGCACTTTAATGTAAATAACTATTTCATTACGTTTATGTTTTCTGTTTAGTGACGAAAGTTGTTAGCCATAGTAACAACAAACAAACATCGTTTAATAATGAAACTCCATTTGATTTACATTGGACATGTACGCACAATTTTGATACTTTTACACACGATTATAATAATGCCATCCCTCACATACAAAAATTTACTTATTAATGTGTACATTTTGGAATTATAATGCGAGTAGATAAAGAATAATTAATTTAATCAAAAAGTTTCTAATTGCATTATATATACATTTTTTACATTTTATACATACATTATATATACAATCACATAAACTTAACTAAAGGCAAAATGTAGCCAGCATATATCAATATATTCAACCTGTCCTTAGCTCTATAATATTATTACTAGACTTGCAACGAATATTCGGATATTATTCGGTATTCGGCCTATTCCGCTACTTTTATCCTATTCGGCCGAATACCGAATATCTAGGTACTATTCGGCCGAATACCGAATACTTTAGTAAGATGTTTTGTTGTGGTCAAATAATTGATAAAATGAAAATATTGATTTATTTTATAATAATAATTTATTTTTTTTATTATCATTAAAGTAGTTATAGTTACATAAGCAACTTCCGTATTATAAGAATTAGCAAAAAGCTAGGTATTAAATAAATGTATATGTCTATGTACTTGAATTCTCGTGATTTAAATTTACAAGTGGAAGATTATGGTGCAGAAAGACTAATTTTTCTGCATTTTCAGGCAGTAGTTTGCTTCTTTTCTTCTCGTAGACATTCCCAGCTTCGTAGAAAACACGCTCTGAATAAACACTACTTCCTGGCGCAGACAAATACTTTGCAGCAAGATTTACCAAACATGGAAATTTATATTTTCTTGCTTGCCACCATATGTATGGATTTGTCGTGACGTGATATGTTCTTAATACTTAAATAAAGTTCTATTTCAGTTGCAACTGCATTCTTTCCTTTCGGTGTCCTGGTATGAGCTGTATTTTTTTCTGCACCACCTCTTCGAAGCAATCCATAAAAGATGAGTGAATAGCCTGGCTTAGACTGTGCTCTTCAGTTCTCATCTTCTTGGCCGGAATAGGTGACGAATTTGCGCTATCGTCACTGCTTGTTTCACAGCTCATCTTTAGGCTATCGATCAAAATATACTGCTTTACTTTTTCTCTTTGCAGTTCACTGGTGAAAACATTCATTTTAAAGCGTGGGTCTAAAGCTGTAGCCACCAAATAATTTTTGCTTGTTGTGATGTCCTCAAATCGTTCTTGTAACCCTTGTTGTATAACAAGCCTCGCTTGGTTTAATTTGGGTGTTAGCTCTGATGTGCTCGTTTATCGCAGTATCGCATTAATGCAACAACATACGGAATAATTTCAGAAATGCAAGCGTATCCGGAACTTGTAATTTTTGTTATTTCCTCAATTGGTTGTAATAATTTCAAAAGTTGTTTTAAAAGCTCCCATTGTACAGCAGTCAGGTTTTTTCATCACAGTCCGTGAGATAGAGTGAAACGGCCCGTTTTTGTTCCATTAACCTTGCAAGCATATAATAGATGGAATTCCATCGCGTATAGACGTTTTGCACCAATTCATGCTGTGGGAGATCCAAATCTTTTTGGATGGAATGCAGTTTAATCTGTGCAGTGCCAGAATGATTGAAATGAGTTACGGTCCTTCTACCTGTTGATATAATTTGAGTCACATTTGATGAGCCTTCAGACAATTGTTAACAATTAATTGAAAAGTATGAATGAAACAACGCACTGAGGCCAACTCTGCATTACTAACAGATTTTACTATGTTTCGTCCATTATCATGAACAACGACATGAATTTTTGCCAGCTGGATGTCCCACATACTTGCAATTTTCTGTAAACTAATCGCTATGTTTTGTGCTGTGTGTTGTCCCTCAAAATGCTGGATGCTCAATACTACATGTTTAACATTGAATTCACGATCAATAAAGTGCGCAGAAAAACTTAGAAAACTGTTTTGATTATGCAAGCACGTCCACATGTCGCATGTCACGGAAATATAATCAGTTTCTGAAAGTAATTTTTTAATTGTTTCAACCACCTTATGTCATAAGGTGGTTGAAACAATTAAATTTCTGGAATTATTTTGTCTGAAAAGTAAGGGCTGCATGGTATTTTATACCGCGGCAAAGCGTTATTAATAAATCTTCTAAAACCAGTCCTTTCTACGATATTTACTGGTTCATTGTCAAGTGCTATCATTTCGGCAATTAAGAGATGGTATTTTTTAGCCTTGGGGCAGGGGCGGATTTAAGGGTGGGCGCAGCAGGCGCGCGCCCAGGGCCCCCGACCTGTAAGGGGCCCCACAAAAATCTAACTTAAAACTTTTTCCTAATGACCAATTGGGTTTCATGTGTGCAATTTTATATAAGTTTACAATCGGCCGTAAAACCTTATATCTGCTTATTTTTTTATTACTTTTGAAAACTGTTTTTTTTTCTGTAAAACTGATGATATAAAAATCTAATTGAAAATTAAAAAAATATGTAGTGGATGTTTTAATTAAACAAGTTACATTAAAAGATATTGCTCTCTGGCCAAAAGTTTTATGTAATGAAATGGTTCAATTTCTAATTTCAAATAAACCAAAAAATATAGGCGATATAACTACACTTAAATCGGTCTATAAACACGGTGATCGCATTTACTACACAGGCTTGTGTAGTAAAATAGCTAAAGCTCATTTTTACAGAAAAATTTCGAATGATGAATGGTAGTAAAGTCTATAATAGTTACAGGATTCCAAAATTGGAAGGTCTATACCGAGCATGAATGGTCAAAAGAGCACCTCGCTTCAATGTCTACATTATACAAGCGCTCTTTCCTCATTAAATCGCATCGATGTTGAAAATCTGCAAATTATATTACAAAAAGGAAATTATTGGAAAGAGGTTCTGCGAAGAATTGTATCCTCAATAAAATTCCTCGCAAAGTTGGGCATTGCTTTTAGAGGCCATATTGAGAGTGCAACGTCTTCGAGAAAAGGCAATTATTTGATTAGTTAGAAGTTAGAGTATTTGAGTGAATATGACCATTTTTTTAAGTTTCACTTACAAAAGTTGGTAATCAAGGTAGCGGACATGTAAATTACTTACCGCATGAGACGTGTGATGACTTTTGAAAATAATTGCCGATTCTCTTATGTCACACATTGTGGAGGAAATAAAATGCTCAAAGTATTATAGTATTATTTTGGATTCTATACTCGTTTTTGTGCATGTGGATCAACTTACCTCCGTAGTGCCTAATTTATCAGAAAATGGGGATATTAAGGAGAGATTTTTTATGTTCTTCCTTATAGAAAGACATGATGTGATGCGGAGTATCTAGAAGAGGCAGTTTTATCCACAACAATGCAGTAAATATGTCGGGCAAGTACGTAGCTCCATCAGCAACGTTTATTCTGTGCTCTAGTCATTCAATTAATTTAGTTGGTAATGTTGCTGCAGAGAGTTGTATTAATGCGTCCATATTTTTTATTCGTGCAAAATTAGTTTGTTTTTTTCTCTGCATCACCGATTCGATGGAACATGTTATGCAATAAATTAGATAAAGGGTCTTATACATTAAAGAATGTGTCAGATACAAGATGTTCTGGCAGGGCTGATGCAGTTTTAGCGTCAAAATGTGGCCACATAAATATTAAACAGGCATTATATGAAATATGCAACTCCACAAAAGAAAAAAAATGTTGTTATTGAAGTAAAATCATTAAAAAATGCATGATGTCGGAAGTTAAAGAACTTACAGATAAATTATTTGAAGATGATCGCAAGAAAAGATATACAAAAAATCGAAAGGATTTTTTTTTACATAATGTACTCTACGTTATATGCGATCATTTAAAAGACAGAAATTAATTTAACAGACGTGGACAAATCTATGAAAATGTTATCGGCAATTTTAGTTTTTTTCGTGTTTAACTTTTGTGTAGAAGAAGAGAAAAAATGCGTTAATAATTTAATAGAAATGTACAAATATGACAGTGATTCAAGTAATTTTAAAGATGAGTTGGAACAGTTTTTAATATGTTTGGATGAAGAACACAAGCAATCAATTGATAATATATACAAACAGGCATTAGATATGAAAGCAACTTTCACAAATGTAGAAATTATTTTAAAACATTTTGTAATCATGCCAATTTCAAACTCATCGGGTTAGCGCTCATTTTCTTGTTGTGAAGAGTTAAAGATTATCTAAGAAATTCAGTGTCAGAGGAAAGGCTTAATAATATGGCTATGGCTTAATAATATGGCTCTTATATATATATAGAGAGAGATTTACTGAAAATTATTGATTGTGATGAGATGTAAATAAATTTGCAAAACGAAAAGCAAGAAAAAAAAAATGATTTAAATTTTTCCACATTTGGATTAATACACATAGAAGTGCAATTCTATGATTTTTTCATTCATATTTCTGATTGTTGCTCTTAGACGTATACTATTATTAATTATAATTATACTTTTTTACACCAACATATGCTCAACTATTAGTTCAAAACTTTGTGATTATTATTATACTATTAATTATATTACACATATAATATATTCAAATATTATTGGTAATAAAACATTAATAGTACTTAATATTTTTTGTTTATTTAATAATATGGTTATTAAATAAATAAAATTTTACTCGTCTCTCTCGTTTTATTGGGGGGCCCAATATTTTTTCTGCGCTCGGGGCCTCAACTGATCTAAATCCGCCACTGCCTGGGGGTCATTAATGTCCCATGATTTACGTATTTCATAACATTTTTCAAGACTCAATTGCTTTTTTGATGTCGAAGGTTGATTTACATCTGTATCTTGACCCGTTATTTCTTGCCCCTTAGGAAGCGTAGTCTGCAACTGACGGTGTTCGTCGCAGTGTTTATTTTTCAAATGATTTATCATTCCTGATATTTATCAGTGGTTTTATTTAATTCTTCCAGTTTACAAACCATGTTTTTGAGGTTATCGATCTGTTTTTCAATTTTTTCCAGTCTTCCATCCGTTTTTTGTTTCTTCCTATCTCTTTTCGTGATCGTGAACATGATTTTCTCTTCTTCTCATCTCCTGACATTATAAACATTTATTCTTATTTAGATTTGGTAATTTTTTATACTTAGAGTACTCAGTACGTGTGAAACGTCAAACACAACGAACAAATATGACTGTACAGGACCGGCCGTGCGCCGTCCACACTAGCCTAGGCGCCAAATTTCAATCTCTAAAAAGTGTGAAATGTAAGCAATGATGAGCAAACAGCATGACGTTGTAAAACCAATTTTTCTTACTAATGACACTAGGGTAAGACAAGTAAATTTAATATATTTAGAAGAGGAGGTTAAAGGGGGTAATAAAGAAGGAGGTTTTTCGCGACTTGTAAGAAGTCAAATATCATCGCGTCACTATAAAAACAAATTATGTGATGGCTGTCTAACATTTTTCCTAAGCTTCTAAACTTTTAAACAACATAAATTGAATGACTGTAACAACATTTCCACTATTAAGCCGACAAAAAACATTGTTAAAGACAAGAGAGGTGATATGGTCTCGGGGGATATATTAAAATTCCAAAATTACGATAGAAAAATGCGTATATCCTTTGTTGATTACGCAGATTTGGAATCAATTTTAAAACCGATAGATACATTTTCGCCAAACTCCGACAATAGATATACCAACCAAACGCATACATGTACCTTCTTTCCAACGCCACCACGATAAATTTTTATTTCGCACAATTTACACACAACACTTTTCGCATTATTTTCATCGTCCTCGAAGTATGTCCAAATAGTCGGTTTTTTTTTAGAAGCCATAATCGATTATTATTTGTAAGATTTTGCATAATTTTATTTCAAAAAAAAAATAATCCTAGAGAATACGACAAACTGTGCCTACGTATCAAACTTGTCAAAACACACAGAGCGGTAACAATTGAGAGCGCAAGACAGCGCGGCGTTAGTTCAAAACAAACGTACGGGAAACAAACAAGTTTTCCCGCCAGACGCCGGCCGAATACTTTGCCTAATATTCGGCTATTCGGCTAGAAAGCCCGCAAAATATTCGGTATTCGGCGTGTGGCCGAATATACTATTCGTTGCAAGTCTAATTATTACATTTTTCAGTCTATTTTAAAATAAAATGAATGTTTTTCTATAAACTTCTCGAGTATTGTCATTTTTCTAGTTCTTTTTTAATTCTTCCGAAATAATTTAACAGATTTAAAAAAAAAATCATTAAAAGGTTTATCTGGCGTGTATCTGAGCTTACAACAGGTAGACCAAGATTATCAAATTCAAAATTTTCTTTAGAAATAAGATTTTAAACTAAATATTATGTAAGATTCTTTATTCAGGTATAAAATAAACAAATATAATTTAATCAATTTAATAGTAATTTAATTGGATTAAAATATTCTACACAAACCTTTTAGACATTGCGAATCACTAAATTCGCATTTTAAAATTTCGCGGACCATTTTTTGCGAAATTTGATCTTCATCGATGCGCATTAAGTCACACGTATACCACTACATACATGCGATAAATCAATCTCTTCTTTGAAATTTCCAGAATTTTTTTTGATAATTTTGACAAAATCTACCGAGCATATCTTGAATCATAAGCGAAAATTTGCAAAAACTGCAGAGAATTGGCTTGTATTAGCCAGTACTAATTTCATCGATACTAAGTCACCCATAGTTAAGGTGACCACACGTCCCGATTTTGGCGGAATAGTCCCGCTTTTTGGACGCCTGTCCCGCGTCCCGCCGATTTTTAAAAATGTCCCGCTTTTTAGAAAATATCTGCATTTCTTATTTTTAATGTACCTACTGTAATATATAATATAATTTTTTTTCCACATATTCCCATAAAATCTCCGTTTTTAATGTCTAACAATGACATTTTTGAATAGCCCAAATGAACTGTCCATTCTTCAAGATATTCCAAGCAGTTATTATACAAATTTCTAACTTCTTTCAAAAAACCCGGTCATTTAATGCCACCTTGTTCTGAAATTTTCATTTGGTGACATTAAAAAATTAGTTTTTATGGATATACGTGTAAAAATCTTTTGAATATATTAATGTGGTGTTATTGGCAAAAAGATACGTTATTGGTGAAAAAATTTAATTTTACTGCTATGAAAATGTGAAAACAGACCAGAAATGAACGGAGTAATTGCTTCATTTTAAACCGAATAATATTCCTTATCAAAATATTTTGAAAATTGTAGAATACTCGCTCTCCCTTCCATGAACAAATGCAGCAACAACCAGTGTTTTTTCAGTATCAATAAAATATGGACAACTAAAAAAACTCAGTTGAACATTAAACTTTAAAATCTATATTAAGCGTAAAAATAATTTGACCAATTAATGTGAGAAATTTAACGACATTTTAATAAATGATCCGAGTATTCACTCGGATCAAAAATTTGACCGTGGAAGAAAAACAGTTTTTTTTTTAATTAAAAATTTAAATTAATTAAAAATCATAATGTTCAAATTATGTTTTTTTACAAATATTTTTATAGCTACCAATAATTAATAATAAATCCACTTTTCTATATTTATAGACAAGTATACGAGTAATGGTAGTTTATGATACTAGTGTGTGAAGAAGGGCTTTTGCGCATGAGTGCATCACATCGCTGACACAATAAGGTTAGAACGTTTAGCGCCTCCGTGGAAAAAATTGCTAACTAGTAAAAACACACAGTGACGGGAACACTATTTGGTCGTTGTCGATGTGATTAGGTTAGGTTATGGTTAGGTTAAGTTATACTAGAACCAGATAAATCCAACTGGGAGGCCGAGAACACTTGATTCAAAATATGAAAAGTTAATTCAATTCTAATAAACGTCAGAAAATTTCGTCAGACGCAAGTTATTGCCATAGTAACAACAAATAGAAGTCGTTTAATAATGAAACTCAATTTGATTTACATTGGACTTTTACGCACGATTTGGATGCTTTTACAAACGATTACAATAATGGCATCCTTCACATACAATAATGTATTTATTAATGTATTCATTTTTGTGTGTGAGTAGATAAAATATATTTTTTTTGAATTATTGGTCCGCTTTCGAAACTAAATTATAATTCTCATTTCATCCCATTTGTCCCGCTTTGTCTCAATGAAAATGTGGTCACTTTACCCATAATACAACTCTCTAAATATGGATATAGTATTCTCTTCAGCCGAGAAAATCCGAAAAAAAAAAACCTGACTTGCGACATGCGATAGATCTTCATTGAAGCTTCATGATTTTTTTTTAAAATATTTCGTGAATATTCGTGAATATTTCCTGAATTATAAAAATAAAACTGCCGAAACTGCCGAAAATTGGCTTCTATCTTCAGACCTTTAAATCTCTAAGGTATCTGTAAATCACTTCAACCAAGTATAACACATATTTTGTTGAAAATTTCGAGAAAATTCGCTGAATGTATTCTAAATTACACGCGAAAATCCGAAAAAATACTATCGTTGAAACCATACTGATTATAGTTACAATCATATAAACTTATTAGGGATAAAATGTAGCCTGAATATATAAATATATTCAAGCTGTTCGTAGATCTATAATATTAAGTCTCATTAAGACTACATAACAAATTCCATGTTGAAACAACTACTTTCTTGGCTAATTCCACGCAGGACATGAATTATATAACAAGCACTTGTATGTTATTGCCAGCCTCAGGTAATACATTTCATGTCTCACCCCTACTGTTTTCACCCCTACATTTCATGTGACCAAGCCAGTACTAGATAAATAAATTTGTTTTTAAGATCATTTCTTGCTATTTAACTTAAGTGAATAGCCATCTGCAGACGCGTTTTGAGATTTACCTCTCATCAGTGCAGCTTTGCTTTTTTGAATTATAAATTGGAATACACTTTCTTGAACATGGCTGGCGAGGTTAGGTTTTAATTTGACGTTTGTGTAGAAAGACATGAACTTAATTGCAGGTTTTTTGATTTAAATGATAATTTAATATTGGTGAAACCATACTAATTATATATAAAATCACATAAACTTAACTAAGGGCGAAATGTAGCCCGTATATATAAATATATTCAACCTGTTCGTAGCTCTATAAGATTATGTCTTATTAAAACTACAAAACAAATCCCATGTTGAAAAAACCACTTCCCTGACTAATGCTATGTAGAATATTGAATTAAATGATAAAAATGGCTAAAAAATACTACAATGAATACTAACTTTCACATATTGCGATACATATTACTACCTGCGATACATCAATACGTTCAGTAAGGTTTCGAGAACATTATAATATATTGTTGCAATTTTCTTTTAAATCAACCTATTATTTCCAGATTTGTCATTTTTTTATTTACTTAAAAAAATCATCAAACTTCAGCTACTCACATCAATACTTCAAAATTAGAATTTCCTTGCGGACTATTAAAATTACGTCACGCACCACCGGTTGCCGACCGCTGTGCTACATCTATATTTATTTAAAATATTTGAATAACTTCATTATTAAAAGCGCAACCTTGAAAGTTATGAAAAATTAACTAAAGAAAAATCTTCTCCAGTGGAAATCTAATTTACAATTTTTAATTTCAAGTTTCTAAAAATATTTGTGTTTATAATAAAATCTATTTTTCTAAAACTAAATGTATGCTATCGATTCAGGCCGGGCATGTGTTTTGTGCGCTCTAACGCGTCTATTATTATTTTTTTCTAAATACAAACCATCAAAATAGATTTCAAATTAACGAATTACAAATAATTCCAAGACAAACAACACAAAATTTCCGAAAATAAATTCTTCTAATTCATTATCTAAACGCAAGAAAAGACTAAACCTTCTAAACTAAATCTATGTAATTCTTAGTAAATCTGTAGTATTGATAATTTACAGAAATTTAGATTCTCCATAACAGTGATGGAGAAACTATGGCACGCGTGTCACAGCTGGCACGTAAGAAAATTTTATTGGCACGCGAACTATTTCTCACGCGTGCCTTTTACACTTTTTAAACTTAAACCTGCTACTTTTCTAAAAAAAAAAAAAAAATAATAAGTTTGCATCATCAAAGGTGTAAAATATAAGACTGATTTTTTCTATCAGAAATGTTCATTCATTGTAAAAGCTACCTGGCACGTCAGCATTTCAAATTGTGGAAATTTATAAAAAAATTGGCACGCGGTCGGAAAAAGGTTCGCCACCCCTGCTGTATAACATTGTTTCACAAATTGCCACTACCTACAACAATGGTGTTTGTTGTAACAATGTTGTACAGAATAAATTTGTAAATATAAGGTTGGGGGAAAGAAACCAATCATTTTTACGTGAACTTCAAGACTTGTTTCGGATTACCAATTTTGGTCAAATATGCACCGTTTTCTTCTATAATTTGTTGCCATTTTAAAGGTAGTTAGTCTTGGTTCCTATTGCGGAAAAGTCTGTTAATCGATTTTCACAATCTTCTCTTGAAGCCAATTTCTTAACACTAAGGGAAGTTTTGCAATGCAAAAAAAGTTCCTGATGGAACACAACACCTACCCTGTTGGTCAATTCTGGCCGTTTCTGGTCAATCGCTAGCTTCAAACGGTCCAGTTGTTGACAGTAGTAAATTAAAGTCACTAAGAATATAGTGTTTAAGCATATGGAAACAACTCTACTGGAATTTTAGATAATTTTAAATATCCCACCATGACCAGACAAAACCAGGCAAGACCAGACAAGGCGCATCTAATGTACGACACTTGTAAAACCACTGTGCGTCAAAGAGTTAAAGTATATAGTAAGAGAATTTTAATTTAATAATATGATAATAAGACTATGTAAGTAAAAACGTGATTATCTTGACCAGCGTTTACCAAACTTTTTATTCAAACCACGCCTTTGATGACATTGCTCTTCGGATAAGTAACTTTAACTATCCCTGATCCAGATAATCAAGCTAACCTAATACTTCTTCTTCTTCTTCTTCTTCTTCTTCTTCTTCTTCTTCTTCTTCTTCTTCTTCTTCTTCTTCTTCTTATTCTTCTTCCTCTTCTTCTTCTTCTTCTTCTTAGACTTTTGTATAGGCACGTGTGCCTGTTTCTTTAAGTTCCTCTTTAGTCTCTAATCTCCTGTGAAATGGATGTCCAGGAGTCTGCCTATCTCTTTGGTGGCCTTCCAGGTGGTCTTGAATTGTTGGGTCTTTGTGTCTCGGCCCAATTAACGATCCGTTGTGGGATTATGCGTTTCACATGGTCCCGCCAGTGCCTCCGATGGTCTCTTGTCCAACGTACGACATCCTGTATTTGTAGATCCTCTCTGATTGTGGAGCTCCTGATTTGGTCTCTTAGCGTGACCCCCTTTATCGCTCGTAGGGTGCGCATCTCTGTCGTTCTTAAGGCTTGTTTGGTAACTGCTGTGTCGGCTCTTGTTTCGGCTGCGTATGTGAGAATTGGTCTTATTGCGGTTTTGTATATTCGGATTTTACCTTCTTTAGATATATGCTTATTTCTCCACATTATATTGTTTATTGCACCGGATATTTTTCGGGTCTTGTTGGTGGCTGCTCGGGTTTTCATCTTAAGGCTTCTGTCGCTTGATATTTCTATGCCGATGTATGTGAAGCTCATAACTTGTTATAAGCTCATAACAAAGCTGTTGGGTATCGGCTGGCTCCCATGCACTTGGTTTTCTGGTGGCAAATGTCGAGGTTGTATTTCTTTGCTGTTTCCGAGAATGTCTTTAGTAATCGTTGCAGATCGTCTTCGTTGTCTGTCATTAGCGTTGCATCATCTGCATAGCATAGGAAGTTGAAGGATTGGTTCCCCATTCTGTATCCCGCTTTAAGGTTCTTTACTGTGGTTATTGTGTTGTACATTATGATGTTAAATAGGGTCGGGCTCATGCTGTCACCTTGTCTTACACCATCGCTTACGCGCACCCTCTCTGGTGTCTTTGTTTTTATGATTGTGTAGTTGTTGGTGTTGATGTTTCTTGTTAGGTTGGTTAGCTTTCCACGCGCTCCTCGTTTTTTGAGTTCTGAAATCACATCAGCGATTCGGATTTTGTCGAATGCTTTGCTCAGGTCGACGAAGCACAGATAGGCGGGTTTGGCAAACTCTATTGCTTTCTCAGTGATCTGTCTTACAGTAAATATTGCGTCTGTTGTTGATCGATTTTGTGGGAATCCTTGTTACCGTTATTCGTTCGTTTATTTTTTGGGCCAGTATTTTTGTGAAAAGTTTTGCTGTGGTGTTTATCAATGTGATGTCTCGGTAATTTGAGGGGTCTCTTTTTTTACCTTTCTTGAAGATCGGGATGGTGATTGTGTTTTTCCATCTTACCGGCACTTGTTCGGATTCGACAATTTTTCTAAACAAGATGTAGATTTCTGTTTTGAGTTTGTCGCCGCCCTATTTTAGGAGTTCGTTGGGAATCATATCTTCACCTGGTGTCTTTCTTGTTTTCAGGTTCCTGATTTCCCGAGTAATTTCTTATTGGCTAATAAGCCAGTATGACCCCTATATTCTCTCTTCGTGCGTTACGGTAGTGGTTCTTTCCTTCATGTTGTTGCTTTCTATTTCATACAATTTCTTAAAGTACTTGGCCCATTCTACAGGTATTACACGTTCGGTTTGATGTTGTTCGTCAATTGGTTGCTTAAACTTCTTGAGGAGCTTCCAGATTTTCTTTTGACCGCCATATAAGTCGTATCGCAATTCAATGCTGAAGTTCTCCCAGTATTGATCTTTTAGGTGTGGCACTTCTGTCTTGCACCTGTTCCTCACCAGTTTGTATTGGTCGTAAGCTTCCTGAGTTCTCGTGTTCATATATTTTCTGTAGGCTTCTGATTTTTGTCGGGCTATTTCTTTTAGGTCTGGGTTGTACCACGGTTTATAATTATGTCGTGGAGTATTACTGACTGATCTGCAGCTGATAGCCTCGATAGCGCTGTTTGTAATGTAAGATTTCAGTTTTTTCCAGGCTTCATCTGTGTTGTCCTGGTCTTGTATGCTGTTGAATGCTATTTTTTGTACTAGTCTGTTTTCGTATAGTATCCTTATGCTCTCTGTTTTTAATGCCTCTATGTTAAATTTGCCGCATTTTGTCGGCTCTTGTTGCTTGTGTCTCATTGCTTTGAATCGGAACTTGCATACGACGAGGTGATGTTCTGTGCTTATATTGGTTGATGGTATCACTCTTACGTCTATGATCTTATTTGGGTGGACTTTTCTGTTAGTTATTATATGATCTATAATGGATCGCTGTCCTCTAGTGTTTTGATACGTGTACTTTTGTTGGTCTTTGTGTTTAAAGTAGGTATATTAATTCGTAATTGGTTTTGAATGCATAAGTCAATAAGCAGCATACCGTTGTCGTTGATTTGCTCTTCTCCAAATCTATTCATTACTCCTGGTATTATGTCTAACCTAATACAAGATTTTAATTCAAATAGTGTTAACAGTTCAGATCTTCAAATCTCTATAGAAAAACTAGATTATTAATATATGGCTAGTGAAGTTAGATCTAGATAAATGATCAAAATACTTAAAAAAACGATTTACTGTTTTAGAATATTATGTTAAAAAATAATGTTCAATAGCGTGATTTTTCAGCACGCGTCCATGTTTAGTTCTAATGGACAAGTGCGAAAAACGCTTTGTCAACGAGTTTTTATAGTATTTTTTCTATTGTGCGCCCTTTTATGCCATTTCTAAACAAAAAACCGCCGATACATATTGAGGAAATTGTAGCGCACTCGGCGAGCCATTAACGAACCCATATGAGTGCTCTAATGACTTCATTATAGACGCGAAAGAAAAAGAAAAGTATAATTGATGTGAACCAGACAAGCATGACTGGGCAGTTTTATAAGACTTAATCTTGTAATTAAGTTTGATTAAAGCAATTTAAATTATGAATATGTTATGTAACACGACGTGAATAAATACTCGCATTTTCGATTAAAACAATAAATTATGTTTTTATGTCTGTTTTTGATCAAAATGTTTTAATTTCCTAGAATTCAATTAGTTTTAATGGACTTTCGAGTTTTGCATAATTACATGATTTGTAGCAATGGAGCGTGGTGAACAATACTTCGAATTGTTTTTTTTCTATTCAGTTTATTACTATTCGCCTTAATCCGCTTATATATTTACAGTCATATGTTTAATGCAATAAAATCGATAATTAAATTGTCTTGTTTGTTATAACCGATTTCACATTTAGATTTTGAATAAATTTTATTACATTTGAAACAATTTAGCGCCACAAATATATTTTTTTATATAAAATATTTATTTATGAAACTAAATCTTTTTATGTTAAATCGTTGCTTTAATGTTAAATCGTTTATCTTGTCTTGTCTGTCTGGTCTTATCTGTCTGATCTTGTTATCTGTCTGAACTCGCCGTCGATCTCAACAGCTCAATAGCCCTAGGAGAATTCTGCACAAAGACCTCGGATTATTCGCTTACAAGGTCCAATTGACTAAGAAATTCAAGCCGCACGGCTATCCGCTTCGTTATCGCTTCGCAGTTGGGGCCTTAGAGCAGCTTGAAATTGAGAACGATTTTGGGCGAAATATCTTATTTTCTGACGAGGCGTATTTTCATCTCGGCGGCTACGTTAACAAACATAATTTCCGCATCTGGGGCTCGGAAAATCCACAGGTTATTGTCAAGAAGCCAATGCGTTCACAGAGAGTGAGAGTTTGGTGCGGATTGTGGAGTGGTGACATCATTGGACCATTTTTCTTCGAAAATGAGGCTGGGAACAACGTTTCGGTTAACGGTGAGCATTATAGAACCAGGTTATCCGACTTTTTTTTTACTGAAATTGAAGACATGGATTTGGACGACCTCTGGTTCTTGCAGGATGGCGCGGCATGCCACACAGCCCATGCCACAATCGATCTTTTGCCCACCAAATTCCCAAATCGTGCTATCAGCTGTCAATTGGTCGCCTCGGAGCTGCGATTAGACCACTTTCGGCTTTTTTGTGGGGAATCTTGAAGGACCAATGTTATGCCAACAATCCACAAACGATACAAGCACTTCAGGTCAATATCAACGAAGAAATCCTTGACCTACAGCCCGGAACCATCAACGAGGTCTTGGAAAATTGGAGGGACAGAATGCGCTTCTGCTAATAAAGCTGAGGCAGCCACTTGAACGAAGCTGTGTTCCATAATTAATGGGAGTGGTTGCTCTTACTAATAAAGCCAAAGTGCATGAAAAAAAAAATTGTCTAGTCTGTCTGGTCTAGTCTGTCTGGTCTAGTCTGTCTGGTCTAGTCTGTCTGGTCTAGTCTGTCTGGTCTAGTCTGTCTGGTCTAGTCTGTCTGGTCTAGTCTGTCTGGTCTAGTCTGTCTGGTCTAGTCTGTCTGGTCTAGTCTGTCTGGTCTAGTCTGTCTGGTCTAGTCTGTCTGGTCTAGTCTGCCTGGTCTAGTCTGTCTGGTCTAGTCTGTCTGCTCTAGTCTGTTTGGTCTAGTCTGTCTGGTCTAGTCTGTCTGGTGTAGTCTGTCTGGTCTAGTCTGTCTGGTCTAGTCTGTATGGTCTAGTCTGTCTGGTCTAGTCTGTCTGGTCTAGTCTGTCTGGTCTAGTCTGTCTGGTCTAGTCTGTCTGGTCTAGTCTGTCTGGTCTAGTCTGTCTGGTCTAGTCTGTCTGGTCTAGTCTGTCTGGTCTAGTCTGTCTGGTCTAGTCTGTCTGGTCTAGTCTGTCTGGTCTAGTCTGTCTGGTCTAGTCTGTCTGGTCTAGTCTGTCTGGTCTAGTCTGTCTGGTCTTGTCTGTCTGGTCTAGTCTGTCTGGTCTAGTCTCTCTGGTCTAGTCTGTCTGGTCTAGTCTGTCTGGTCTAGTCTATCTGGTCTAGTCTATCTGGTCTAATCTGTCTGGTCTAGTCTGTCTGGTCTAGTCTGTCTGCTCTAGTCTGTCTGGTCTAGTCTGTCTGGTCTAGTCTGTCTGGTCTAGTCTGTCTGGTCTAGTCTGTCTGGTCTAGTCTGTCTGGTCTAGTCTGTCTGGTCTAGTCTGTCTGGTCTAGTCTGTCTGGTCTAGTCTGTCTGGTCTAGTCTGTCTGGTCTAGTCTGTCTGGTCTCGTCTGTCTGGTCTAGTCTGTCTGGTCTAGTCTGTCTGGTCTAGTCTGTCTGGTCTAGTCTGTCTGGTCTAGTCTGCCTGGTCTAGTCTGCCTGGTCTAGTCTGTCTGGTCTAGTCTGTCTGGTCTAGTCTGTCTGCTCTAGTCTGTCTGGTCTAGTCTGTCTGGTCTAGTCTGTCTGGTCTAGTCTGTCTCGTCTAGTCTGTCTGGTCTAGTCTGTCTGGTCGAGTCTGTCTGGTCTAGTCTATTTGGTCTAGTCTGTCTGGTCTAGTCTGTCTGGTCTAGTCTGTCTGGTCTAGTCTGTCTGGTCTAGTCTGTCTGGTCTAGTCTGTCTGGTCTAGTCTGTCTGGTCTCGTCTGTCTGGTCTAGTCTGTCTGGTCTAGTCTGTCTGGTCTAGTCTGTCTGGTCTAGTCTGTCTGGTCTAGTCTGTCTGGTCTAGTCTGTCTGGTCTAGTCTGTCTGGTCTAGTCTGTCTGGTTTGGTCTGTCCGTTCTAGTCTGTCTGGTCTAGTCTGTCTGGTCTAGTCTGTCTGGTCTAGTCTGTCTGGTCTAGTCTGTCTGGTCTAGTCTATCTGGTCCTATCAGTCTGGTCATGTCTGTTTGGTCTTGTTTGCAAGGTCTTGTCTGTCTGGTCTTTTCTGTCTGGTTTTGTTTCTCTGGTCTTGTCTGCCTGGTTTTTCAGCACATTCATTTGACTTGTCAAGTACCTCCCCTCCCCCTGAAGTCACGAACTTCTCGGAATTGCTTTCCGCAAAAACTTTCTCTGTGGAATTTCAATGACATTTGCCTTATTTTTTTCTCGCCTTACCTCTACCATCCACAGTAAGTGATTAGGGATTCAGGAGATGATGTTGATTCCGCTCTCCGTTCTGTTTGTCCTTTCGTCATTTTCCTTCTTTGCTGAGTATGCCCTTAGTCATAGTCTCTGTGACTCTCCAGTCTTCTTCCGTCCTTAGCATTAACTTTGTCATTGTTCTTGCTTCTAAGGGTTACTTCGTTTTGGCAGTCCAATTATCCCTCTCTAGTATCAACCTGGGGCATTGAAAGATTGTGTGAGATACACTGTCTCTGCTCCCACAGTAGACGCATAGATCATCCGCTGCACTACTGATATTAGATAGGTACTGCCCGAAACATCCGTGGCCGCTCATTGCTTGTGTCAGGTAGTAATTTACTTCCCCGTGCTTGGCTCTACTTCTGGGACCAAGTGTCTCTTCATTTTCTGTTACTGGTTCGTGTTCCTTTTCAACTTTAGTTGGTTCCTCACCCGATACAGCAGTTTCTGGTAAACCTCCTTCTGTTACTTGTTCAGGTGCATGTTCCTTTTCAGCCTCACCTTCGGTTACTGGCTCTGGTTTGGTTGGTTCTTCACTTGGAGCAACAGTTGGTTGAACTTCAGTGGCTTGTTCTGGCTCTTGACCAGCCCCAGTTGCAACTTCACTTGGTGCAATGGTTGTCACTCTCAGTCGCTTGTTCTGGTTCGAGTTCTTCTTCAGTTTATGTTGGTTCTTCGCCTAGTGCAGCAATTACTTCACTTTCAGTTACCTGCTCTGATATGGGTTCCTTTACTGTTTCGCTTGGTTCTTCTCCCGGAGCAGCAGTGGCGGGTACTTCAGATTTTTCGACTTCAGTTGATTCTTCACTTGGTACAACAGTTACTGGTACTTCACTCTCAGTCACTTGTTCTGGCTCATGTTCTTCATCGGCTTCAATGGGGATTTCACTTGTAGCAATAGTGGCAGGTTCTTGACCTTCAGTTACTTGTTCTGGATCGTGTTCTACTTCTATTTCTATTGGTTCCCTGCCTGGAGCAGCAGTGGCTGGTACTTCACCTTCAGTTATTTGTTTTGTTCATGTTCTTTATCGGTTTTAATTGGTTCTTCACAGGGTACAACAACTAGGCCGGTTTTCACTAACCGTCCGGGCTAACCACCCTGAATGAATGCGAAAAGAAACCGGGGTGGTACATACTAAAAGCCAAAGTGGAGCTCTCACTAAAACCCCCAGACAGACACACAAGACCAGACAGTCACGTCCAGGCAGACAAAACCAGATAGAGTTCTGGCTTCATTTTCTGTTCTCTTTTGTTCTTTTTCTCTGTTCGTCCTTGTTTATTCCTACGCCACTTCTTCTTGACTTATATAGGTTGCTTCTTTCTTCAACAAGGCATGATATTGACGCCATGGTCTTGTCTCTCTGGTTTTGTCAAACTGGTCTTGTCTGTCTGAGTCGTCTTGTCTGTCTCGTCTTTTCTCTGTGGTCTTGTTTCTCTCTTCTTGTTTGTCTGGTCTTGTCTGTTTGGTCTTGTCTGTCTGGTCTTGTCTGCCTGTTCTGTCTGATTTTGTTTGTATGGTCTTGTTTGTCTGGACTCGTCCGTCTGTTCTTGTCTGTCTGGTCTTCTCTATTTGGTTTTGTCTGCCTGGACGTGACTGTCTGGTCTTGTCTGACTGTCTGGGGGTTTTAGTGAGAGCTCCACTTTGGCTATTATTATCCGCCACCCCGGTTTCTTTTCGCATTCATTCAGGGTGATTAGCCCGGACGGTTAGTGAAAACCGCCCTATTTGTTGTCTCACTGACCGGGAATCGAACCCGGGTCTTCAGATTGTCAGACAGGTATGTTGTCAACCTCACTGCCGAGGAGTATATGATCTGTCTGGTCTCGTCTGTCTTGTCTTGTCTGTCTAGTCTTGTCTATCTGGTCTTGTCTATCTGGTATTGTCTGTCTGGTCTTGTCTGTCTGGCCTTGTCTGTCTGGTCTTGTCTGTCTGGTCTTGTCTGTTTGGTCTTGTCTGTCTGGTCTTGTCTGTTTGGTCTTGTCTGTCTGGTCTTGTCTCTCTGGTCTGGTCTATCTGGTCTTGTCTGTCTGGTGTATCTGTCTGATCTTGTTTGTATGGTCTTGTCTGTCTGGTCTTGTATGTCTGGTCTTGTCGGTCTGGTCTTTTCTATGTGCTCTTGCCTCTCTGGGCTTGTCTGTCTGGTCGTGTGTGTATGGTCTTGTCTGTTTGGTTTTGTCTGTTAGGTCTGTCTGGTCTTGTCTGTCTGTTCTTGTGTGTCTGGTCTTGCCTGTCTGGTCTTGTCTGCCTGGTCTTGTCTGTCGAGTCTTGTCTATTTATTCTTGTCTGTCTTGTCTTGTCTGTCTGGTCTTGTCCGTCTGGTTTTGTCTACCTGGTCTTGTCTACCTGGTCTTCTGTGCCTGGTCTTGTCTGTTTGTTCTCATCTGTCGGGTCTTTTCAGTTTGGTCTTGTCTCTCTGATCTGTCGGATCTTGTCTGTCTGGTCTGGTTTGTCTGGGCATGTCTTTCTGGTCTTTTCTGTCTGGTCTTGGCTCTTGTCTGTCTGGTTTTGCCTATGAAGTTTCATATGTCTGATCTCATCTTTCTCTTATGTCTTGTTTATCTAGTCTTGTCTTGTTTGTCTAGTCTTGTGTGTCTGTTTCAATCAGTCTCGTCAGTACTATCTTGTCTGAGCAGCAATTTTTTCGTCTTGTGTGCTTTGTCTTGGTTAATTGGTTTTGTCTGTCCAGTCTTGTTTTCTTATGTCCAATCCATTAGTTTTTATTAAGGATTATCTGCATTGTGTTATATCTCGTTTTATCTGCATTAACTCATTAATTTTGTCAGTTCAGGTTTATTAGTACAATTCTATCGGAACTATCTTTACTGACCAGTTTATTTCGGCTGTTTTATTTTCTTTTATATTTTGTGAGTTTAATGGTCATCGGCGATGAAATAAATGACTTTATAATTAGAGTCTCGGTTTTAGCAAGTCTATAATTATTTTCACCTAGCAGTTTGCAGTCCCTCTATTAAAACACTCTATATTTAAATTACACATTTCGACCGGAAATTGCCTGAAATCTTCTACTGGCGCGATGAAAATTCATGGGATAATTAATGAATATTTCAGCATATCCACTAATCTCTTCCAGTTTTTCTAGTGAAAGACAAGTTTTGTGTTCAGATTAATTTAACTTGTTTTTATGTAGATTTTATAGTCGGGATACTTTTAAATGTTTTACTGAAAATAATTACTTAAATCTATCCCTATATACAGGGTGTTAAGTAAACAGGCAAAAATTCAAGGAGTTATTCCTAGGCCTATTCTAAGAATATTTTTTTCTTAGGAAAATTTCTGAAAAACCTTTTATTTTGAAGATACAGGGTGAACAAAATTGAAAGAAAAGTAACAACATTTTATTATCAAAAAGTACATGTAAAGTTCCTCAATTTACAATTAATGTTAGAAATGACTTCCTCCAGCCTGGGTACAAGCATTCAATCTTCTCGTCATTGAGTGCCGAACTATTTCAAACACACCAGGGTTGTTTCTAATTGAGTTACACCCTGCAACTATCCGATTTCGCGATTAGTGCAAATTCTCCACTGGAGTAGAGTAAACTAATGATAAGAAATAATGCGGGGGTTTAAGTCTGGGGAGCGAACAGGCCATGCGTGTGGCCCACCTCTACCAATCCTACGATCTCCGTATGTTACTGTTAAAAATTCACGAGCAACTGAACTGAAATGTGGTGCTGCACCATCGTGCACAAATTGGACCTTGGCATTGGATTACATAAGAATTGCCAAAAATATGTAAATATAAAACGAAATGTTTTATGAATAGTTATTGTAAATGTAAATAAATGTAAATTTTTGTGAAACTTAAAGTAGCAACATTTTAATTGCCAACGATAATTGTTGATTTTGGTTGTTTTTTACAGGATGTTGATAATTTTATATTCGCCTAATGTGCACTTACTACAAATGTAAAAGTCGATTAAACATAATTACAACAATGTTAATTTCATGTGAAAAATAGTTTCCACATTGAAAAGTTTCCACGATGTTAAGAAACTCTTTACATGTATTTTTAAATTCTATAACTTCCTGTTATATCATTTTATGAAACAGTCAAAATTCGATAATTAAAAGTTCATTTCAAAGGACGTTTATTACTTTGTTGACAATCTGGTGACGATATTTATTAATTTTGTTAGAACTATAAATTTTCTAATTACTATTTATTTAAACTTAATAAAGTCGGTAACACAGCCTGAATATATAAATATATAACCTTTCCGAAGCTCTATAATAGTAATGATTTTTTAGGACTACCAAAAACAAAAATCATGTGAGATATGTTTTTGGTAGTCCTAAATAGACTCATTAGTATTATAGAGTTCCGGAAAGTTTGAGTATATTTAGGGGGAGTTGGTAAAATCGTTCAACTTAACTTTTAACCTATAATGCACACTTTTGGTAAGTCTCTCTGAGAGTTTGGCAAAATAGTTTTATAAAATGGCATGGCAATAGCATAATAAACATGTGTTTATTGTGTCATTATATCAATTATCTTATAAATTATCAATTTATTAATATTATATCAATTATCTTATAAACATAATATCAACAACTTATATATTTTATTTTTTAAATAATTAGCAGAAAGATACAAATTCAAAACAGGTACTGAAAATCGTATCGGGTAGATTTTTATAACTTTCTGGACAATAATATATTTTTTTAGCTTTTATGGCTGGACATTTATAATGGGCTGGCAATTTATTAAGGCTGGCTTTTATAATATGGGCACATGACTCATGTACCCATACAAAACATTTTATGCATTGAATCATATCCTCCAATCGAACAGTTTTTCTTTTTTGCGTGATTATTGGAAGTGGACCAATTTCATGAATGGCAATGTTTGCAGTTTCTGCAGGAGTGTTAAATTCTTCATTTATTATATTAACACGTTCTTTTATAGTTTGTGGGTTATTTAAAAGAGAGCTTGCCTCGAAATGTTTAGAACTTACCGAGGTACGATTTAGCAAACCCGTTAATATTCGGAAATAGTTTACTTTCAGAGTGTATTCTAAGCTAATTTTCCCCTTGTCACATTTAGTATAATATGTGAGCTTATGTTTAATACAATAATATTTAATATGTATATAATATTACCATGGCCACAGCAATTACAAGAACGTTTAAATTTTACAATTTTGTTATCTATTTTTTTAACTCTCTGCCACCGCTGTTATATACAACTTTATATCAATATTTCGGCTTAGATTGTTTCAGTTATCGATTAACTTAAAAACGAACCTTCTGAGCAACACGAAAAATTGTTATTAAGAGAAATTTGCGGGTGGTACGATTTAACTAACCGGTACGATTTTGAAAACTCCCCTATATATTCAGGCTGTTTTCCGCCTTTATTAAGTTTATATGATTATCTATAATGCAGTATGGTTTTACCAATTCTAAAGTATTTATTTACATTTCCATTACACATTTATTTAACATATACAAGCTTTTTCTTTAAGCTATATTTTTTATGTAATTAGAATCGGCTACTTTTCTAGAATGAGTCATAACTGCAGGCGATATGACTATTAAAAATGTAATAGGTTGAAAGGGCCGACAGCGCTCAATATTACACAATCGATAGAAAAATAACTCTTTGTTCTAACAAGAAATATTAAAATATTTACAATTCCCGACAATTATCAAGTTTAATTGGTTCCAATTAGCACAACTCGTCAAAAAGAAATTTTCTTGTGCCACGGTTTATTATTGAAGTGAAAACTTCTTTAGCCGCGCTGAACGAGTTTTTGATAGAGAGTAAACTCATAGATTTGCGTCATCGTCATCATTAGCTACGTTCTATAGAACATTACTCAAAAATGTATACGCATGTGCATATATGCGTATATATGTGTGCAAAAGAACACATCTATACGCATATATTTAAAGTTGGCTGTGAACGTCAAACTTAATAGTCAAAGTTTTTGGCATTGTTGGCAGAACGCAGCGCTTCTAAGGAAATATCAACCCGTAGAATCGGTGTGCACAAAAGAGTAAGTACTTTTGCGGGATGTACTAGCAGATGTACTAGTGCCGGATTATTGAAATGTTCAGATTATTGGATTGTATCGAAGAATTCTAAATATCTATTTCCTATATTGGTTAGATCCTTCATCCTATGTGAAAAAAAATTACATTTCTTCAAACGGTAGTACAAGAAAAAGACAGGACGATGACAAAGGAGCGGAATCTGGAATTTCAGTGATGATGGCACGAGTCAAATTGAAATTTATGCATATAATGAAAGAAGAAAACTCCAAAATAAAATTAAGTCAGCGATATAGAGATAAGAATAAAAAAAAAAAACTGTTGCAATAGTTAGTTCAGAAATTTCTAAACATCGAACAATCACAACTGAGGAGAAGGAAAAAATTAAACGTCGTAAAGAATATTCCAAACAAAACAATTTGCGGTACAGAGGAAAGAAAAGAGTTACTATTAATGAAAAAATATAAAAGAAAATGCAGACAAAGCTAATTTATTACTAAGTTCAATCAGCACTTGGTTCTCAGCAAACAACCTTTTCTTTAATAAAGAAAAAACAGAGTATGTCATTTTTCAGACAGCTAGAAGCACCTATGCTGAGAACATTGATTTGAAAATACAAAACCACTGTTTAAAAAGAGCTAAAGAAGCAAAGTTCCTAGGAATCCACTTGGAAGAGCATCTCCTCTGGACAACCACCATACAAAAAATTAGTCGGTTACTACATCAGAAAACATTCCAAATTAAACATCTGCGCAATCTGGTGAACAAGGAAGACCTGTTTAGTTGGTATTTTGCCAAGGTGCAATCCATATTAACATATGGTTATTCTATGGGGAGCTACATCACTTATAGAAGAAATACTTCTAGCACAGAAAAGAATTGTCCGAAATATAGTGGGAATAAAAACAACAGAATCGTGCAAACCACATTTTAAAAATTTAAATATCTTGACAATAGTCAATTTATATATACAGGAAACTGCCTCATATATCCACAAAATTCGCGATACTCTCCAAAAACATAAAGATATCCATATATATGACACAAGAGGAAAACACAACCTTTATCCCAGGAAAACAAATTTAAACTTGTGTTCAAAAGGACTTGAGAATCAAGGAAATAAAATTTACAATAAAATACCAAACACAATAAAAAATGAAATGTCACTTAAAAAATTTAGAAATAATTTGAAAAGAGTTCTATTAATGAACCCGATGTCTTAATGATTTTATATATTTTAAATTTAACTAACTTATTACTTTTACTTATTGTAATATTGTATTTTAATTATTTAATTATTTTTTTTATGTATTTGGTAAAATACATTATGCATTTGGTAAATAAATAATTTGAATTTGAATTAATTTGATTAATTTATATAGGTACAGAAAAATCTTCAAAAGCAATTATACAGCGTGTTTCTAAATGTAAAAATTTCAATAACTCATGAATTGTAGGCCCATCAACAAGAAATGTGCCACATATCCCACCAATTAATACTGCTGACCTATAAACACGAAATTAATCATACATTACAGATTAACAATCAGGTTGTTATGATAATGACATTCACAATCATACTTCTTCACAAGTTAATTATGTTCCACAATTATATGAACCAATAATGACAAACTATCTACCAAATTCTCAAAATATTCTTCCAAGTGATCTTCAAAATAATACTCAAAACATACATTCTCAACATAAAATTCCTTTATAAATATATTCTTCTTTTCAAAAGATACAGTGCACATCGACAAATTTTAATAAATATTTTTAAAATGATTTCGGTCATCCTTGTGACTTGTGACACTGATAGACTGTGGTTTAAAAAACAACAAGTTTTCACTTCAGTCGGCAGTGCTTGACTGCCTATATATTTTTATATTCGTCAGGCACTGAAATGATGGAAAAAATATCCGCTTAAAGATCCCCTTATTCAGCCCACACTATACGGGCAACCCGGACATTTGTCGGGGCGCCAGGATCTGTGATTTACCAGGGCCGTTTTGTTCTCTTTACCGGCTTCTTGAGGGTAGCAATCTTTTTTATTTTGTGTGATCCTGTTCCATACCAATTGTCTCGTTTGTATAATATATTATTTGTCATAGGTTTTGCATGGTATTGTGTTTACTACACCACTGAGACCACCTGTATCTGGTTTATGCTTGAGGCTGATAAATACTTGCTTATTCGTCTTCAAGCTGTACGTAGCGTATTTGCGTATCTCTGTCTTCAGAATATGTGTAAGCTTAAAAAACAATTAGTCTACATAAGGCGTTCTATAGCATTTGATTTGTCTCTGGTTATTCCTCTCGTCCAGTCCGATACTCCTGTTTTCTTTGTTTGGTGTTTCACTGATAATCTTATTGACTAGTTTACTCGGGTATACTCGGTTGACTAGTTTACTCGGGTATACTCGGTGTAGGAAGAGCTTCAGTCTGATGACAATATCCTCCCTAAACTCGTCTGTAAGGTTTATTGGACGTACGTGATTGATTCTACACAACGTTGGTCTTCTGCTTCATGCTATGGCTGGAGTGGTAATTCAGTATTCTACCAGAGGATGCCTCCTTCATGTGCCAATATGTCTTAATCTCCCGTTGTTTATATGTTCTGCGTTCCACAAAAAATAAAACACTAAGTATTTATTGGACGCTTTTAATTAAATTTTTCAGAATTTGATCATGTAAATGAACTGCTTTGAAGATCAAAAAACTCAATCAATTAAAAAATCAATTGTTTTGGTTCCTATTTGATGGTATTTTTTCTTGATTTCAACATTATCAAGAGCTGCCGATTTTTTAACGTAATTGCTTCTAATATCCAAGTATCCTATGAGTAGTTTGACGTTTCAGTTTGTAAAACTTAAAAAGATCCCCCGTGTTCGAAAGAGCGTCGTACACAATATCATCATCTAAGTGATTTTGAAAGGGGTCGCATTATTGCTATGTGAGAAGCGGTTTGTTCGGTTCGTGCTGTTGCTGAAAGGGTAGGCCGTACTGTATCGGTGATAGTACGCTGCTCATCTAGATGGTCCGAAGCTGGGGAGAATCGACGTAGACTTGGATCAGGACTGCCTAGAAGCACCACTGAGCGTTAAGATCGAGCTCTTCGCCCTATAACTTTTAGGGATAGATCAACGTCGCAGACATTGGGAAATTATTGGTTGGCTCTAAATGTGGTCAAAGAGTATCCATAGCTATTATTTACGGAAGAATCGGCAGTTTTGGTATTAGATTCTACAATCCACAATTATGTCTACCTTTTAGTCCGCAGCATCGTAGAGCAAGACTTGATTGGTGCAGGGAAAGACAACATTGGACCCATGCATGGGATAGCATTATCTTCAGCGATGAGTCTCGGTTCTGTTTATGGGCTCATGATGGTCGCAGAAGAGTGATACGTTTGCTGTTGAAAGACATACGGCCTTTACACAGCGAGTTATGGTTTGAGGGGCGATAGCGTATGGTAGTCGGTCTCTCCTCTAGTCTTTTTAGAATCAAATCTTAACGCGATTCGGTATATTGACAACATTTTACAGCCAGTGTTAGTGCCCTATGTAAATGCCTTGCAGAACCACATTTTTCAGCAAGCTAACGCTCGCCCTCACACACCGGCCATAGCAAGACAGTTTTTTGATAGTGACGAAATCAATTTGTTAGGTACCTGGTCATCTCGTTCTCCAGATCTATCGCCGATAGAACATGTTTGGAATATGATAGGTGTTAGAATAAGTAACTTATAGGGAGGCGCAGGTTGATTTACATATGGCCTTCATTGATCTGGAAAAGGCGTTTGACATAGTGCACAGGCAAGAGATATGGAGATGTATGCAAAGTTAAGGTGTACCAGAAAAGTATGTGAGACTGGCGAAAGAAATGTACTAAGGTGTAATGACACAAGTTAAGATTAGTGTGGCTACATCAACGGAGTTCCCAGTGAGAGTAGGGCTACACCACGGATCTGCTCTCAGGCCATAACTCTTTGCCCTGGTGATGGATATGCTAGACAATGATGTGAGGAAAGCAGCGCCATGGAGCATGATGTTCGCCGATGACATTGTACTTTGTGACCTGACCCGAGAGAAACTTAAGAGAAAAACGAAAGAGAGGCTCGAAGAGTAAGGAAAGCCCTAGAAGAAAGGGGGATGAGCATCAGCAAGGTGAAAACTTATTACATGCGAAAGAAGGAAACTCGAGATCTTTGTATTAACCTGTAGGAAGAAGAACTGTCACCGACCAAGAAGTTTAAATATCTGGTTTCATATATTCAAAGTGATGGAGGGCTGGAGTCTGAAATATAACACAGGGTAAATAGCGGATGGATGAACTGGAAGAAATTGAGTGGAGTACTGTGTGACAAGAAGATCAGCTGCAGGAGGAAAGAAAAGCTCTACAAATCTGTGTTGAGGTCTGCTATGCTCTATAGTGTGGAAACTTGGCCGATTACAAAAGCACTTGAGAGAAAGATGGAAGTGGCAAAAATGAGAATGTTGATGTAGATGAGCGGGGTAATGAGAAAGGATAAAATAATGAATGATCACATCAGAGAAACAATGAAAGCGAGACCCATAGGAAAGAAGGTTCAAGAAAGCAGGCTAAGGTGGTTTGGACATGTGCAGAGAAGAGAGGAGGACTACGTGGGAAAAAGAGTTGAAAAGCTGGGAATAGGAGCAAAAATTAGATGGAAAGACAAGGTAGCAGAGATTTGGGAGAAAAAGGTTGCAAGAGTAAGGACGCATTGGATAGACATTTATGGAGAAGAAGAATCCAACAAAGCAACGCCCACCCTACGTGATATAGAAAAAGGCAGAGGAAAAGAAAAAGAATAAGTAACTTACAGCGCCCCGCTAACACTGTAATGGAACTTATAGGTCAAATACCCCAAGTCGATATTGGTAGCCTAATTTCTAGCATGCCTCGACGTGTTAATGAGTGCTTGGGAAATCGTGGAGGCCCAACACATTATTAATTCTTTTTAATTTGTTTTTCAAGTTGATTATTTGATCATTTGATTTGATGCAGATAATTTACATCATCAAATTTTGTAAATTTCATTAAAATCGTCCAATAAATACTTTGTGTTCTGTTTTTTTTAAAGGCACTATATTTCTGTTTAATGTTATATCCAGAATCGGGATGGAGGCTTTGTATTCTTCTCTCGAGAAGGTAATTCTGATGTCATAGGTGTTAAAAGAGTCGAATGTCATCTTTATATGTTTTGTCAATGATTAAAAACGTGCAATCTACGTTGATGAAATTCACCTTCTCTTTCAGTTTGTCCAAAACTGTATCTGTTAGGTCAATCATTATTAAATTAGCAAATAGGGGACTAGAAGGGTAGACGTAGGACGTAGAAGGGTTCTCCCATCTCTCAAAGGTTCTCCCATCGCGGAGCCACTCGCCTGTTTGCTTGTCGAAACTGGAATGGTTTCAAAAAACCCTCGACAACGAAATACAACGCATACAATCGAATCAACTCCAAACAACTTCGAAGTTTTTGTGGACTTGGTCAAGCGCATATCTAAAGAACACACCCCTAGAGGTTGTAGACAGCAGATCATACCCGGAGTATTAAACGACACTAAAAGCCTAATGGAACGATATAACAAGCTACATGAAGAAGATCCTTTTAACGACGATACCATCGAATTCGGCTCAGCACTGCTAACCGACTTCAGCAAAGCAAGACAAACAAAATCTCTGGAGAAAAGGGACATACTACGGGTATGAACTGCTGTCTACAACCTCTAGGGCTGTGTTCTTTATATATGCGCTTGACCAAGTTTAAAAAAACGTCGAAGTTGTTTGGAGTTGATTCGATTGTAGACCTGACATAGTAGTAAGATGGCCTGGAACACAATCAAGAAACTAAGCGGTGACCCCATAGCACCGATACAATCAACCAATGTTACACCAAATCAAGTTCTCCAACAGCTACTACTAAATGGGGAAACACAACAAAAAAATAAGTAAAGAGAACCTAATCAGAGACGCTGGAAACGCAACTAACCTGCTGGCGAGACTTTTACTATAAAAGAACTTGACAAAGCAATAAACAGCATGAAAACCGGAAAGTCTCGACGGGTAGAACGGTATGTTTACGGAACAGGTCAAAAATTTCGGAAGGAAAACTAAAACCTGGCTAATGGTCTTTCTTAACAACTATTTGAAATCATACACAATACCCAAAATGTGGCGAAGAGCAAAGGTAATTGCCATACCCAAACCTGGGAAACCCGACCTGCCAAACAGCTACCGCCCAATATCACTGCTATGCCATCTCTTTAAACTCTACGCACGGCTAGTCCTCCAAAGAATTCAGAAACACATAGACCCTCTGCTAATACCCCCACCTTCGTGGCACTGGACTGAAAGCTATAGAATAACTGACAAATTTCGTAAGAGATTTGTTTTTGGTAGTCCTAAAAAGACTCATTAGTATTATAGAGTTCCGGAAAGGTTGAGTATATTTATATATTCAAGCTTTGTTCCGTCTTTATTAAGTTTATCTGATTATCTATAATGTTGTATGGTTTTACCAATTCTAAATTAAGTATTATTATTATTATTCGTGTCAGAAGCATCATACATAGAACAAATACTGTATATTATAATATGTAAAATAAATTAACTCAGATTTAAATAGAAAGCAAGAGAGTATAAAAAAACTAATACAACAAAATAAAATATTATACATATATAACTAGACTAGACATGTCTTGCCCAATAACGGGCAACGTCAATTGCGTTTGGTTCAGCTGACATTAAGTCTTCGAGGCTGCATTCGTGCTGTCCACGAGGTCGTCTGTGGGTCGGCGTAGTCGCACAGGACAGAAGTAACCGGGTTAACCCCATTTGTTGAGGGTGGCTTTGGATCTTGCAGTTCCAGATCGAAGTCTGTTCAGTGATGCAGGTCTCCCAACTCTCGTCGCATCCAGCAGCTAGTTTTTCCGATGTTGCTCTGTTGTGTCTTTCCACATATCTATACCCTAGATTTGATGGTATATTCTTGAAAGTCTATGGTGGATGTTAGGAAGCTTTTCCTTGACTTTAGCCTCTGATGTACAGGATGTAGGCCATAGAGGGGGTGTTGTTGGGAAGTTGAAGATTTAAATCTTTCCTTATAGGCTGCTGCTTCCCTTCGGACTGCAGGTGGAGCGATACCAGCCAGGTGGTAGACTCTATCCAAGGGGGTGGTTTTCAGGCAATCCGTGATTAATCTGCAAGACTCATTCAGAGGCACATCCACTTGTCTGGCGTGTACTGACTTGTATCACACTGGGCAGGCGTACTCGCCAGCGGAGTAGCAGAGAGCTAAAGCTGTAGTTTTGACAACACTTGGTTTGGCACCCCAAGAACTGCTTGTTATTTCGCGTAGAATGTTGTTTCTCCCGCTTACTTTCAATTTAGTATTCCTGCAGTGCTGTTTGTAGGTAAGGGCCCTGTCCAGCGTAACTCCGAGGTAATTTGGGTTTGGGCAATGTTCCAGCAGCACACCATTCCATGTTACCTGTAGCTTTCTGGAAGCCTGTTTGTTGCGAAGCTGGAAGGCACATACTTGGGTCTTTGTTGGGTTTGACCTAAGCTGGTTTTTACTGACATAGTGGTTCAGCTCTTCCAGTGCCTCAGTTAGACCCTGTTTGATATCACCAAACAGCGCAGCAATTGCTCTATCGTTCGCGTAGATATAGCCGTTAGTACCAACCGGGACCGGTTGATCGTTCGTATATATATTAAGGGTGGGCGCCAGTACACTGCCCTGTGGTCGGACGTTCTTTTGACTTCTCCAATTAAGTTTTAACAAAACACAAACATTAACCTTCAAGATGGTCAAATCCACAAATAAGGTAATAAGTAAGTCTTATTGATTAAATTTTGAATAGTTTTAGACAATGATAGGAGTAAACTATCAAGTTTTTTCTATTTATTTCTAGAAAGTGAATAATTTTCTGCCCATTTTATGCCCAATAACGCATTTACATTTGTAACTAATCATATAAGAGTCTAATATTACTATTTTTGTTTAATCTAATAACTTACTAAATGATGCCTATTTACATTATTACAAATAAAGTTGTTCATGTCAAAGTCCAATTTTTAATATTATAAAGTTTGAAGTAGACAAGACAGAAAAATATATTAAATATAAAAAAATATATTAGACCACAAGTGTATGCACATCATATGCACATGTCTACATCAATATAAAATGAAGAAAAACTCTTAGCTTTACAGAAAATCAATTTCCATTCAATATTTTCCTTTACGTCCAAATAACTTGAACCATATGAGCAAATATAAACTTTTATTAAACCTGATTTTTTAACCAAATTAAATTTCATACATAATTTGTGTATTTGACTATCTTGAAGTTTAATATTTGTGTTTTGCTTTATTTTTTAAACTTAACTTTCTGCAAGAAAAAGAAGAAAATTAGGTATAATAAATAAAAAATAAAGCAAAACATAAATTTGATACGACCTACATATACAGAATGGAATATTTAAATTAAGCAAGTATTCAAAACAAGATAATAGAAACTCAGTGACAATGGAATTTAAACTGACCTGGCTTAAGTAAATATAAATTAGATTTTATGGTCTAATAAAAAACGCAGTAGAGCAAAGATAGTCTTCACGGATAAAGCCAGTTTAATGAAATTCTCCATAAACCTTTTTTTAATCCACTTACAGTATATTTCACCTGACATTTCTCTAACTAAACTAGGCTAAAACATTAAGTAATCCGTAAAGTTTCACTTACCAAGAAACGTATTCAAATAAAACCTATTGAACCGTTTCTGCCTTTCATTTATCAGGCCGGTCTGCGCGCATATAAACTATTTCATCCGGATTCTTCTCGCAGTAAATCCGACACTCGCTGCACACTGCCGTTTTCATTCCCCTTTGAGCTTCCCACTTTCATTCCGCAAAACTATTTGCACACTCATTGTCTCATTAAACTCTTTTGCTGACTAACGCTAATAAACAACTTAAATGCTAATAGAATTTTACGTTTCTTTGTCTCAGCAGACTCGCCAGCAAATGGAGGGTTTCATAAAAACGTATCGTATCAAAATGAATTTCTTAAGAACAAAGTTGGATCGCAATTATGAATATTTTCTATAGAAAAGTCTTTTATGTAATTAATTAATATTGTTCTGTTTGGTCTTTTATGATCAGAGGAATAAAGCTTCTTATATATAGTCAACAATGTTGCTACGATGAAACTTTTATTGAAATAAAAAGGCATTTGTATTCAACATTATGTTCATAAATTTAATCTAGAGCAGGGGTTCCCAAACTTTTTTTTAGCTCGAAGCACATTTATAGGTTTAGTATTCTGTCTCGACATCCTAGCTCAGTGGTCCCCACCCTATGCCCGCGGGCACCATGGAGCCCGCCGACCGTTTTACGTGTGCCCGCCACAAGTAAACGTGAAAAACGCCAAAATTGCTGCATATATTGCAGAACTTACTTAAGTAAGGTCAGAAGAACTGGAGCTTGAAATTTGGGACATTGAAAACGACATTTTCCTAAAATCCAATGTATGAGATGAGGACTTCTGGAAAAGATGCCCACCGCTCCACTGGCATTCTAGAATGTGCACTTGATTGCAAAAAGGTTGGGAATCCCTGTCCTAGCTAGTCGAAATAGGGTACATTGATACTAGCTAGATAGGCACAAAAATCAAACATCAATATGGAGCTGAGTTTTTATATTTATATTGACATCCAAGAATATATTATTATTATTATTAGTATTCGTTGAGGCCATCTAGGTTCACGTGAGACTTTCTAGGTTTACACTTGGCAGTTTGTGTCGCTTTCTTCTGAGCTCACAATTCCCTCTGTATATTCTCTGTAAGTGGGCCAGCTTGCGCTCCTCTGTCCAAGTGGTACCTTGTCTTCATTTTGGTGCATCTCGGTTTATCCCATTCGTCAATATCTTTTTGCGGAAGAGATTTCTATTGAGATTTCGTCTGGTTTTAGATGCAGTATTTTGAGGTCTTCTTTGGTATTTATAAACCAGGGCATTGTGGTTTTGCTTTGGAGTCAAAAAAGTGAAAAATTTGTTTTGTCAGCCCGTTTCCGTCCATTCGTTTGAGATGACCATAATACTGTGCCCGCCTCTTATGGATCGTAATTTTCTCTATTTCACTGTAGACTTCTTTGTTGGGTTTTTATGATGGATGCCATTCTTGTAATTCGATCCCATAACGCCTCTAACGATTTTGCCCTCTTTCATCTCTAGTTCTTCAAGGGGTTCCTTTGATGGCATTTAAGGATAGGGTTCCGGCTGCATATATAACTAGTGGCTTCAGAACATGGAAACAATGTTACAGTTTCATAATGACGGAGTTTGGTATTTTTGGACAGGCATTTTTGTTGCAGATTGTGCATGGGATTTGATAGGCTATTTCGAGTTTCCGTACTCGTTCCTTAAGTGCTTCTTTGTCCAGGCAACTTTTCATGATGATCTCTCCCAGGTACTTGAATGTTTCCACTCGGTTGATCCTCCCGTATTTTGTTTGGAGTTTTGCTGGGGCATCTTTGATGTTGCTCATTACTTCTGTTTTTTCAAATGATATCTGCAAGCCAGTTTGTTCCGCGATTTCTTTAGAAAGTCGATTTGCATCCTAGCAGTTACTATGTCGTTTGACAGAATGGCGATGTCATCAGCGAATGCTAGACAGTCAACCACAACCCCCCTTGGATTTTGTTCCCATTCTCATAGGGCTATACTCAGCTTCTAATAATTGTGTTCTCCAGATCCTAATGATCTTTTCGAGAATGCAGTTGAAAAGCATTGGAGAGAGCCCGTCACCTTGTCTGACTCCCGTCTTCACTTCAAAAGAGTCCGAGATATCCTAGGAACTTTACTTTGGATTTTGTATCATATAGGGTGGCTCTAATTAGTGCCAGCAGTTTCAGGTCAACCCCAAATTCGTTGATGATGTTCGCGGTCTCTAGTCCACAAAAACCGACATGTACGGTTTGGACCTGAGATTGCAATATCTGATGATCGTTTTGAGGTCGGTGATCTGTTCGGCAGTTGATCGACCTTTTCTAAATCCCCCTTGGTATTCTCCAATTTGATGCTCTTCTTCAGCTTCTAATCTCTTCAGGATAACAAGTGCGAGAATTTTGTATGTTACCTGTAAGAGGGATATTCCTCAAAAGTTGTTTTTCATGCTACCTTTCTTGTGTATTGGATGGATCAAGACTGTTCTGGGATCAAGAGGATTTCTTCTGTCCAAATATGTTCTATTTCCTTCTGCAAGAATTTAGCTGCTTCTTCAGGGGCATATTTCCGAAAGTTCTGAAACTACAGAGTCTTCTCCTGGCACCTTATTGTTTTTGAGTCGAGCAATGTGAAGTTTGATTTCATTTTTGTTGGGTGGTCTCGATTCTGGGTATCTGTGAATGGGTTCCTCGATCTTGATGGGATTTTTGGGTTGATCGCAGTTTAGTAGGTTCTTAAAGTAATCAGCTAGGATGTTACAGTTTCCTTCTTCATTTGAGGTCGCCAGTGTGCCGTCCTTTCGCTGAAAGCATAATGACGGAGGTTTATTGCCCATAAATTTCCTTTTGAACGTTCCGTAATACTCTCTGGTGTCATTTCTGTTAAAGTTCGATGTTCGATCTTCTTAAGATGTGACTTTTCATATTTACGCTTCTTAGTTCGGATCACGTTAGCTGTCAGGGCTCGTTGTGGTTTGTATGATTCGCAACAAGATTACGATTTTGTTGAATAATATTGTTTCATGCATCGAGCTTTTTTGAGAATTGTAACACAAGTATCACTCCACCAGACTTGTTTCTTGCTTCTTTTAATTTCAGCAATTTCTTTGGCGGCCTCAAACAGTCGGTTTCTTGTGTTGTTAAAGTCAGGATCAATTGATCGAGCCTTTTCCTGGAACTTCTTTACTTTCTGTTGGAGTTTATCATTGTCAAAGCGAAAGAATATATTTATTGTTTAAGAAAAAAATATTTATTAATTAAGTGTGAGCTAGGTTATCTCCGCACATGTTTTCAAAGCATGGTATAAGGCTTGACACCTCTTCTCCCATTTCTTGTTACAAATTGATCTTTGAGCGATATTTGCTATATATTCTAGCTGCAGCTGAAAAACCGCTTCACGTAAATAAAATGTTGTAACGGTAATGAGAGTTCTTAGAGCTTTTGACCTTAAAGTTGGATATTCATTTTAGACCGATATCCAAAACTCCACCAAATCAGAACACGTGAATCTTGTTTTAAGGCTGCTGTTACTAGAGATTTCAACAAGACTCTCTTCTTGCAAAGAGTATTCTGGTGGAGCTTGCGCATAGAAAGGATCTTGGATCCACGCAAATTTTTCGACATCGTCTTCGGCAAAATATTTCGGAAACCATTCAGTGAGATTCGAAAGGTGTTCCGAGAAAAAAGGACTTCTAGTCACATTGTTAGTTTATATGTAGTTAGTCATCCTTGTTCTAAAAGTTTTTCAGCCACTGGTTTGTTTACGTTCTCACTGCCAAAATATTTTTGACAGTGACGCTGAAGCCCAACGGGACCTATAACATCAATCCATTTATTAATGTAAACACGTAAAGAGAGAGACAATATATTTAATATTATACATTATACAAAGCGCTATCGACCACAAGTTCTTCTGCCCAGAAATACATTTGATTTAAAAGGGGAGGGGGAAACGTATGTACATATTAATGATGTCAATAGAGTAATAGGAATGAAATGAGATGATATGATGAGCTTAGTCGGCGTAGATTGTTTCGTAAAGCGTCTTGGTTGGGTGTCTGCGAGAAGTGGTTATTATGCCTCGTTTTGTGCATAGTGCGTCTAGTATGGCCCAGTGGTTGTTGCTGTCTTTGAATTTTGTCCGTAGTTGTAGATACCTGTCAAGGTGTTTTGGAACGTGGAGTTAATATAGAAATGGAGTTAAAATGGGGGGATTATGAAGGATGATGTTTGGGTATCTTACGAAGGTTTGTATCAGTCGTAATGAAGTTCGTTTTGCCACTTCCAATATATTTAGTGTTCTGTCGTTAGAGTTTGAAAGTAATATGTATATGTATCCATAGTCAAGGGGGACGGAAGATGCCTTTATAGATTCTAGCGGCCGTTTTGATGGAAATGCCTTTACTTCCATGGGTTAGTCAACGGATATATAGGACGGAAAATATAGGATGTAGGAGCTGAAGTTGATTTCGAGTTTGTTGTCTGAGTGATAATTATTTATGTCGTCGCAGTATAGGTTATATAGTAGTGGGGAGATGCAGCATAGGTTAGGGGTAGTGGGAAGAGAGTAGAACCTTGGGGAAGACCTTGATGTGGGGTAAATTGAGGAGAAAGATGGTTGTTTATTTTGATTTGGAGGGATCTCTCTTCAAGGAAATGTTTAATTAGGTAGAGGGTGTAAGGAGGGATATTGAGTTGTTTCATTTTGTAAAGGAGTCCGGCGTGCCACACACTGTCGAAGGCTTCGTTGGTATCAAGGAATAAGGCAGTTGAGTCTTGGTGTTGAAGGTCTGAAATCTGTAGGTTATGGTAAAAGATGAATAAAGGATGGGTAATAGAGTGTCCTTTAGGGCGGAAAGTGTTTAAATATAGATGGCTTAAACCTAACAAATCTGCGCTTTGCGGATGATATAGCCTTGTTGTCTGACAACCTAAAAGATATCAATAAAATGCTGGAAGATCTCCAGGAAGTGTGTGCTCGGGTCGGGCTAATTAATATATCAAAAACGAAATTTATGACGAATCTGGTTCCTAGGTGAAATATTGATCTTGGTGACTGTGAGGTGGAGTTGGTGGATAGGCACACGTATCTTGGTCATGAAATAAGAATCTCTAGCGGCAACCAAACATGCGAATTAAAAAGAAGAATGCTTTCTTGGGCTGCATATGCCAGACTTGGGGATGTGTTTAAGAGTAATCTCCCGATTTGTTTAAAACGAAGGGTTTTTGATCAGTGAATTATACCGGTTATGACCTACGGCGCCGAAACTTTAACTCTGACAGTCACATCTGCTAAGAAGCTTAGAATAACACAACGCAAGATGGAAATATCGATGCTCGGTGTGTCACTTCGTGACCACGTTAGAAATGAGGACTTACGGGCGAGAACAGGAGTCACGGATGTTATATACCAGGTGGCTAAGCTCAAGTGGAGCTGGGCTGGAGATTTGGCCCGCATGGCAGATTGGCGTTGGACAAAAAGGCTGCTCGAGTGGAGACCAAGATCTGACAAGAGAAACAGGGGAAGACCTCCCACACGATGGACGGACGATATCAAAAGAATAACCACAAACAGGATGCAGAGCGCTCAAAATAGAGGACAGTGGACAGAAATGGGGGAGGCCTATATCGAGCAGTGGACGCAAAAAGGCTGATTGATGATGATGATGATGAGTAGAGTGCCAAGGCTTAAAACCAAATTGATATTTGTAAACACGTAAATTAGTTATATTTTACTTATTTTAATGGGAAGAGAAGTTAAGGCAAGCCCCTATGCAACTTCGCATCTATCTGAAAGTTTTACTGATTTTGTCTCTGGTCCTAAACGAGTATGCTATTGCTTTGGTCCTAAACGAGTATGTCGAGATGGTGATGGGAATTGAAATTTCAAATTATTTAGCAATTGTTTATATAACCAGAATGTTACTCGACGACAAATATCTGGACTAAATTGAACTATATATTAGTAAGCAACTAGGGATTGCAATCCGGTGTCATTGTCAATCCGGCCAAATTTCCACCGATTTTCCATTCCGATTTTCTACCGATTTTCCATCGATCGATGGATTAAATCTAATATAATAAACCTTACTTAATCTACTGAGATCACCACAATTAGGTATTTGAGCATGCTAACTAGTCTTATTCTTATTTTTATGAAAGACATCATGATGAATCTGTCTAATGAAATATAAGGTCTATTTAGTTTAATCAACGTATTACCGTATTTGCTGTTGCATAAGGCGCTCCCTAAAATTCAATCTACTTTTTTTGCGTCTATAACGCGAAACTATGTTTTAGAGCTCAACCTCATCTTCTTTGATCTGTCATTTCAGATTTTCAAAATTTCGTCTTTTTGGAGAAATTCTAGATTATTAGATTTTCAAAATTCCTCCAGATAGTCTCACAGTAGAGAAAATAGTGAGAGTCTATGAATGTTAATTTTGTCAAATATTAACCTGGTCTTCATTGATCTGTGTCTGCCTTATTTTTTCAAATTATTAACAAACCGGTTTCAGATTTTCATAATTTGGCCTTTCTGGAGAAATTTGTGGTTGTTTGTTAGATTTCCAAAATTCTTCTAAATATTCGTGCATTGAGGAAAATAGTGAGAGGTTTTTTCTTTAAACGTGGAAAAGGGCAACCTTCTTTTAAAGGTTCTGGTTCTATACAAGGACAATTACCAATATTTAGACAAGGTAACGTTTTTTCTTTTAGTTTAAAGTTTACGTCTGCTCGTTCCGGACAAACATCCGCACGTGGACAAACTAACGGGCGCTCTGGAATTAATCGTTTAGGTATGCGTGGCAATGGTATTGGTGGAGGTGTTGGTGTTTTTTGGCGGTGGTGGCGGTTAAAGTTGGATATTCATTTTAGACCGATATCCAAAACTCCACCAAATCAGAACACGTGAATCTTGTTTTAAGGCTGCTGTTACTAGAGATTTCAACGAGACTCTCTTCTTGCAAAGAGTATTCTGGTGGAGCTTGCGCATAGAAAGGATCTTGGATCCACGCAAATTTTTCGACATCGTCTTCGGAAAAATATTTCGGAAACCATTCAGTGAGATTCGAAAGGTGTTCCGAGAAAAAAGGACGTCTAGTCACATTGTTAGTTTATATGTAGTTAGTCATCCTTGTTCTAAAAGTTTTTCAGCCACTGGTTTGTTTACGTTCTCACTGCCAAAATATTTTTGACAGTGACGCTGAAGCCCAAGGGGACCTATAACATCAATCCATTTCTTAATGTAAACACGTAAAGAGAGAGACAATATATTTAATATTATACATTATACAAAGCGCTATCGACCAAAAGTTCTTCTGCCCAGAAATACATTTGATTTAAAAGGGGAGGGGGAAACGTATCTACATATTAATGATATCAATAGAGTAATAGGAATGAAATGAGATGATATGATGAGCTTAGTCGGCGTAGATTGTTTCGTAAAGCGTCTTGGTTGGGTGTCTGCGAGAAGTGGTTATTATGCCTCGTTTTGTGCATAGTGCGTCTAGTATGGCCCAGTGGTTGTTGCTGTCTTTGAATTTTGTCCGTAGTTACCTGTCAATGTGTTTTGGAACGTGGAGTTAATATAGAAATGGAGTTAATATGGGGGGATTATGAAGGATGATGTTTGGGTATCTTACGAAGGTTTGTATCAGTCGTAATGAAGTTCGTTTTGCCACTTCCAATATATTTAGTGTTCTGCCGTTAGAGTTTGAAAATAATATGTATATGTATCCATGGTCAAGGGGGCGGAAGATGCCTTTATAGATTCTAGCGGCCGTTTTGATGGAAATGCCTTTACTTCCATGGGTTAGTCAACGGATATATAGGACGGAAAATATAGGATGTAGGAGCTGAAGTTGATTTCGAGTTTGTTGTCTGAGTGATAATTATTTATGTCGTCGCAGTATAGGTTATATAGTAGTGGGGAGACGCAGCATAGGTTAGGAGTAGTGGGAAGAGAGTAGAACCTTGGGGAAGACCTTGATGTGGGGTAAATTGAGGAGAAAGATGGTTGTTTATTTTGATTTGAATGGATCTCTCTTCAAGGAAATGTTTAATTAGGTATAGGGTGTAAGGAGGGATATTGAGTTGTTTCATTTTGTAAAGGAGTCCGGCGTGCCACACACTGTCGAAGGCTTTGTTGGTATCAAGGAATAAGGCAGTTGAGTCTTGGTGTTGAAGGTCTGAAATCTGTAGGTTATGGTAAAAGATGAATAAAGGATGGGTAATAGAGTGTCCTTTAGGGCGGAAAGGGTTTAAATATAGATGGCTTAAACCTAACAAATCTGCACTTTGCGGATGATATAGCCTTGTTGTCTGACATCCTAAAAGATATCAAAAAAATGCTGGAAGATCTCCAGGAAGTATGTGCTCGGGTCGGGCTAAAAATTAATATATCAAAAACGAAATTTATGACGAATCTGGTTCCTAGTGGAAATATTGATCTTGGTGACTGTGAGGTGGAGTTGGTGGATAGGCACACGTATCTTGGTCATGAAATAAGAATCTCTAGCGACAACCAAACATGCGAATTAAAAAGAAGAATGCTTTCTTGGGCTGCATATGGCAGACTTGGGGATGTGTTTAAGAGTAATCTCCAGATTTGTTTAAAACGAAGGGTTTTTAATCAGTGCATTATACCGGTTATGACCTACGGCGCCGAAACTTTAACTCTGACAGTCACATCTGCTAAGAAGCTTAGAATAACACAACGCAAGATGGAAATATCGATGCTCGGTGTGTCACTTCGCGACCACGTTAGAAATGAGGACTTACAGCGAGAACAGGAGTCACGGATGTTATATACCAGGTGGCTAAGCTCAAGTGGAGCTGGGCTGGAGATGTTGCCCGCATGGCAGATGGGCGTTGGACAAAAAGGCTGCTCGAGTGGAGACCAAGAGCTGACAAGAGAAACAGGGGAAGACCTCCCACGCGATGGACGGACGATATCAAAAGAATAACCACAAACAGGATGCAGAGCGCTCAAAATAGAGGACAGTGGGCAGAAATGGGGGAGGCCTATATCGAGCAGTGGATGCAAAAAGGCTGATTGATGATGATGATGAGTAGAGTGCCAAGGCTTAAAACCAAATTGATATTTGTAAACACGTAAATTAGTTATATTTTACTTATTTTAATGGGAAGAGAAGTTATGGCAAGCCCCTATGCAACTTCGCATCTATCTGAAAGTTTTACTGATTTTGTCTCTGGTCCTAAACGAGTATGCTATTGCTTTGGTCCTAAACGAGTATGTCGAGATGGTGATGGGAATTGAAATTTCAAATTATTTAGCAATTGTTTATATAACCAGAATGTTACTCGACGACAAATATCTGGAGTAAATTGAACTATATATTAGTATGCAACTAGGGATTGCAATCCGGTGTCATTGTCAATCCGACCAAATTTCCACCGATGGATTAAATCTAATATAATAAACCTTACTTAATCTACTGAGATCACCACAATTAGGTATTTGAGCATGCTAACTAGTCTTATTCTTATTTTTATGATAGACATCATGATGAATCTGTCTAATGAAATATAAGGTCTATTTAGTTTAATCAACGTATTACCGTATTTGCTGTTGCATAAGGCGCTCCCTAAAATTCAATCTACTTTTTGTGCGTCTATAACGCGAAACTATGTTTTAGAGCTCAACCTCATCTTCTTTGATCTGTCATTTCAGATTTTCAAAATTTCGTCTTTTTGGAGAAATTCTAGATTATTAGATTTTCAAAATTCCTCCAGATAGTCTCACAGTAGAGAAAATAGTGAGAGTCTATGAATGTTAATTTTGTCAAATCTTAACCTGGTCTTCATTGATCTGTGTCTGCCTTATTTTTTCAAATTATTAACAAACCGGTTTCAGATTTTCATAATTTGGCCTTTCTGGAGAAATTTGTGGTTGTTTGTTAGATTTCCAAAATTCTTCTAAATATTCGTGCATTGAGGAAAATAGTGAGAGGTTTTTTCTTTAAACGTGGAAAAGGGCAACCTTCTTTTAAAGGTTCTGGTTCTATACAAGGACAATTACCAATATTTAGACAAGGTAACGTTTTTTCTTTTACTTTAAAGTTTACGTCTGCTCGTTCCGGACAAACATCCGCACGTGGACAAACTAACGGACGCTCTGGAATTAATCGTTTAGGTATGCGTGGCAATGGTATTGGTGGAGGTGTTGGTGTTTTTTGGCGGTGGTGGACAATCTTGTCTAGTATTTTTATCCATAAATTTGCCTGTTACACAGGTTTTTGGTTGTGGGGCATGTTTGCTAATTCTCGGTCTTGGACAATCAGGATCTTCGTAGTTATAGAATGTCGAAATCTGCCTTTTCTGAATATTTTCTAATATAGTTCTCACTAAGAAATTTTTTTGTTGGCAGTTTTTTGTTGAGACTTGTCTTAACTTGAGGCTCATGGTTTGGCAATAATATATTTAATATATTATTAGTATTGCATTGATTTAGGAAAGTTATATCTTGAATTGAATTACTGGTTGTGGCAATAGTCAGCAATCACTCATCTTCATTGATTTGGCGCTGTCTTATTTTTCAAAATATTAACAAAACGGTTTTAGGTTATCAAAATTTGGACTTTTTGGAGTAATTTGTGATTCTTAGATTTCCAAAATTACTTCAAGTAGTTGAGGAAAATAGTTAGTCTACAAATGTTAATTTTTGTAAAATTTCAACCTCAGCATTGATATGTCGTTGCCTTATTTTTCAAAATATTAACAATTGGTTTTACATTTACAAAATTTGGACGTTTTGGAGTAATTTGTGGTTCTTAGATTTCCAAAATTCCTTCAAATAGTCGCACAGTGAGGAAAATAGTTGTAGTCTACAAATGTTAATTTTGTAAAATTTCAACCTCATCTTCATTGATCTGTCGTTGCCTTATTTATCAAAATACTAACAAATAGGGATTGCAATCTGGTGTCATTTTCAATCCGGCCGGATCGATGTAATTAAATCTAACATAATAAACTTTACTTAATCTACTGAGATCACAACAATTAGTTATTTGAGCATGCTAACAAGTCTTATTCTTATATTTATGACATACATCATAATGAATATGTCTAATGAAATATAAAATCTATTTAAATGTCTATTTAGTTTAATCAACTCACTATAAATACCGTATTTGCCGGTGCATAAGGCGCACCCTAAAATTCAATCTACTTTTTGTGTGCCTATAACGCAGACCTATATTTTAGAGGCAATTTTGTTGGAAAAAAATTGCGCATTACACACCAGTAAGTACGCTAAATATTTTAGGTATACATATATACATATCAGAAAGACAATTTTGATTTAGAAAACTGTGTGGCGCCATGCGCACCACGCATTTAAAGTACCTACTCATGTAGCAGCGCTTATTTTACCAAAAATTAACATCACCGGATCCGGTGACCGGAGCCGGTATATTGGTACTGGATCCCGTAAACGTTTAGTGATACCTGATCCGCCGGATTGCCGGATCCGGTTTCCCGAATTGCAATCCCTATATACAACAGATATTAATTAGAAAGATGTCTTGTGTATATTGTGTCCCATGTGTAAATGGTGATAAATCGGTTTCCTATCATTAGTACATGTAAATATTAATTTGTTAGGAAATACTTATTGATGATTGGAATTTAATGCTCCTCAAAATGCAATGAATCCCTTTAAAGATCTTCTATTAACATTTCCATTGAGTAAAATTGTGTTGGCAAAAGATTGAGCAGCAAGTTATTAACAATATGTTATTGTTTATATGAAATTATTACTGTTCTGCAAAAAAATGTTGGTTGAATAATAGTTGTACTCTGATTAAATGTTTATTATCTGTTCGTTTGTTCAAAATTACCAAAAATTCTCATATTTGGGCTAAAAATTATTCAAATTGACTGAAAATGATTATTAATGCTATTCAATGTGAAAATTTTATTATAAAAAATCCAAAATATTTGAGTTTAAAAACGAAAAATTTTATAAAAAGGAGCAACTTCTTTAATTTAGGATTGCAGAGTTAGTTTTAGAGTTAATACTAAACATAGCACATCAATTTAATAGTATATTAAAGAACGAGTTCAATAAGCGCGATTTTTCAGCACGCGTCCATGTTTAGAAAACGATGAGCGTAGCGAGGAGTTTTCTAATGGAGAAGTTGAAAAACGCCTTATGTACGAGTTTTTTTATACAATTTTTTCTATTTTGCGTCTTTTTGTGTCATTTCTAAATAAAAATATTGCCGATATATATTGAGAGAATTGTATCTCACCCGGCGAGCCATTAACGAACCCATAGGAATGCTTTAATGACTTCATTATAGACGCAAAATTAAAAAAAAGATAATTTAGTCTACTTTAACATACTTCAAACTAAATTAGTAAATTTGAAAGAGTATTTGAGTTAGGAGAATTATTGCGAATTTTTAAACAAATTTTGCCACAAAATTGCCATAAATTTTCATATTTGAACTAAAAATTACCCAAACTGACAGAAAATGATTATTTACGCTGTTTAAAGTGATATTAAAAAAAAAAAAAATTTGGAGCATATATGGAATTTATGTGTTTGATTGTGAGATCAAAGAAAGAGAAGGAAGTATAGAGAAGAAATACTAAATGAAGATGGAAGGGAGATACAGTGGATGAAAGAAGTATAGAAGAGAAGGGAAGGGTTGGATAGGAAAACGAAGGAGCACGGCAAGAGAAGCTTGTTTCAGACTTTGTTTAATCTAAATTTATGACTTTGTTATGAAATATTGCAGAAGATATTTGAGTTTTATTTTTCATAATGTCACATTAGGTTTTTTTAAAATAGGGATTAATTGTACGGGCAGGGTTGATCCAGCAATCCCGCAGGGGAAATAAAGATTAATATTATTAATTTTATTTTCCCTAAATTTGTTATAATTGGGATTAACCCACTTCCAAATCGAAATAACTATTGCCTAACTTTCTGTTTTCGATATTTGACGTTAGGTAACCGCACCAAGCTGGCTATTGAACTGTCCACCGGCGTTTTTTTTTATTGTTTATAGGACAAGTTTCGTGAGAATTCTTGCGTTGAGAATGAAAGTGGAATGGTCGAACTATGTGGTGTTTTAATGTTGAGAAACAATGGGAAATTTTTAATGGGAATCATGACAGATTAATGCTGAATTTATAATGTTATTGCTAATTTATTTAGCTTGTGAGCTGTGGATATGGTTCATATAATATTCTAGTGAAACTTGTCTAAGACGGAACCTCAGGGGACTGGGAAATATTTCCGTCTTAAACAGGTTTCAGTCTTACATGGGTTAATAATTTTTTTCTCATTTTTTAATGTATGTAATACATTTGGTTAATTAAAATTTGTTTACTTTCTTTACATTCCTAAATTTAAATACATGGGCTAACTTAACAATATACTGCCAGTCATCCAACCCTTCTTATTTGCATGCCATTCAATAGGCAAATCAATTATAATTCGGTTGATTAAAGCACCTGAGTTTCAAAGATTTGCCAATAACCAAAGATTCTGAATGTCTCGAATTTTCCATCAGCAAAAGCATTCAAAAATAACGTGACTCGTTCTTTTGAATGCATACTACCGACATATTTCTCATTTTTTAGTGTAAAAGTTTTATTTGACAAAGCACCGAAAAAGCAGCGACGTTGAAATTAAATGTCATAATTTTGTTTACACTAGCTGTTGGTATCTTCTTTCGGGAATTCTGTCGGAAAAACGGTTTAGAATGTTTATTAGGTTATCGCTGATCTGTTTGCTCAGATGATACCGACGCAAAAATACCAATCAGACTACAAGAACTGATTCTCCTTACTTCCTCCTACCACTCCTACGAATCTTCCGGCATTGAGAATTGAGTACCACTACCATTAAATATGACAAAATCCGTTTCCGTCTTGAGAATTATTTTCCGTTTTACACGGATTGTTTTAATAGGGAAAATGAACGGTTAGCAAAAAAAATCCGTTTAATGCAGGTTTCCGTCTTTTACGGCTTACTACGTCTTAGACAAGTTTCACTATATTTTCATTTTATATTCATTTATTCACCCTGTATCTTTGAAACAAATGGGTTTTCAGAAATTATCATAAGACAAAGTATTTTTAGAATAGGCAATGGAATAACCCCTTGAATTTTTGCCGCATGTTTACCTAGCACCCTGTATATCTAATGCATCCTTGTCCTATAGGGAGCTATAGGGAGGATATTCTAATATGATTTCAAATTATCTATCTATTTATCTATGTATTTATATTATATTACCTATCTATTTAATATTATATTTAATATTATAGCGGTTTAACATTGCTTTGCCCCAGCAGTGCCCCCGCCAAGTCGAGCACAGCCGTACTACGTTTTCTCGAAGCGACTCACGGCACTTTAGACCCCCTGTAACTTCGTTGTGTATAAAACAAGAAGTTTGAATTTTTAGATATCAAGAGACATACTATAACTGGCTATATTGCCAATATACCTAATAATTATACCCTATTGTTTACGAATTATCGTCAGTCAAATTTCTTAATTTTGTAAGTTTTCACTTACCTACAAAATTCTAAGGTACTTACTAGCAATCTTACAAACCCCAATTTTTTTGTCTTGTCACAATTTTAAAATAAAAAAATCATGTGATGTGCACTGGGGGCTAGTGAATAGCATACAAATATCTGTTGCGTTTCAACAGGAGATTTGTCTTGTAGTTTGGTAGATTTAATAATATTATAGAGCTACGGAAAGGTTGCATGTATTCAAGCTATATTCCGCTTTAATAAATCGGTGTGCTGTAATTAAGTTTAAAACAATATTTAAAATAGAGAATAATTTTGAGCTGTTTAAATGCCACTATTTTCACGCGCTTTGTTCATTTCGTCAAATACTATGTCCAGTGACAGTCCAGTCCATTGTTTACTGCAGGTGTTCTCGTTCTTAACTTATCTAGATTCTCGTTCATAACTTATTTCAATTGAAGTTGATCGCCACACTTTTATAAAAATGAATAAAATACTCTCTTGCCGGGATATAAGATTCGAGCTGAGAATCAGAACGCTAAAAATCTATATATTCTCCAATCTATTGCATTGAATGGAGGATTGCACACTCGAACCAGAAAATATCAAGAACATAGAAGCATTTGAAATGGTGGTGTTATAAGTCGATACCATGGGTCGATAAGGTTTCGAACGAGGAAGTGCTACGCCGAATGAATAAAACAAATAAAGAAATGAATAATACCATAAAAATGCTATTTAGATCTCTTTATGTTATTCAGACTATTTAGCCTTATTTTATTAAAGGCTAATTAGAATATCTAGGAAATGTTCTGAGAGGAGATGGGTCCTTACAACATTCTTTAGCCGATTATCAAAGGAAAAATCAAGGGGAAGAGAACGATTGGCAGAAGACGAATCTCTTGGCTGCATAACTTAAGAGAGTGGTTTGGTTGCACGTCCGCGGAAATCTTCAGACAGGCCATCGACAAGGCCCGGATTATGGTGATGGTTTCTAATCTGCGATAGGGGAGGGATTCCAAGAAAAAGATGCTCCCGCAAAATATGGCGGATCTCTTGAAGTAACGGAGTGAACAGAATAGAAAAACTGGAGAAAATGGAATAGTCGAAATTCGAGTCGTGATAAGTGTCGAAATTTATGAATAAATAGTTTTTACATACTAAGTGTGGTTAAAACATTTAGCAATTTTAAATCCAGTAAAAGTATATATTACTATGTACTAACGGTCGCAACCATCCTATTCATTATAATACTTAGGTCACATAATGAGAGGACCCAAATATCCACTGCTACAACTGCTAATACAACGGAAGATTATGGGAAGAAAGAACATTGGTAGACATTGTAGATTGGTAGAACATTGGTCGGATGCTGTGGCTTAATTATTCCGCGAACAATATGGAAACTGATACATTGAGAATTCAGTGTTGTAATCACAGCTACAGTATGGATGCCTGAATTGTATCCAAAAATAGTCAATGGCTCAAAAATTTGTGATAGATGTAGGAAGGAAATTACTATGTTAAAAAATGCACAGGTCCTGAGTGACAAAAATGTTGACAATGATCATTCTCACTCGGAAACATTCTCGGACCATGACGCAGACTTTATAACAGACATCTCAGAATACATCACTGTTGTGATGACTCTATGAAACAAACTGGTGGCTTGTATATGGTCTACAGAAGAAGGAAGAACTTCATGAAACAAAAATAACTTTTCTTCATCCAGACCCTACAACCTTCTCATATCCAAGAAATGCTGATATTCTGTGAGTCTCCTGAGTAAGTCTCCTAACTGGAGATATAAGTCCAGTAATGGATGTCCTGATGAAAGTTAATCCTCTAACTCCCAATGGAAGAAGCTATGTTTTACTTGAACGTGAAATTTGTCAAATGAAGCCTTTTCAAACTTTGCCAAGCCTTTGATTAAAATAATCGAGCTGTTTGATAATTTTAAGTTTGAAAAGGCTTCAGTTATTATTTAAAAGTGTAACTTTTATTAATAGGAACTATAGTAACATTGTTGGCAACATTATAGCAACATTACAATATGAATAGAGAATTGAATTAAAAATGGAAGTTTAGCCTTCAATTTTCTTAACAACGAAGCCATCCATTGCCCAAATTTATATTTTGACCTGTGGTTTACAACAACACTAGCTAGTCATGAAATTAATTAGGAAATTTTAAAATATGTACTTTCTGAAAAAAAAAAAAAATGAATTAAAATTTTAAAATTATTTAAATAATTTTTTTCTTAACTTAAACTATTTAATGTTGTAAATCAACGCTGTCCAACTGGCGGCCCGCGGGCGATATCCGGCCCGCGAAGCTTCTTTTTAGGGCCCGCGAGTTATAGTAAACTTTATATCAAATTTTAAATAAATATCTGTATACATTTAAAATATAAAAATATATGAGATTTTTAGATAATAGTTATAATTCAACCATCTACAATAACAATTATAAAAATGCTAGTGATGAATAAATATGGTTGTTTTACAGATATATACATATATACATATAAACCTTCTGTTTTATGGTCATATATGGTCATATTATGGCTTTATGGCGCTCTTCTTCTTTGCGCCTTGTCCGTTCTTGTCCGTCTCGAGTTTACATGGTGGCAGAAGGAGCGGTGGGGATTGTAGCCGCGCTGCATTAAGGTGGAAACCACACGAGGAGGCTGTTTGACTCTGATTTTTTAGGATTTTTTTTGTGGGAGGAATTAACTAAAATTTAATCAAATTTTGACATCATTTCATTCATATTTCGAACAATTTTCGTGATTTTTTTTGATTAATTTCAGCCAAAAATAACAAAGTAACGGTAAATAACAAGTTGATGTCCGCCGAAGATTGTAAGTATAGTTATCCAATTGCGTGCAGTGTAGCCATTCCGATTTTAATATGAAATAAAAAAGGTTTTGATTTTACATTAATAACATATTTTCTAATATGAACCTCAAAGCAGGCGACAAAATGAAAGTTTAAAATTTTGTAGGTGTTTACAATTTTTCTACGATTTTCACGATTTTTTCTCTAATTATGCAAGGACAAATACACTTAAAATGATCGGTTCTAAACTATTTGAGTTAGTTTGCGCAAATGTGAAAAAAGTCATTTCGAGATAAACGAGGTAATGCTCCGCTCGAGCCTGTACCCGATGTGCACTCGGTTCTGTGCTCATAAAATCTAAACGAATGCGAATTTCGATTTGAAATTTTGACAGCGTATTCTTGGATAGTTAAGCTAACGATTTATGCAACAAAAAGAAAATCTGATTTTTTGAACCTCCTAATGTGGTTTTTACTGAGAGTCGCTTATACATATATATTATACATATACGCTTATACTTATATATATTACGTACATTATATTTATACTTGTATAACGGACTTTTATGTTTACATCTACCGTGGGTTATTTTCCATTCTATGAAATGCCATAAAACACAATTAACTGAAATTCACATTTATTCGTTAACTGAAACAATCCTTAATTATGAGGGCATCTAAGAAAAGAGATTGATATTGAAAATCGAGAATTTCAAGAAGGATGGGAGGTTGATTATTTATTTATTCTCAACAAGGGCAAGCCACAGTGTTTGGAATGTTCACAGACTGTAGCTCTGTGCAAAGAATACAACTTAAAGCGCCATTACCAATCAATGCACGAAAAGAAGTATTTTTCGTGTAAATTAAAAAAAAAAGTATTTTTCGTGCACGTGAGACTCGAGAATAGCATTAGTAAAAAAAATGAAAAAACAGCAGTACTATCAAACGAAATTTTACCCAAATAACAAATTCTCAAGAAGCATCAGTGCATCGTTTGTAGTTTGCTTAGAAATTGCAGGACCAAGAAAGGCTTTTTCGGATGGAGAATTACTTAAAAAATGTGCTATAAATATGGATCAAGCTTTTAATAATAACGAAATGGCCCCAAAATTTCAAACAGTATCTCTTCCTCATCCACCTGTAAGCCGACGTATAAACGAGATCAGTATACATGTCACTAATAAATTACAAAACCTAATCAATAATTGGTGCTATTATATAGTACAGTTATAGTATAGTAGTATAGTATAGTATAGTTACAAGTACAGACATTTCCGACACAAGTCAAATGGTTATTTTTATAAGAACCTTAAATGGAAACTATAATTATTCAGAACAACTTTTAAAATTACGATCATTACACGGAACAACAAAAGGTGAGATAAAGATATTTATAACGAATTAAAATGTGCAATAGCTCCGTATAGCGGATTTGACAAGTGAACCGCTATTGCCTGACGGCGCCAGAGCTATGACGGGAAAAATATTGGGCTCGCAGGAATCTTACAAAAAGAAGGAATAAATTGTTGAATGTTCCATTGTATTGTGCATCAGGAGGCATTATGTGGTCTTTCACTAAAACTAAAAGACGTAATGGACAAGATTTGCAAAATAACAAATTTAATTCGTGGCAGAAATCGTTCCCTTGCACATCGAAAATTTAAAACTTTTTTGGACGGACTGCTACTCACCTTGAGTGTGGTGATTTGCTTTTACATATGCATTTTTTATACTTCGAAAAGAAATTCATAATTTTTAAATGGAAGTTGGCATCGATGAAGATTTGATGAGAAAATTTAGGTGATAAAGTCTTTCTTTGTTCACTTTCCTAACATAGTTGATGTTGAAGATGTATGTTGTCTTTATAAACATGTATCAGGATTCAGATATAAATTAAAGTTGTGGTTAAATTTTAAAGTTAAATTTGCAGGAAAATAATTTATTTCATTTTGAATGTTGCAAAGAGATGTATTGAAGAAATGAACGCCTGTAACATAGAAGTGAATTTTAACATTTTTTAAAACAGATTTGCTTATTGAAGATTTTCTCAATTTGATGATTTAAAGATGAGTACTAATTTATTTAGTGATCCATGCAATATCGATATTAAACTTTGATTATTTGATTTAACGTTGAACCTATATATCAAATGGAATTATGCGACCTTCAGTCTGACCCATTCATTGCATCTAGTGCAGCAACTGTAATACAAGTGTTCAAACATTTGGATAAAGAAAAATATCCAAAAATGAGAAATGTTGGAATTCAAATCATTTCTATGTTCAGAAGTACATCTATCTGCGAGCGTGCATTCTCTGACATGAAATATATAAAATTAAAATTTCATGATGATATTTCATTTCCACAAAAAATATAACGCAATATTTATTGTGCAAAAATGTAAATTTTATTGTCGAAAAAATGTTATTATCTTTGACTTTTTCGAATAAATAAAATTTAATCAACTTTTGAGTTGACAAGAACTGACTTTTCCTCTACCTATCCTTTTCGGCCCGCGAAATATTTGCTAAAGAAAAAATGGCCCGCCGGCTAAGAGAAGTTGGACAGCGCTGTTGTAAATCATAGGGAAGGGCTTTAAAAATGCTGTAAAATGCCACAAATTCTAAAGTTTCATTTTTTTCACAAATTCAAAAAGTGGTTGTTCTCTGTTTTTGGGTCCATTTATGAGAACTTTAAAGCTCTGTAACTTAATAACGAGTTGACACAATTAGTAAGATTTCCAAGTCTATAACAATAGTACGTACACCTGTGTCAAATTTCAAGAAAATCTGAGATAGTGAGGTTTGGACCCTGTGTTGAGTTGATGTGGAATGACCCTGTAGTAAATATGTAGTAATAACCTAATTTCCGGTCTAATCATTAGATTTGCTTTAAAATAGAAAGAAGGAAAAAAATAATTTATCCAGGAAAAAATGTAATTCAAGGTTTTATTCAAAATAAATAAAAAACAAAATCGCCAAGTGATCTGGAAAATACAAATAATAATACAGATTTGATTAATCTAACCTAGGTTAAACCAATATTCCTTGCCAGATTATCCTAATATGGATCGAGAGATTTCGCGCTGCTGCGCGTATGTTGTCTCGATTTATCCGCCTCTTCGGGGTGTGTAACCCAATCTAATCTAACCTAACCTAGGTTAAACCAACTGTCCTTACCACATTATCCTAATTTGGATCGAGAGTTCGCGCTTCCGTTCCGACATAACTCTGAGCTATACGAACATATTGAGAGGCTCTTTGACTGTGCAAGGAAACGAAGGGTGGCTTTCTATGGCCACGTTTCAAGATTGTCTGCAAACCCACTAACCAACTGTCTGTTCACCTTCTGGCAAAACAAGAAGGTTCGTACCACTTGGTTGACAGAAACCGAGAAGGATATTTGGGAATAATAGATCTCCAAAACAGACAGTCTGTGAGACGCACCCTGAAGGAAGTCCGTGGATTTTAGGAAAGACCCTGAAGGAAAGGTCCCCTGGACAGAAGAGAGAAAGGAGTTACACCTGTAGAAGATGCGACTATACTGGGCACAGATCAAAGCCCAACAGTTGAACGAGCGTGGTCCAAAGTAGGCCTATTCGAATCAAGAAGAAGAAGAAGAACGCAAAACCATACGAACAATTTTGGGACCAAGAATCAAAGATGGAATTCACCTTCCAAAACTTAATGTTGACGTCTATTTGAAAATTTCTAAAATCACAGACACAATCCGTATAAGAAGGATCCAATTCTTAGGACATTTGGACATTATGGAGCCATCTAGGTTAACACAAAATCTATACGTTTTGGCAGAAAAAGGCTACACGGTAAAATTATTACAAACAGGCGGAAAAGGACTTGGCTGAATTAGGTTTTCCCAATCTCAAGCATCGAGAGGAATTTAAGAAAATTACTCATACACGGAATTTTGAGGGAGAAGAGAGAAGACACGTCTGGTTACAGCAACAAAGACTCGCTCAATCGTTGCGCATGAAGAGTTATTGGGCAAACATCAATGCCAATAAATGTTGATTCTGCGGGGTCCTAGGAGATTCACTAGTGAAATGAAAGTATCCATGACAACGCATCAAAATAACTCACTTGCGGGCTCCGTAAACACAACCATAAATGTTGACTTCGCTGGTCTTTTTTGGATCGCCAATCACAAAACTTTTTCTTGTTTAAATCTCTTGATTTCTGCGGGAGTAATTTTTAACCAACTGAAAATAATTATTCAGGTACAAATTATTTTTTATATTAATTCAAGTTATTAATTCTTCACTAAACACCATAATCTAAACAAAAATTTTACGTACGAATCAACAATTTTATCGTTGTTATGACAACAACACAATCATGATCGGCCGACAAATTTTTCATCAAAAACAAAATTTTTGTTTTGTTATTTTACAGAAAAATATTAAAACTTCAAGATGGTCAAATACACAAATAATATAAACAAAATTGAATAAAAGTCTGTATTAAACTCGCGGATAAAATTAAGATTGCACTCGCGAATTTAAATCGAATTTAACAATCCGCTCGTTCAACCTTAACCCATTAATGCCCACCGCCTTGGTAGAAAAGTCAGAGATGAAACAAGTGAAAATAGCATTAATATGTATTTAAAAGATTATTCAAATAGAAATTTCAAAATTATTTTCTTTGATTTTGCAAAAAATAGGTGTACTCAAAGGAGTACATTGGGCTCTTACAGGATAAAATCAGAAATAACTTAAAAATAATGTTTATTTCTGAGTTGGTAATTTACAGTAACAAATAAAAACATAATATTATAAAATATCATTACTTTAATCTATTTTGAGTATGAAACATTCTAAAACAGCCCTCTTGGTGCAAAGCGTCACTACAATTTTCGCACCTCCACCTGGCCCTCATATGGCATTAGCGAATGCATTGCAGTAGCCAGTAGAACTATATATCATTCAATCTTTGCAGCCGAAGCGTACAGGCTTGCCCCGGATAAATTGCTTCGCAGAATGATGGCCGAAGAATTTCATCGATGATAAGTGTTCGTGAAAAATGCCCAGCTGCTGAAATTTTGTATTTATCAAATTTATGAATTGGCGAACCTTATACATTCTTGCCAAGTTAAGAGTTGTCAGCTAAGTGTATATACTTTTTGATTTCCGTGAATCTATTTTGACTAAGGGCATTTGACACAAATGGGATGTCCACATCCTCATCTAAACTCCAATAAATGTTTTGGTAGTCTAAAAAGATAAGACTCAAAAAGTAAAAATACTCAATAATTGTTACAGAGCCCCGGAAAGGCTGAATATATTTATATATTCAGGCTGTGTTCCGTTTGTTTTAAGTTTGTCCAATAAAGACGTTCATGGGGTAGTCTGTGATAACAAGTGAATAGAAGGAATCCGATAAAAATCTTCATTTCTTCATTCGTAATATTGAAATGATGGTTGTTAGTGTCTGTTGCAGCGTAAATATTCGTTTGAGTGACAATATGACAACTTCTTCGTCAATTAACTTCTCAAAAATCTGTACCGCATTCAGCCCTAACAGTTCCTGTCGCACATTTTCCAAGCGAACGTCTGTTTCTTTGGTACCATTTATACTCATGTCTACGGGTCTACGAGTACATTTGCAACTTTCTGCCTTTTATTAGATTTCTTTATCAATAATTCAGACAACGGAATGTCTTCATCCTCATCCTACTCATCGTCATAGTTTGGGGTATTTTCCTCTTCTAATGGATCGTTGATGTCAAATTCGATTTCCCCTGGAACATCTTTTGGCATTTCAGTCAATTCTAAGTCGTCATCATCAAATTCTTCGTTATCTATTTGGTTACCGACGTAAGGTGGAATTATAACCAAATCTATTTTTGAACTGCTACTCGCATCTCGCATCTTCAATTACATCTAAGGCGGCTAATAGCGTTCCAAATATTTTTCCATTCCAAGACGGTGGAATTTCGTTGAAATCTATTGTAGAATTCTCTCTGAGAAATGATACCCAGATATCGGCTTTCATATCACGCCATTGCCCGTTGTACTCGAATGAGTACAGACAGATTTATATCAATATATAGAGGTTAAACAATAATGTAAGGATTATGTAATAAGCACGTATTGTTTTTACACATCTAACAAAACATATACCATGCAAACAATATTTTTTCTCAATGAACTATGGTCACTATTGAAAATACTTTTCACTTTGTTACTCATGTAACCTTGAAATCACAGATGCACGTGCCAAGTATTGTTGTTGTAATGTGAAGTCCATGAAAAAAAAAGTAGAAAACTGTCCCAAAACTCGAAACAATAAAGTATTCTGAACCTTTGCGCAACACTGAACTAAAGCTACTGCACGTTACATGTCACCAAAAAAATTGTAAATTCGGTGTACCCATATGAGTCCAGTGGTTATAAATGGGTTAATTATATGACCTTGCATAATAAACAACTATTAATTAAGTGAAGTGGTTCCACCATGGGACCACGAATATATATTTTTTTCTGAGCGGTCTAGTGATCGTAAGCTGGAACCACCACTGTTTATGACTAAATCAACCGACAATATTTGACTTCTAACTACGCCTCGCGCGCATTTCCCATACGACTCCCATTAACCTAGCATTTGCTCGTAGTGTTTTACGTGTGAATGGTTGTATTTATACTTGGCGTTATAAACAGTAAATTTAAAGCGAACGCACAGTAAGCCTTATATTATAGCCTTAATATATAGTTACATGATTCTGTGAGTGTTTTCTATTGAATATGTAGTTTACTACCTTTTTATGATCTTTGATTATAAGTGGTTCCATATGGTACTACTAGGCCGGAAATAATTTTTATTTTTTTAGGATCTCAAAAAGAATAGATTTGACCTTAGTTAATTGACTAGTGATCAAGCTTATGCACTAATAGAAGAAATTCCTTCAGATCGATCAGATACTTCAGAAAGTTAAAGTAGTAGTATCTAAAGAGTACTATATGACAGAGGGTGAAGAAATAGCTATAGAATCAGTGGTAGGTGTAAATGTAGAGAGTGGCTGGAACAGTGAAGATGAATTACCATTACAAAGAAATATAGTATCGAACGAAGAACAATCTGTAAAATGGAACAAAAACATATCTAGCAATACCAATGTTCAACCATTTATGGAACCTGTAGGGTCAAACCTTCCAGATAATTTGGAATATCCATAGTTGATGTGTTCCAGACATTATTTTCTGAAAATCTTTTACAAACTATAGTTTTGCAAACTAATTTATATATAACACACAAGCATGACGAAAACTATAAAGTTCAACGACTGTCGAAGAAATTAAACATTTCTTGGCAATCAATTTGCGTATGGGCATCAAAAAAGTTCCTAGTTACATGGACCATTTTGGTCATCAAATATGGAATTGCGAGACAATTTTATACCTTCGGTTATGTCTCGCAACCGATTTGGTTATCTTCTAACGCACTTACATCCAAACAATAATATACTAGACCCAAAAAGGAGTGCGACCAATAACGATAAGTTGTACAAAATTAGGCCAATGTTAGAAGACTTATCAAGTACATACAAAATGCATTATCATCCCTCGAAATGTATCTCCGTAGATCAATCGATGATCAAATTTAGGGTCAGAAGTGGTTTCAGACAATATATGCCGATGAAGCCCATTAAAAGAGGCTACGAGATTTGGGTGAGAGCGGACGAAACAAGATTAGTTTCTCAATTCCAAACATACACAGGAAAAATTGAAAATATCACCGAAAGAAATGTAGGATGAAGGGTTTTAAAGGAGTTAACAATTGACTTAGCAGGAAATATTATCAAGTGTATTTTGATAATTATTTTAATTCCCTTGGATTACAAAGGGATTTATTGAAGGAAGGCATATATATGCTGCGGAACGGCTAGAAAAGGAAGTCTCTTCTTTTTTTATTTTAGTTTTTGGTATAAAACCACAAAAAATATCAAATTATTAACACAGAAAGTTCTTGGTCCTCAAAGGGTTAAACTCATTTTATTGTTAGTGCGCCGCCAAATTTTTAAATTATTAAAAGTGTTGTACCGCAAGAGAAAAAAAGGTAGAGAGTTGCTTATCTAACGCATCGCGCTTGTAGGTGAGGTATGGTTTCTACTGGGAAGGGGTACCACAGACAAGGTATTACCCGAGAAAAAAAGGAACATGACCTACAAAAAGAAATGAGATCCCATCAAGAAGATAAAATATAAAAATTGCCAAGTCTCGTACCGCAGTGCTTTTGCTAAAAAAAGTTGTCAGATATCATGTAAGACCAAGTCAGTTATTTTAGTTAGTGTCTATGGAAGCACCTATTTTGTTTAATTTTGAATTTTTTTTTACAAATTTGTTATAAATTGTCGATAGCTAATCAATTACCTATTAAAATTTATAGTGGTTATCAATATTATACACTTTTATTTCTATAATAATTATAATGACATGGCACTTGCACATTAACATAATTATAAAAGAATTTCGAACTAATTAAATAATAATTAAATAATAATTTCTAAAAAAATATTTCGATTACTAATTAAATCTAAACAGTAGTAATAAGTATAATAAGTTTATTTCAGTAAATACACATTTAGAAGAATCAAATAAAAAACAGTATTGCTTAGGTAACAGATGATAATAAAAAAGAGAGTATCGTTGGTACCTGTACTAATGAAATCATTAGTACATATATATATATATATATAGTATCACAGTATATCTATATCACTACATATAGTATCACAGGCACCAATAAACCTAAAACTAAAGTATTTTAATTAGTAGAATATGTTGCCGTGTAATTGCTCATTATAATTACTAAGTCATTATAATTACTATAGAAATAAAACAGTTTAATATTAATAGTATAAATGTTGATAGGTAATTAATTACCTATCAACAATTTATAACAAAGTTCTTGAATAGGTGCTTCCATATACACTAGGGCAGGGGTGGCGAACCTTTTTATGAGCGCGTGCCATTTTTCTTATGTTTCTACATTATGAAATGCTAACGTGCCTGAATATCAGTTACCGTATAAGCCTGAATATAATATAATACCGTATCAGCTTGAATATGATGTTTGAAAATATAAAAGTCCGTCCCAATTTACAAAAAAGAGGTCATAGAGGGATCCCTTTAACTACAAACCAATCTGTATTCAAAGCCAATTTTCAAACACAATAATTGTGTTTGAAAATTGGTTTTTTAAACCGAGATAATCGAGACAGAATTGCTGAATTATTCAGCATTTCTGTCTCGATTATCAAGTTTCTTGGAAAGTAATAACATGCCGACAAACAGTCAAAACGGCTTCTGGCAAAGTGTAACTCAACTGATACTGCTCTGTTGGATATCTAGTGTTAATTTTATAATCACTTCCCTAAATTTTAATCAGGAGGTTCTTGCTTAATTTTACGACCAAGTAAAGCATTGACTCTCTTGTTCACAAGCTCCTTCCACAAAAAATTTAAGATATTGGAGTGGCACAAGAAATGGGTAAAATCTTCTTTGCATCAAAGACGACGAGCAGTTATCGTAAATGGTTCAAAATCGGAAAGAGAATTAAAGAAGTGGGTCATACCGCAAGGCACTGTAATGGGGCAAACTCTATTCTTGATATTTGTTAGTGATCTGGCGCAAACAAAGAATGTTCAATGCAATTTTATTTTGTACGCTGACGATGCCAACATTTTAATATCTAATCCAGACATACACGATGTAATTAGGAGGATGATGTATACATCTTTAATGCACTTTAAATATACACAAATCTTGCTTCATGATTATAGTTTACTTCTAAGATTTGATCAAAAATCACACAAAGGGGCCAAACCAATAAAATGTTTAGGGGTAACACTTGATCAAAAGCTAAGGGACGTTTGTTTGTTTCGAAACCTAAGAGAATGTGTAAAAATTGATTCTGCAAATATTTTAACACGCCAAATTCAGCCTAGCTTGTCATACGGTCTGATATGGGGTCAGACCATAAGGTCAGTAGCAAATATTAATGCGGTATTTAAAGATATTACGAGCCATGTTCAATGTATATCCTCTTCCTGACGGTCTCTGTTCATCGAGCACAACATTTTAACGCACGCGGGAGAATCCTCCTTCTTAAAACTGCATAAAAATTTCCAACGTGTCAGCTGTGACACGCGTGCCATAGGTTCGCCACCGCTGCACATACACTAACTAAAATAACTGACCTGATCTTAAATGAGATCTCACAACGAAAAAACTGCGTTACGAGACTTGGCATTTTTTACATTTTATGTTTTTGATGGGATATTATTTTACTAGTTTTGTATATTTATCAATTTTTCGTTCATTTATTTACTACCGTTAGTTTTTTCGTGATTAAATCATATGAATATGCAAGAGAAAAAAACTGCCTATTTTACACAGTAAAATATTCGTTACGTGTTTAAAATCTAATCTATATTTTATTAAGTGCGTGTTTTTGAAAAATTAATAAAATAAGAGAGAATTAAAAACTCGAATATTTTGTATTTAAAGACTAGCAACATTAACGTTATTTTATACAAAAATCTAAACGACTCTTACTCTATTACAGTATCTTAGCTAATAAACATTTTAATTATCACTTATTTCGAAAGGTCTCGCATTGCGTGAAATCGCTACGTGCCCGTTTTACCTATCTCAAAATAAAAAATAAATCTTTAAGGATTTTTGTGCTTTGCAATTTATTTATTTATTTTTTGATGGCGAGAATATCTCGGGGAATTTCCCAAAACATCATCGTGTTAGTTATATTTAGACGCGATAAAGAATTTTTTCTAGAGATAATCTAGAGCAAATCCTTTCGCGACCCAGATGCAGATAATTTTGAGAAATATGCAAGTTGAAGTGAACTTATTTTTAGATTTTATATTTTCAATTTTCGGATTATCTTGATCATTTTTAATAGAAAAACCAATATTAGTTAGTCTACATTTATCTATATTCGACTAGAGTATTTGTCAAGAGCATTAGAGTATTTATCAATATTCGAATTATACAAGAGTTTAATCTAAACAATACCATATTTTACAAGAGTATTAAAGAATAGGAAAATCCATTTTTTTTTCTTTCATTAGATAAAATATTGATAAATAAACAAGATTAGTCGAGATGATGCAAGTAGACAAAAATATACAAAAAATTAAATAATTTATCCACAGCATAGTTGTGGAACAATATTTAATTTAATCAATACCTGCTAAGTTCATGTCTCCCTCACCAAATCTCTAATTAAAAACATCTAGCCCCTAATCACCCTGTGGGTTTCAGGTGAGTGTTTTACAAATTGTTATTAATAAAAGCAAAGCTGCACTGATGAGAGATAAATCTCGAAACGCGCCTGCAGCGGGCTACTTACTTAAGTTATCGGAAAGACAAGATCTTAAAAACCATGTTATTTTTATGGTGTCTGTTTAGTGCCACGAAGGTGGACTGGCTATTAAATAACTGACAAATTTCATTTGAGATTTGTTTTGGTTGCCCTAAAAAGACTCAGTAATTGTTATAGAGCCCCGGAAAGGTTGAATATATTTATATATTTTGGCTGTGTTCCGATTGTTTTAAGTTTTAAATATTTAATTTGTTGAATATTTAATTTGTTTAATTTTGTCTATCTATTATGACTTCTTCTTGTTCATGTGCCGTATCCTACTAGGAGGTTAGGTACCAACAAAGCAATCTTCACTTTTCACGCTGCCGTTGTAAACAATTCTTCTAAAGTACGCTGGAACCAATCTCTAAGATTTTTTAACCACAAAATCCAGCGTCTTCCCGCGCTTCTACTTCCCGCAAGCTTCCCCTCTATTATGAGCTGTAGTATTTCATATATTTCTCCTCTCCTAGTATGTCCCAGATAAGGAAGTAGATGATTCGATCAGAGGCAATGGGTTTTGTTCCAATCGGTGACTTAAGCTCCACCAGGCCCGGTCTCTAACATTTTTTTTACAACATTCTGGATAACGCCTGCCTCGCTGCATATATTCTTTACTATGAGAATAACAAAGAGCTTTAAAAAAAATCGTAGAACGACGACTGCTTTATCGGCAACTGGGCAGAGAACTGTGTACTCCATTAGTTCAAAATCGCTAGCATAATGCGCAAATTATTAGGTCTTTCACAACGAAAGTGGCGATTGCAAGTTTTTTTGGGAGAGCTATAAATTCATATGTGCAGCTAACAGCATCTGAATCTTCGAAACCCCAGGCACAGCTCTATGCCATGCTTGTCTCCAGAGCGAATTCAAATACGTCGCAAAACAGGTAAATCATGTTGGAAAAGGTAAGATGGGACAAAGATAAACAAGACTAGACAATTAATAGGATGGTTGCGACAGTTACTACGTGGTAATCCATACTTACATTGAATTGAAAAATTCACTTTGTTTTTTACCACACTTATATTATGTAAAAATATTATATAACTTATTATTCACAGTTATATAAATTTCTACACATATCACGACTCGAGTTTCGACGTTTGACGGTCATTTTCAAGTGGACTAGACAAGGCTAAAGGGGATAAAAGGGAAACAAGACGCGACAAGACTATTAAAACTTAATAATACAAGATTTGACCAGGCAAAACGTAAGAAAAAGACATTATATAAGACAAACCTAAGATAAAACCAATTTTGGTCATTGTTCTTGATAATTTCTAATGTCATTATATGGCAAAATCGGTCTAGGCCAGTGGTGGCGAACCTATGGCACGCGTGTCACAGCTGACACGTAGGAAAATTTAATTGGCACGCGAACTAGTTCTCACGCATGCCCTCTAAACTTGTTAAACTATCTTTTTTAAAATACATTTTTAAGTTTCCCAATCTACTTCTGTGCAAGATCAATGGTGTAAAATAAAAGACATGTTCAAAATCCGTAGATTGGTTTGCCCGTAATTGCAAAACGCGCACAAAAATTTTCAAATTTAAAAAATTCGCCATAGCCGTATTTACAAAACTACAATTTCGAAATTTGGGAATTTGTGAGATCTCGTAAGAATGTCAAACCATACCACGTTTTATCAAAATCCGTCGATTGGTTTTTTGGCCCGTAATTTCAAAAGGCGCACAGAAATTTCCAAAATTCACGAATGCTGTACTTACAAAGCTACAACTTTGAAATTTGGCAATTTATCAAATATCAAATAATACCAAGTTTCATCAAAATCCGTCGTTTGGTTTGTCCGTAATTGCAAAAGGCGCACAAAAAAAACTTCAAAAATTCACAAAAGCCGTATTTACAGAGCTACAATTTTTGAAATTTTGCAATTTTTGGGACCTCATAAGAATATCAAATCATACCACGTTTCATCAAAATCCTTGGATTGGTTTGCCTGTAATTGCAAAAGGCGCACAAAAATTTCCAAATTTCACCATAGCCTCATTTACAAAGCTACAACTTTCAAATTTGGTAATTTGTGATATCTTGTAAGAATATCAATTCATGCCCAGTTTCATCAAAATCCGTCGATTGATTTGTCCGTAATTGCAAAAGACTCACAAAAATTTACAAATTTCAAAAATTCACGAAAGCCGTATTTACAAAGCTACAGTTTCGAGATTTGTGGGATCTCATACGAATATCAAATCATACCACGTTTTATCAAAATCCGTCGATTGATTTGCCTGAATTTCAAAAGGTTTTACAAAGCTACAAGCTTTGAAATTTGGCAATTTGTGAGATTTCGCAAGAATATCAAATCATACTAAGTTTCATCAAAATCCGTCGATTGGTTTGTCCGTAATTGCAAAAGGCGCACAAAAATTTACAAACCTCAAAAATTTACAAAATCCGTATTTACAAAGCTACAATTTTGAAATTTGGCAATTTGTGGGACCTTGTAAGAATATCAAATCATACTACGTTTCATCAAAATCCGTCGATTGGTTTATCTGTAATTGCAAAAGGTGCACAAAAATTTACAAACATCAAACATTCACAAAACCCTTATTTACAAAGCTACAATTTTGATAATTGTCAATTTATGAGATTTCGCAAAAATATCAAATCATACCAAGTTTTATCAAAATCCGTCGATTGGTTTGTCCGTAATTGCAAAAGGCGCTCAAAAATTTACAAACTTCAAACATTCACAAAACCCTTATTTACAAAGCTACAATTTTGATAATTGGCAATTTATGAGATTTCGCAAAAATATCAAATCATACCAAGTTTTATCAAAATCCGTAGAAACCAATCGACATCGACAATCCGTAATTGCAAAAGGTGCAGAAAAATTTACAAACTTCAAAGATTCACAAAAGTCGTATTTACAAAGCTACTATTTTGAAATTTGCCAATTTGTGGGATCTCGTAAGAAAATCAAATCATACTACGTTTCATCAAAATCCGTGAATTGGTTTGCCCATAATTTCAAAAGGCATACAAAAATTTCCAAAATCCACGAAAGCCGTATTTAAAAAGCTACAATTTTGAAATTTGGCAGCTTGTGAGATTCCGCAAGAATATCAAATCATACCAAGTTTCATCAAAATCCGTAGATTGGTTTGTCCGTAATTGCAAAAGATGCACAAAAATTTAAAAATTTCAAAAATTCACGAAAGCCGTATTTACAAAGCTACAATTTTGAAATTTGGCAATTTGTGAGATTTCACAAGAATATCAAATGAAACTACGTTTCATCAAAATTCATGGGTTGGTTTGCCCATAATTTCAAAAGGCACACAAAAATTTCCAGAATTCACGAAAGCCGTATTTACAAAGATACAATTTTGAAATTTGGCAATTTGTGAGTTTTCGCAAGAATATCAAATCGTACCAAGTCATTGAAATCCGTCGATTGGTTTGTCCGTAATTGCAAAAGGCGTACAAAATTTTATAAACCTCAAAAATTCACAAAAGCCGTATTTACAAAGCTACAATTTTGAAATTTGGCAATTTGTGGGACCTTGTAAGAATATCAAACCATACTACGTTTCATCAAAATCCGTCGATTGGTTTGTCTGTAATTGCAAAAGGCGCACAAAAATGTAAAAACCTCAAAAATTCACAAAAGCCGTATTTGCAAAACTACAATTTTGATATTTGGCAATTTGTGGGACCTTGTAAGAATGTCAAATCATACTAAGTTTCATCAAAATCCGTCGATTTTTCGTCGGTTTGTCTGTAATTGCAAAAGGCGCACAAAAATTTACAAACTTCAATCATTCACAAAACCCTTATTTACAAAGCTACAATTTTGGTAATTGTCAATTTCTGAGATTTCGCAAAAATATCAAATCATACCAAGTTTTATCAAAATCCGTCGATTGGTTTGTCCGTAATTGCAAAAGGCGCACAAAAATTTACAAACTTAAAACATTCACAAAACCCTTATTTGAAAAGCTACAATTTTGATAATTTGCATTTTCTGTTATTTCGCAAGAATATCAAATCATACCAAGTTCATCAAAATTCGTCGATTGATTTGTCCGTAATTGCAAAAGGCGCACACAAATTTACAAAAGCCGCATTTACAAAGCTACAATTTTGAAATTTGCTAATTTGTGGGACCTTGTAAGAAAATAAAATCATACTACGTTTCATCAAAATCCGTGAATTGGTTTGCCCATAATTTCAAAAGGCATACAAAAATTTCCAAAATTCACGAAAGCCGTATTTGCAAAGCTACAATTTTGAAATTTGGCAGTTTGTGAGATTTCACAAGAATATCAAATCATACCAAGTTTCATCAAAATTCGTCGATTGGTTTGTCCGTAAGTGCAAAAGTCGCACAAAAATTTACAAATTTCAAAAATTCACGAAAGCCGTCTTTACTAAGCTACAATTTTGAAATTTGGGAATTTGTGAGATCTCGTAGGAATATCGAATCATACAAAGTTTTATCAAAATCCGTCTATTGGTTTACCCATAATTTCAAAAGGCGCACAAAACACATCAAATATTCACGCTAATACGGTAACTGATTTTCACTATCACATTGTAAAAGTAGACTTGGCACGTCAGCATTTCAAAATGTGAAAATTTAAAAATTTTGGCAAGCGGCCGGAAAATGGTTCGCCACCCCTGGTCTAGGCAATGGAAAACACAACCTAAATATAATTAAAAACAGATTTTCTATCAAACATGACTAACCACAGTACAAAGCACAGTATGAATATCGATGTCGATAAATCTTTATCATGCCATGTGACGTTATGCTTCGATGCGACCAATGGTGATGCGCTTCGCTAATTTGAATTTCGCTCGCTCATTTCACACTTTTTGATTAAAGTTTTATGGAATGAAATACAAACTAAATATGATAATAATGGTTCATGTGTAATGTCAAGATTATAAAGTATCGGGGTTAAAAAAAATCAAGTAAATTTAAATCCCTTGCACATTCCCTATTATATCTAAATAAGAAGGAAATTAATTATCAATAAATAGTGGACTTGAAAAATGCAAAAATGTAACTAGACATAGATACCTTAATTCTAGACAAGACTAAACTAAAACATGTCGCGGCAGATAGTGAGAGAATACAGACAATAGATAATATAAAGAAGAGTAATAAGATTTTACAGATACGATTCGGATTACAACATTAGACAGGTAAATAGAAATGACTAAATAGACAAAGTATTATTACAGTATGTTTTAGCAATTGTTGATTTTATTTTTTGAATGTTTATTGTTTGAATTTATTTTCATTATTTGCAATGTTTGAAAATTGTTTATTTATTGAGTGGAAAAATGTTTTAAATTACGAATTTAAACTGGAAATAATAAATCCTTTGAGAGGAAATGCAGACCAAATCCACAAACGTTTTAAACATTCATTAATTCCAAAGAGATTTGAACAAATCCATTACAAATAATTCCTCGGATACATTTTTGCAATCCCGAATGATTCAGCAAAATGTAAATTGAAATGTTGATTGATATTGTGTTTCTAGTCTGTTTAATACGCCAATAAAATTTATTGAGAGAACGAGAATTTACTTGTAGCATAAATGTCGGTCTTGTATCAAGTGCTGTAGACCCACCGACCTTCCAAACCTAATATGGATAAAATTACAGCTCATTTTCCGCATATTTCAAAGCCGTCCAGACGGACTTCAAGTACAAAGACTCGAATCCACGGCGCGAATTAATATTCAAAGTACCGCCTCGCGAAATTGCTATTTTCGAACGGGGAACCGGAAGAGCTTTAAGTTTATGATTTATGTAGCGGATTTAGGAGATTTCGGATTTTATTTATTAAAGCTTCCCATATTTATCTAAGGATTTACATTTACACCGTACTCTTATAAATTTTATTAATAAGTGGTCAAACAAAGCAACAAATACAAGATTTGTTTTAACATTAATGGACTTTAACGTGGAATCCATTCGTTACCCTGCACACGTCTAGACAATATTCCACTTGTATTCACCAACATATCAGGTGTAACTGTCCTAACCGCCGCGAGGATTCTTTCGCGCAAATGATTGATATATCTTTTCACTGTACACAACATTTTTTATGTGGCCCCAAAAGAAAAAGTCCAATGGGATAAAGCAAGAGATTGGGCCTGTTCTGCCTGTCCACCTTCCCGGAAAGCGCGTGTCTACAGCCGCGCGCACGTGGTTACTGCAGTGAGGTGGGGCGCTATCTTGTTTGAAAAACACAAGTCGTTTTCTTCAAAATCATGCATTTGGTGAAAGACATACTCTGTTAATATGTCGTAGTAATTGTCCCCAGTAGTTCTTGTTTGTTCTGCAAAAATGAAAGGACTATTCACACGATCTTCCATCAAGCCGCACCAAACATTAATTTTGGGAGAGTCACGTTGATGCTGAATAAATTCATGTGACTGCGTGGACCTCCAAATTCTGCAGTTGTGACGATTTTCTGTTCCAATAACATGAAATGTAGCCTCATCAGAAAGGAAAACATTTTCCAACAAATTGTCATCATCATCAATTCTGTTTAGAAAGTCAACAGCAAACTCTAGCTTTTTGATTTTTCAGTAGGTTTTATCTCATGTAAAAGTTGCAATTTGTAGGCACGCAAATGAAGTCTTTTACAAACAACATCATGCACGGTACCTTTAGGCAATCCTAATTGGAGAATATGTCTGGCCTATGACTTCTTTGGGCTTCGAACACACGGATCTTCTTCTTCTCGGTCTACCTGGCGATTTCCATTTAAAAACACTACCGGTTTCCTTAAAAGAATGTGAGAATGTGAGCACTATTATACCGTTATTACACCGAAATTATGATAAAGTTTTTTTTTTACATAATTAGTTATTAAATATTACTTAAATAACAATTTAATACTATTTAATATTTACCTTATACTAATATTTATATTTGTTTTAAATAAAATAGTAATCCAATGTTACTTATATATGACACACAAATAATTAAATAATGAAGTAAATCGTTCTAAATATAATTTAATGCTATTCTAATTCAACCCCATGAATGGGGTTGGGTACTGCAAAATGCAACCCTACCGCAGGTAAAAACACTCTCAACACCTGCACCAGATGAACTACTCACTTCAATATTCTGCAACTGCAAGAATGGTTGTGGTTCGCGTTGTGGATGCCATAATTTAGGGATGCAATTTTCTTTAACTTGTGGTCAATGCAATGGAAAAAAAACTGAATAATACCTTGGGATTCAGGATTTACTTTGCGCTAAGGTACGTAAGGCTGAGCACTGAGACTCTGCGTCCTCCATCTCAAAAACAGTTCGACGTATAAAAGAAGGTCAGGTGATATTAGTAGAGAAATTTATTCTCTACAACTTTTATAATAAATGCAAATACGGTAGGAGGCAGAAAGAGATATTATCAAAAAAACGATTTTTGCGACCTTTTTTTCTTGAATATCTAAGGTACTTTTCATCTACTTAACCCCACGCTAAACAGGGTGTGAGGTCCATGTAACTTCACGCTAAACAGGGTGTGAGGTCTATGTAACCCCACGCTAAACAGGGTGTGAGGTCTATGTAACTTCACGCTAAACAGGGTGTGAGGTCTATGTAACCCTACGCTAAACAGGGTGTGAGGTCTATGTAACCCCACGCTAAACAGGGTGTGAGGTCTATGTAACCCCACGCTTTACAGGGTGTGAGGTCTATGGTGCCCCACGTTGAAGAGGGTGTGAGGTCTATTTTTAGTCAGATTTCATCAGCTTTTAATCAGCTTTAATCTCATTGGGTTAGTTGTGATAACATTAGCTTAGGTTACCATTAGGTTAGGTTACGGGGAGGTTAGGAATGAAGCTATGTAACCCCACGCTAAACAGGGTGTGAGGTCTATGTAACCCCACGCTAAACAGGGTGTGAGGTCTATGTAACCCCACGCTAAACAGGGTGTGAGGTCTATGTAACCCCACGCTTTACAGGGTGTGAGGTCTATGGTGCCCCACGTTGAAGAGGGTGTGAGGTCTATTTTTAGTTTTCAGCTTTCATCAGCTTTTAATCAGCTTTAATCTCATTGGGTTAGTTGTGATAACATTAGCTTAGGTTACCATTACGTTAGGTTACGGGGTGGTTAGGAATGAAGCGCGCTTCATCCCTAACATCACGTAGCTTAGCCTAATGATATCCTAACCTAATGCTAACAATCCTAAGAAATTGATTAGATCGCGCTTCATAATTTATTATTTCTCCATTTACGTGCAGCTGATAAGATAATAGGAAGTTGTTATTGCTAAACATCCGGCAACGCTTAACCGACTACTGATAAATCAAAATCTTAATATGTTTATTAAATTAAAACACAAAACAATTCCTTATATATTTTAGTTCAGTCTTATCTAGTCTCATGTATTTAGCTTCGTCTGTCTAGTCTCATATATCTAGCCCCGTCTATCTAGTCTCATGTACATATCTAGCCCTCGTCTATCTAGTCTCATGTATCTAGCCCCATCTATCTAGTCTCATGTACATATCTAGCCCCCGTCTATCTAGTCTCATGTATCTAGCCCCGTCTGTCTAGTCTTGTCTGCCTAGTCTTGTCTGTCTAGTCTTGTTAATCTAAACCCCCATAATGTCAATTGAATCAACCCCTATCTGCAAATATGTCCACCCCTCATTTTCCCGCTATCCACCGTACACGAATCTTGCAGCGCCATCTAGAAATACTCGCTCAAACACGTTCAGAACTATTTTGTATAGAATTTCCCCATGCTAGATTTTACATGTAATTCCCCATAAGGGGCTTGGTGCTAGATTTACATGTAATTTCCCCATAAGGGGCTAGATTTACATGTAAATCTCATAAGGAGGAGGAGGGCCTAAAACATATCATATTTCCCTACTAACTAAAACAACTAATTGTAAGTGATTTTCATTTTCAAAGGTATCTGTAAAGTCTGTCTGTATGGTTTTGTTTGGTCTTTTTTAACCTTATCTAGTCTTGTTTAGTCGTATCTAATCGTGCGTGGTCTTGCCTAATACTGTCTAACCTTGGATGAAAACGTTTAAATTTAACTATTTTTAACCGTGTACAGATTTATACAATTTTGACCAGTCTTGTCCAATACCATTTCCAAAGGCGTCATCAAAGTCTATCGATTACTACACATCAATAAAGTTGCTTAATATGACTAAATTTAACTTTAACCATCAATGAAATTGAGAAACAATCGATTTTATATATCCACAAAATGTTTTTTAGCTTTTCTATTATCGAAGTAGCAATTAAAACTAAAAATGCTAAACTAGCAACAGTCTATATGATGTATATACACTGAACGTGCCATGTGACGTCATCCAAAGCGCGCGTTAAATGGGGGGCGTTCAAACAGAGTCAAATTTAATCGGTATTGTATATATTATTTTAAAATAGTAGTTTTATGATACAAGTGTGTGAAGAAGGGCTTTTGTGCATTAGTTGCGATGTTTCGTAATGAAGAAGAATCCTAATGAGTGCATAAAAGTCTTTCACACACGAGTATCATACATTATTTTATCTACAAAGCATGCTAAAATACTATTGAATCTAAAAAAAATAATCGTTTCTTACCGATAATATTCAAAAATTAATAAAAAAATAGTAATGTAATAACGTAATAATAATGTAATGACAACATACTTATAACATACAACATACAAATCACTGATACAATAAGGTTATAACATTCAGCGCCCCCGTGGAAAAAAATTCTAACTATAATAGTAAAAACACACAGCGACGGAAATAATATTTGGTTGTTGTCGATGTAATCTAGTTTAACCTAGATTTTATCTACATTAGGTTATGGTTAGGTTAAGTTAAATTGGAGCCAGATAAATCCAGAATGAGAGGACTTCTTTTCAAAAGAAAAAATAATTCAGTTTTACGTCAGAACATAAATACGTCAGAAAATTGATTTCAAATTACGTCTATGTGTTTTGTTTAGTGAAGCGAGTTGTTGCCATAGTAACAACAAATAGAAATCGTTTGATGATGAAATTCCATTTGATTTACATATGACTTTTACGCACGATTTGGTTATTTTTACACACTATTATAATAATGACATCCTTCATATACAATACTTTACTTATTGTCTGTTCATTTTGGTGTGCGAGTAGATAAATTAATTTGAACACTTTCTACAGTATTTATATGTTTTACTATGTTATAACGAATTAAAAAGTGAATTAAACAAATACAAAAAATGTATGCATTATTCCCTTTTATCCGTCTGTATTGTGCACCGTTTGAATTTAATATTTAAACTATACTTGCCTTTCCACAATTCAAAACAGAATGATTTGCATACAAGAAAAACCTTTTTGCAAATTACCAAGTTAATCGCGAAGATAAACAAGTCGTAAATAAATTTCCGTTGCGTAATCGAAATTTTATAAATATTTCTTTCTCATATTCGCCTCAATTAGCCGGGATTACTCGGGGGAATTTTTAAATCCCAACTGCGAAATGTTTTGCAACGCCGGAAAAAAATGATAGAATAAAATAAAACAAAAAGTCGGTTTGCAAACGTCGCGGACCTTGCGTTGCGTTTTTAATCGAGAATCGGACTACGAAATCGATTTATATCTGCAAATTATTTATGGTGTGTCCAACAAGAGCACGTATTGGATATTGATCTACGACTACTATTAATTACGTCAGGGAAAATTATTGCATTCATTAATGATTTATTCCAATATTTGTTAATAGTATTGTTAAAATAGTTGAGCTTAGACTAGACAGACTAGACAGTTTATATAGAATTGGAAGGTAGATGAAACAAACTTGATTAAATATCTAGTTTGGATAATACAACCAAGTCCCCTCCAAGTTTAATATGTATTGTCTTTTAAGTTTAGTTTACAATATTTAGTTGTTTGATCTTGTCGATAAATTAGCATTTAAATAATTAAAACGCTTAAATGGATAAATCATGAACGAATCTACTAGATTATTTAACATTTAGACATAAAGTATTTATCATATTTATAATTTTTTTTATTTTCACAATATTACATTGAACTACAAGCTGTTACATTAAGTAAATTTATTAGTTTTGATGACTGGTAGAAAGTGTGGAAGTAGAGAGTGCATCCTGACATACCCTGCCATATGTTTCTCCATTGGGGTTTTTTAGTTTTGGACAGTTAGGTTGTGCAGAACCGTGCTTGCAGATCCACCGGCTTGAAATTCTTCAATCTACTTATGATTGATCCTTGATTTAACAAGCTGTGTGGCAGCGGGTTTGGGTGGTCTTCAAGTCGCTTCTCGTAGTTGGTGCATAGCTTTTGGACTATATTTTTAACAGTGTCAATTCCAAGGTCTTTGTGTAGTGTGGCATTGGTCACGTACCATGGAGCATTCGCTAGGGTTCTCAGCGTTTTGGATTGGAATCGCTGTAGGATCTCTATGTTGGAGTTGCTGGCCGTTCACCAGAGCAGAATACCGTAGGTCCAGATTGGCATTGGTATGGTCTTGTATATGAGGACTTTATTATGCAGGGATAGCTTAGATTTCCTTCCTATGAGCCAGTACATTTTTTTCAGCCTTACATCCAGTTGTTTCCTCTTGTTCCTAATATGTTTCGCCCAGATTAGCCTGCGGTCCAGGAGCATGCCTAGATATTTTACTTCTTCGACTTTCGGGAGTGGTTCGTTGTTGAGTGAAATCGTTGGGCAGTCCTTTTTCTTCATAGTGAAGGTAATGTGTATAGACTTTGTATTACTAGCCTTCATTCGCCATCTTTTGAGCCATCTTTGGATCTTGTTGAGTCCGCTTTGCAGTGATCTTGAAGCTGCGTCTGTATTTTCATGAGTTGCCAAGATAGCGGTGTCGTCGGCAAATGTAGTAACCATGGTGTTGTGGGCTACAGGCAGGTCAGCCGTGAACAGTGTATAGAGGATTGGTCCCAAAACGCTACCTTGGGGCACTTCTACTCGTATCGGGCAAAGAGGTGATAGCTCCGTGCCACACCGTACTTGGAATTGGCGGTTGCTTAGGTAGGATTTCAGAAGCAAGTAGTATTGCGGTAAAAGCCTTTTGGCTTTGTAGAGTGCACCTGGGTGCCACACTTTGTCCTGTTCTATGTCGAAGAATGCTGTAGAGCAGTATTCCTTTCGTTCCAGCGTGTTAGCTATGGTGTTAAAGATCCGATTGACTTGCTCTATCGTTGAATGCTTGGATCTAAATCCGAATTGATGTTCTGGGACAATGTTAAGTTTGTCGATCAATTGTTGTATTCTTCTAAGCAGTAGTCTTTCAAATAACTTTGATGTTATGGGCTTATGGGGCGATACGATTTAATATCTTTTGGTGGTTTGCCAGGTTTCTGAATCATTATGATTTGGGCGACTTTCCATTTTCTAGGTATGTGTGATGTACGAATTATAGCATTAAATAGATTGGTCAGGAATACTATGCTCTTCCTTGGTAGCTTTTGAGGATGGTGCCTGTGATCAGATCGTATCCAGGAGATTTATTCGCATTGACCTCTTTGCGTATCATGCTGTTTACTTCTACAGGAGAAATATGCCTGATGGTCTATTTAGGAAGTCTTCTATATCTCCATCGTGTTGTTGGGCTGGAAATGGAGTAAATACCTGCGCAAGATGTTCCGAAAATATTCCGGCTTTTTCGGCGTCACTTTGAGCCCATTCTCTACCGGCTTTTCTGATAGGTGGTATATGGTTTCGTGGATGGTTAATTCTTTTAGTTGCTTTCCAAAGTGAGTAAACCGTAGCAATTGTATTTGGTAGGTTTATTAGATATTGTTCCACATTGTTGTTATTGTAATCGATGATTAGTTTCTTTAGTTGTTGGGATAATCTATTTAATCGTCGTTTATCAGCCGGGCTTCTGCTCATCTGCCACTATCGCCTTGTTCTCCTTTTTTCGGTAATTTTTTGTTTTATTTCGTCAGGATATATTGTGGTTGTGGGGGTATTCACTTGTATCCGGGGTGGCTTCCCATTCAGTCTGTTGAACTATTTGGATGAAGTGTTCGGTTGCTTCATCTATATCGAATTCACTTTTTAGAGGAACGCTTAGTTTATTACGTTTATCGATTATGTGACGGAACGTAAGCCAGTTTGTATTTTTGTTGTGAAGTGTCGGTCGCTTATTAATTTTTAAAACTCCCCTAATCAGTGTCATCAATACTGGGGTGTGGTTAGATGAGAGATCGAAACTTGTTTCGGTGTGTGTGAAGGGTTTAGCTATTCCCTTGATTACGAAGAAGTCGAGTACGTCCGGAATTTTATTTCTGTCGGTTGGGCAGTAGGTTGGTTTTCCTGTTGAAAGTTTGTTACAATTTAGTGAAGTCAATGATTTTAGTAGTTGTCGGCCTCTAGTTGTACTCAACCTAGATCCTCATAGGGGATGTTTGGCGTTGTAATCTCCTCCTGCTAAAAAGCGAGGACCCAGGCTGTGGAAGAACTCAGTGAACTTGTTGTCTTTTATATTATGTCGTGGAGGACAGTAGACTGCAGCTACTACAATAGATCCGAATTTCACATCTTCAATGGCTATACTAGTCGCCTGTAGGTAGTCCTTGGCTAAAGGCAGTAACACGTGGTGTTTGATGGTTGTTTTTACGAGAATCGGCGTTACCTCCATGTGCCGTTCCATCCGGGTGTTCAGTGCTATAAAGTTTATACCCGTGAATTTTTATTTGGCTTCAGTCAGTGAAGTGAGTTTCTGCCACCAGGAGGATGTCTATTTTCTTTGTGTTTAAGAATACGGCCAGCTCCTGGCGGTGTTGGACTTGATGGACGTTGGCATTCCATAATGCTAATCGGTAGGACGTGAATTATTTGTCCGAAAACTGTGTCAATACTGCTGTCAGTATGTTTAACATAGTTTTTAAGAGCTCGTTTTGCTGCATAATTGCTGTCCTAAATTCGTTGAATGATTTGTCGAGAATGTTTATAATTTCTGGGTTTTCGTTGGGGTTGTTCGTGTGAGAGCTTGTGTTTGCTCCAGCCGCTTGTACATAGCTCAGATTGCGTGCATCTCTAGCAGGCGTAGTATGCTGGTGTGGTATACGCGTTGTGGTCCTGATCTATGCCTGTGGGGATTCTGTGTCGAGGAGGCTCTTTTGTTGAGTATGTTTTGATACACGCGACAACCTTTGTAGTTGGCTGGGTGGTTATCGCCGCAGAGGACACATTTTGCAGGGGTATCTCTGGATTTTACGCAAGACGTTGAGTTGTGGTCGCCACTGCATTTGACACATCTAAATTGTCTGCGGCAGTAAGTCCTGGTGTGTCCGTACCGCTGGCATCTTGTACATTGTACAATCGTCGAGTTTTTTTTCGGCGGTTCAATGTCGATTCTGGCGTTTAAGCTGCGATCAACTTAGTAGATATCCTTATTGTTTGACATGGGTTCTAGGTCTACGAAGAACAGAGGTTATCTCTTTGGTTTTTCCATGGCGTATGTTTATTACGTTTCGCACTTGATGTCCATGGTCCTCGATAGCGCATTTTATATCCTCGACGGGAGTTGTGGGATGGAGAGACCTTAGTATCACTATGTAGGCACTGTTTTGTTTCTGTTGATAAGTATAGTACGATGCCTTTACATCGTCTAATATGTGTATTATTTTTCTATAAGTTTCAAGAGTCCCTGGCTATTATTTTGATATGTCCGTCGGTGTTGATAGTTTTGTGTGTGTAATCGCTTTTGTTGACAACATTTTCGAAGCATATCTCCAGCTCAGTAAAAGATTTCACATCCGGTATTAATATTGGCGGCGGTTTTGGGATTCTCACGCTAGCCTCTACGTCCATGGCTTGATTATCTTGATGATTGTTTCACAGAGGAGAAAATCTGTTATTAGTCGAGATTGGGGTACTTTCTTCGACGCTGGTCCAGTATGCGAAATCGTCAATTATAACTATGCCGTTTCAAATCACTTCAAATTAAAGGATATTATTCCAGTAACATTGGACCCCGTCTTCGACGCTGGTCGCAGATGCCTTTAAATACCTACGTCTTTTTTTGTTATGGACAATTTGCCTTGTTGGTGGATCGTCGTTGCTGGGCTTAGTAGGGTTTCTTGTTAGGGTTACACGTAGATCGCTCATGGTTGTTACATTAGGTGTTAGATTGGGTGGCCTATTAGCTAACCAGCCAATTTCCATGGCTTTTACACCATTTGTTGCTCTTGCGTCCATTTACTATTTAACTTGATTTTGGACGCACTGTATATAAAATGATTCACGAGAATAAATTGAAAAAGTCCGATAACGTTATCGGAGATAGGAGATAGTTGTACGTCTGCACAGTTTGAAGTGTCGCGAGCGACTATATATTTATAAATAAATCTGATTATGCAATTTCGAAAAAATGTCTTTAGCTTTCTGTAGGCAAGAAAAGGGTTTTATTATCTTAACTAAAAATCCTGATTCCTATCAAGTATTCATATTAGTTCTTATAGTTCTCTATATATTATATATTCATATTAGTTCATAGTTTAGGTTTACAATGAGAAAACATTTTTTTCGTGTTGACTATAAATATAAGCGTGGAGCGCTAAACTATATTCACTTTATCTCCGTGGACGCTCCTTGCTTTTATTTATAGTCAATACGAAAAAATATTTTCTCATTTTTAAAGCATTTTAATTAAAATGTTAGGTAATATTGTAGTTTATATTATTTATATTTCGATATTAGTTGTTATTATTATTAAAAAAGTTCTTTTCCCAAGAAGTCTACAATATAGAAACTACAATATAATAAAATGGATAAGATCTTAAGATACATTGATAATTATGTGTTCTAAGTTGTTTAATTTCGTTAATACTAACTTTGTATCATAATATATGACCACTTATGTTTAGAAATTTGAAAATAGATTACGTAAGTTAACGTCTATATTATGTCTCATGAATAATGTCTGTGTTATTATTGTTTCGAATTGTAATATGAATTTCTTTTTGATTGCAGGTAATTATGGAAGTGAATTGATAATTGTGGGGTTTGAAAAGTGGAATGGCGTTCGAAATGTGAAGTGGCATTTCTAGTGGAGTGGTGAGAAAATAAAACACTTTACGAATTTCTTTGCACAGTTTAGTCACGCTTATATATTTTTATATATTTTTAATTGCGAAGATGAATGATTTTTTTTATCTGTTTAAATGTGCAAATGAGAATAATTTTATAGAAAAATGTTTTTGTAGGAAATTTGATTCATCTTAATTCGAATGTTGAAGCAAAACATTTTTTGCCAATAACAAAGATTAATTATTGGGATAATATACTGAGCAAATACGTATAAGCAATTTTTTTTTCTACGCGAATGGGTCTCCTAGGACCACGCGGAATCAAAATTGATTGTTTCCCCAATAACTCTTCGTGCGCTACGATTGAGCGAGTATTCGTTGCTGCGACCAGACGTGTCTGGTAGGTCTTCTCTCTTCTCCCTCAAAATCCCGAGTATGAGCAATTTTCTTAATTTTCTCTCGATCCTTGAGATTGGGAAAACCTAATTCAGCCAAGTCCTTTTTCGCCTGTTGTTATCAATTGGACCATGTAGCCTTTTTCTGAAAAAACGTATGGATTTTATGTGTTAACCTGTGGGGTCCATTCTGTCCAAATGTCCCATGAATTGCATCCTTCTCATACGGATTGTTTCTGTAATTTTAGTAATTTTAAAATAGACGTCAGCATTAGGTTTTGTAAGGCGAATTTGCAAAGTGAAGGTAAATCTTTGATTTTGCGTTCCTTAATCTGCAATTGCTTTCTCAGAATTTTATGTTATAGATTAAGTGTCTCGGCTGCATTAAGAGCTGAAGGTAAGACTACTGTTTTATAATGTTGAATTTTACAATTCTAAGAGAGGCATTTTTTGTTATAAATTTGTTTTGTGAAATGGAAAACAGTTTCCATTTTCTGTAGTCTTGGTTCTATAGATTTTCTTTCGTTGCCAGTTTCATTGATCCATTCACCTAAATACTTGAAGTCTTTCACTCGCGAGACCTTACAATTACCAATGCGGAGTGTAGTCGGAGCAGTTTTAATATTCGTCATAAATTTTGTTTTGTCAAAAGAAATCTGCAAGCCGATTTTTGCTGCTTGTTCTTGGAGTAATTCAAGTTGTTTCTGGGCATCAGCAATGTTTTGAGCAATTAACGCCATGTCATCCGCAAATGCCAAACAGTCGAGTGTTATCCATTTAAATTTTGGTCCTAGTCTATGGGATGGTGCACCTGCTCGTCTCCATTCTCGGACGACTTTTTCAAGCGTACAATTAAAGAACAATGGAGAGAATCCATCTCCTTGACGCTCTTCTGTACCAATTGAAAATTCTACGCTTAGTCCTCCCATAAATTTAACCTTTGAACTTGTATTCAAGAGGATACCTTTGATGATTGATGTTGTCTTGCTATCTAATCCAAATTCTGAGAGTACAGCAACAAGCGGTCAACGCCTCCACCATCTGTTACGTTGAAATTGCCAATTGAATTGAATATTTATTGAACCAGGCAACGTAGAAGCTTAGTTATTCTTTCTGATATTAGTTAAAGACGATTAACAACAGTTACACCAGGTAAAAAGTCCGCAACACTAAGTTTCAAAAAAAACCCGTATTCTTTACCAAGCCCCAAATCTAGATTAAACACAGACAAAACTATATACTAGCAGAGTTTTCGGCTGAAACGTAGCTCGATGCATGTAAGCCGTGGCAGAAATTAGAACTAAAGTAAAAAGATAATATTTTACTGATTTCACGGTTTAAACCTAGGTTAGATTGGGTAATATTAGAATAGATAGATCCATAAAATATCGCGCGTTGGCACGACCTCTCGATCCAAAATTAGAAAAAATACTTCAAATAATTTACCTTGCGACTCGCACCTAACCTAAACTTACATGCGCTATAATCAGTTTTCAATTAAATCAATTTTGCTTTATAAAGTCATGTTTAATTCCTTGCTTGCGGATCAATAAACCAGTAATTTATTCACTAGTGCAATAAAAGTCTGCATGACAATGGTGATGGCAAAAGGCAAAACGTCAATGCTGTAATACACCACACATAATTTTTGTGTGGCATTTTACGGAAGTCAGACATTGAGTTTTTCAAATTGATAATTTGCCCTGTACACGTTCGGCCTTTCCGGAAACCACCTTGGTATTCACCAATCTGCGGATCCAGTTGAAGATATCCACGGTTCAAAAGGGCTTTGGACAATTTTTTTTCAAGTTACCGAAAGTAGTGAGATGATTCCTTAGTAATTCTTTGGATTCGTTTTGCTACCTTTCTTGTATACTGGATGGATGATCGCCATCTTCTAATCTGGAGGAATTTTTTCAGTTTGCCAGATTTCATCAGAAATTTCTTTCAAAGTTTGATGATGAGGTTTTCATCTACATTTTTCCATAGTTCTGCAACGATCTGGTCCTCTCTCGATGTTGTTTTTCATGGATTGGATTATTTCCCGAATTTCCTGTAGGTCTGGTGCTTCCCAGTCAGAATTCCGTAGTGTATGACAAAATTGAAATGTTTCCTGGAGTTTCTCACAATTGAGTAGTTTACCAAAATAATCCGCAAGAAGTGCACAATTTTCAGAGTTGGAGTGGGCGATGTTCCCAAGGTCGTTTTGTAACTGGTTGGAAGGGGGGGGGGGGGAAGTTAATTTCTGCTTGAATGTTCTATAGTAATTTGTTTGAATGATGTTTCTTGAAGTCCTCTTATATATTTTTTTAATTTAGTTTTTTATAAATCACTCTTAGCGATTTTGTTACTGTGTTTCTAACGTCTAGAAGATATTGTAGCGTCCTTCAATTTTTGTTGCACATCCAGTTCAGCCATGCTTGTTGTCTTTGATTTATTAGGTGGTCACACTCGTCAGACCATCATGCATGTTTCACCATGCATGATGGTCTGACGATTTTCACCATGCATGATCATACATCACCCTGGTTAGAGGTGCAATTTCTTTGGCCGTTTTTAGTTCGGCTTGAAGTTGCAGCCAATTCGGTGGGGTTTTTGTGTCTCTTGCGTAAATTCTATACCATTTTGTATAAGATGGACATCATATCGACGGGGTAGTAATTTTGGAACGAATTTCCTCCTTTCTGGGATAATGTCCAAAGAGAATTTTGTGGGGTAGCGGTCAGAGTCCAGATCTCATCCTTTGAGGACTTTGAGTTTCATGTTTTCCGCCGTGTTAGAACGAGAGATCAGTACATGGTTCAACTGAAATTTACCCAATACTGGATTTGGTGAAATCCAAGTCTAAGTTTTTAGGTATTTTTTCTTGAGAAATATCGATTTAAAAAATAATTCATGGTACTCGCTGCCCCCTTCATTGGAAGAAGTTGGTCAGATCATTCGACTTCTTAAGAATAATAAGTCAGCTGGCGAGGACTCTATCGTTGCTGAACTGTGGAAAGGTGCTGGAAACAATGCCGTGCGCAAGCTAGCCGAGATCATCTAGGTCATTTGGGAAACAGAGAAATTGTCACCCGATTGGATATCTGCTCTGATCCATCCGCTTCAAAAAAAAGATTCTCTCGAAGGCGTTACAAACAAGGGCAGAAAATCAACTTGATAGTCAACTGGGAGAATACCAGGGGGGCTTCAGGAAGACCCGATCCTGTGTTGAACAGATCCTCAATCTTAAAACTGTATTTGCATACTCCAAGATGAGAAACCGCAAGGTGGTCGTCACCTTTGTTGATTTTAGGAAGGCTTACGATTCCATTGATAGAGAAGCACATAACAAACTACTCCAGGAACTAGGGCTAGACAACAAAACCCGCAGACTCACCCTAGAAACTTTGACCAACACCCATTCACAGGTTAAATTTAGAGGCGAGATTTCAGAAAGCTTCGAAATAAAAACTGGAGTGAGACAAGGAGATGGACTTTCCCCATTTTTGTTCAAGTGTAATTGAAAAGGTTATGATATAATGGCGCAAGGAACTGACCAATTTGTGTGCTCAGAGTGGTATCTATCTACCTGGGTCGTAAAAACGATGAACTGGTTGTAGACTGTCTGGCCTTTGCAAATGACATATCACTATTTGCTGATTCTCTTGAGATGGCAACAATGCAGGTAAATTGCCTCAAAAGACAGGCTCCCAAGGTGGGTCTTCAGGTGTCACTGGAGAAAACGGATTTTTTCACCAGCATCAAAGAAGTAAACAGAGAGATGTTAGTAGAGTAGGGAAACATCAAGAGGACTGAGAAATGTAAGTATCTCGGCGAATGGATTAAACCCAACTTATCAGAAAGAGCATCATTATCCAAGAGAGTCAACAAATTAGAACGAGCCTATCGACTGACTAAGAACACTTACAACAAGAAATGCCTGTCACGCAACCTGAAACTTAAGCACTACACATCAGTCTTACGACAGTTCTATATGCCATGGAGTGTCTTTCCTTGAACCGAAAACGTCTGGAGGAGAAATGGGAAATCAGAGAGAGGAAAATCCTCAGGAAGATCCTAGGCCCGGTAAAGGAAGATGGGGAATTCTGAAGACGGCATAACTCTGAGCTCTACGAACAAATTGAGATGCTCTCTGACTGTTCAAGGAAAAGAAGGGTAGCTTTCTATGTCCACCTTGCAAGATTGCCTCCAAACCGACTAACCTACCGTCTGTTCACCTTCCGGCAACACAAGAAGGTTCGTACCACTTTGTTGACAGAAACCGAGAAGGATATTAAAGAACTTGGAATAACAGATCTCTAAAACAGACAATCTGTGAGACGCACCCTGGAGGATTTCAGGAAAAAACCCGAAGGAAAGGTACCCCCTGGACAGAAGAGAGAAAGGAGTTACACCGGCAGAAGATGCGACAATACTGGGCAAAGATCAATGCCCAACAGTTGAACTAGCGTGGTCTAAAATAAGCCTATTCGAAACAACAAGAAGAAGAAGAAATCATGGTTTCTGCATATCTCTTTTAATCTTATGCCATTCCTGTAAGTTTGCTTAGGACCTGACCATTTACCAACCCAGTATTTATACACTTTTTCTTTGCCAGTCTGGGCATTGAGATCACCCATTAAGATCTTAACATGGTTTATTGGGATTCTCAGAAGAACTTCTTCTACCAAGTTCCAGAATTCGTCTAGTTCATTAACGTCCTGTCTATTGGTAATATTGGTTGGTGCATGTCCATTGACTAGCGTGTAGGTCTTATTAGCTGATTTAACTGTCATGGTGGAAAGTCGACCTGAGAAGGATTTAAAGTCCGCAATAGAATCAACTACTGTCTTGTCTACTATTAATCCAGTACCAAATTGAGGACTATTTGGCATTGCTCTTACACCAGGCTCTCCCTTATATAATCTGTACCCTTCCGAGTTAAGGGTGCTCATCAGTATAACTGGATTCTTGAAAAGCGATGATTCAAATTCTCCGTTCTCGAGATTTGTTTGAGATTTGAAGTTTTCCCATTTTCAAGAGGGAGTTGGCATTAAAAGTCATTAATCACAGTCTTGAATTTGGTCTGATTTTGTTTTTACGGAGTTTTGAGGCACTCAGATTTACCTCATGGCGCACTACTGTAGTCTCCCCAGAATCCGAATAGAACTCAAGCGGTTGTTGAACCGTGGGATTTGACCAAATGGGGTAATATGTTTGTATACACAGAGTTCCACTTATGAGTATTAGTATGTCAGCTGCCACTAAGATGTGAACAGACGCTGTCGGGGTACCGCCACTAACATGTGGGAACGTCGTGCCCGTAAAATTGATATATGGCAACCATATACCTTTTGGCCTTATTAACCACTATGGTTGTTAAGCTTAGGTTAGAATATTAAGCACTAGGTTGCCTCGTCCGCCATCTGCCATCCAAAGTCCACCTCTTCCACTGCAGATACTGTTGGAGACTTCATCGTAACCCTGCCAAAGAACCCTTACAAGGTACTAGCAGCTGGGTCAGTTGGACCTAGGTTTTTTAAAGAGGTGTTACTCCTGTATCACTCCCTACTTTAGTATGTAGAAATTAATATAAAATGTCGAACCCACTATATAATGGGTTATATAGTGGGTTTTATATTAATTTCTGCGTATTGAAATAAAAGCCCCACTTTGAGCTATGGATCGATTCAACACTCCCTACTTTGTTCTGGCTTGTGATAGACAAAACTGTGATTTTATTGTTAATAAAATATTGCTAATACATATTTATAATTTTATCAAAATTTAGGAAACTCTTTAGGTTACTATTTTTATCTCTTTAATTTTGTTTCAATATACAATGTAGAAATAATTTTATCACCTTTTATATTGAAAATGAAACTTCTTCTTGAACTTCAACTTCTTTCCAGGAAGACCTGGCCGCAATATAGAAGAGTTAATCGTTTTCTCTTCCCAAACCTTTACAAACTGAGAGTAACCAACTAAAACTTGTAAATTCAGGGCCAATTTGACTTCACTCTCCATCGAAAAATAGCTGCAAAAATAGTACCAAAACTATTAACAATCTGATATTATTCATTAATGCTCAAAGTATTAAACAAAAACTCCTTCAACTGGAACCTTTAACATCTGAGCACTCGCCACACTTTTTATGTCTGGCAGAAACGTGGTTGTCGGATGAGCTAATGACTTACATAAACCTAATTATAAATCGATTACCTCCTATTCACGAACGCAGTCTATTGACGGAGGGGTTGCAATTTGGGTTAAGCACATATATTTCGATAACTGCCACACTCTAGAACATCGATTCCCAACCGGTGGTTCGCGAACCCCTTGGGGTTCGTGAGGTGTACAAAGGGGGTTCGCGAAAATAATATTGTAATGGAGACATTTTAATTTAGCGAAGAAAAAGAAACTGATGAAAAATTAACCTGCAATACTCAACAAACAAAAAGTACTAGTTCTATTTTTGATCGCTTGATGTTTCATTATATATCTACTATACAACTTTTCTAGACAAACTAACTATTTAACCTAAAATTCTTTACACAACTTGAATAATATTGAATATCCTCTCGTTTGTTGGGTAAAAATTGCCTATCAACATCGTTATGTTGGTAGGCAATGTCTAGGCACGTCAAAATCTAATAAGGCGTTCCTTAACATATGTTCGTACAGAGGGTTATCAACTTGTGATTAGGTTCTAGATTAGTAGCATAGGTATTGTGGCTCTGTTTGTTTAGTGCCATTATTTCAATAATCATTATGCCTCGATTTTATTATGGATCGATGGTTATAGACCAGTCGTTTAGAAGCAAAACATCATCATACTGAAAGCTGTAGTAGGCTACCATTTCAACAGACTAAACACAAAGAAAAAATGGTGGCAGCGACTATTTACAAATATCCCTACAGTCATAAACCTAAACCAGTTTGTGTATTCTGCTACGAAGTTTTTGCCAGCAGAAGTTTAAAACCATCACTTCTTCGTAGACTCCTTGAAACAAATCATCCGACGCACAGGGATAAACTTTTTGTTTCTTCTTTCCTGTCTTCAAACGAAGATAGTAAAATGGCCCTTGGGCATCATTTGGAGTAAGTTATAGTATTGATAGATCTAGACCGATATATTGGACCATGTACAAAATATATTGGAGAAAAGGCAGCAAAGAAAATTGGTCTTGTTCCCTTATTAAACAATACCGTGTTGTGTAGAATTATTCCATCATCATCATTCAGCTCTCTGTGTCCACTGCTGGACTTAAACCTCTCCCATTTCTGCCCATTCCCTTCTGTCTTGAGCTCTCTGTATCCAGTTGCCTGCACATCTTGTTAGATCGTCCGTACAACGTGTAGGGGGTCTTCCCTTACTTCTTGCATCCAAGCACGGTCTCCACTCGAGCAGCCTTTTCGCACATCTCCCGTCCGTCATTCGTGCCACATGTCCATCCCACTCCCACTTGAGTTTTGGGATATTTGGATTTTTTGCGAATTTGGATAACTACATCTGTGACGCCGGTTCTTCTTCGTAAATCTTAGTTTCTTATATTATCCCGCAGTGACACTCCGAGCATGGACCTTTTCATCTTGCGCTGTATTACCATAAGTTTCCTAGCACCTGGTGTGGTTAGTGTTAAGGTTTCAGCTCCGTAAGTCATGACGGGCAACACACACTGATCAAACACCTTCCTCTTTAAACATTGTGGTATGTCGCTTTTAAAGATTTCCGCAAGTTTTCCATAGGCTGCCCAAGATAGTGTGACTCTTCTTTTCATTTCGCACGATTGGTTGTCTCGTGAGATTTGGATTTCATGACCAAGATAGTTGTACTTATCCACCTCATCACCAACTTCCTCATCACCAATGAGAAATTGTTCACTGCGAACTAAATTTCTCATATATTTTGTTTTTACAATATTCATATTTAGACCTACGTCAGCACATACCTTTTTCAGCTCTTGTATCATATCTTGAATGTCTTTAAGGTTACCTGAGAGTAAAACTATATAAAGCATACTCCAAAACTGTGATAAAGAGTTTGGGCGAGTAGATTTAATCATTTTGCAAATAATCTGGAACTGGAATGGAACTTTTGAAGAGATCAAACGCCGAAGGATTGCCTGGCTACGATAGATATATTTTGGTGAATATCGTTCAAGAAGGTGTACTATTTGCAACCTTTGAAAACCTATACATCTGGAGAAACAATTTTCGATCTGATCAATGATTATTTTGAAAAAATGGAATAAACTGGTTTGAATGTGATGGTGCGGAAGGTGCAAAATCAATGACAGGGAAGTTTTATGGTTCTATGGCACGAGTAAAAGAAGATAAACGAGAAAATTTAATGGACTCATTGCTGCATTCATAGATAAGCATTGGCATGCAAGCGTATACCTGCAGCATTATCAACTACTTGGTGGTGCTGTAAATATTGTAAATGCCTGAAATTGAATGAGTACGAATGTCATGGTTCTCTCTGCCCTTTTTTTACTAAAAAATTCAATAAAAAATGGTGATTTTATGACTTATTTTACAACTGTTTAAAACTCTCTAACTTTGCTGGAGAAAGAAAAACTCATAGAGTTATCCTGTGACAGTTCTCGAAAAAATTAATTCTAAAAAATTGTCTTCTGGCTCAATAAAAATGAATATCGTGTTATGTCGAAAAAAGCAATTATAGTTCTATTGCCCTTTTGCGCAACATATCTATGTGAGAAAGGATTTTCAATATATACCTTTCTGAAGGATGAATATAAAAAACAGGTTAAATGCGGAACCTGATCTAACAATAAGACTGAAATTGTCAGATATTGTGCCAAATTTGATTATGTTTTCTATCCTTTTAAAAACCATTGTTCAATCCGTGTTCTACACGGAAAAAGTACAGTTTCAAATAGTAGCAGCGACCTTGCGAATTTGAAACTGTAAAAACTACAATTGAGTTATCACATGTCACAAATTGTTTTTTGTTAAAATTACAGTTTCAGATATTAAATTTTATTTTTTTTGCAGTAACGTGTCACTCTACTAAAAATAATTTAAAAACCACAGTATCCAGATGTAATATTTCGGCGTTCATTTCTCATACTCAACGAGTAATAGCTCAAACTGTAATTTTTGAAAGTTTGAAAATAAATAAGAAATATTATATTATGAAGTAATAAATCCATCAGAAAAAATCGTAATTTTTACAGTTTGGACTAATAATGAATACATTATTAACAAATAATTAGTAAAGAATATTTTAGCTTTCCATTTAACTAAAAGTACTTTTCCAAACTGTAAAATTCACAGGTTGGAATTGTAAGATTTTTATTAGTAAATAAGTTAAAAAATACAGTATGCGACTGCACTTTTTACAAGTGTGTATTCGTAAGGACCGATTAGTAACGTTACTATTTAAACTGTAATTTCTACAGTGTACTTTTTTCCGTGTATTCTATTTTATTACTTTTTTACACGCCAGTACAGGGGGTTCGCCAAACTCTTTTGAATTTTACAGGTTCGCGAGGAGAAAAAGGTTGGGAAACACTGCTCTAGAAATCTCCAGTAAATCCATTGATAAACAAGTTGAGTTGTGTGGGGTTGTATGGAGGTCGGGTACTAATTATGTGGTTATAATAACTGTATATCGACCTCCTAAGGGGTGTGTCACCACTTTCATGATAATTCTCGAAGAGCTACTTGACTGTGTGTTTCCTAAATATGATGACATCTTTATTGTAGGTGAATTTAATATACACTTTGATAAACATTCCACAGATAAAACCAATCTAATCAACATGCTGCTATCATATGGTCTAGATCACAGAGTAAAGGTTCCCACTAGGGTAATTAACACCTCACAGAGCACAATTGACAACACTCTCTCTGATCACAGATTCATACTGGTTGCCATTAGTATCTCCTAATAAAACTAAACAAGATTTTTATTTTGCTCGAAACTTGTACAGCCAACAAACTTCGCCTACAACAAGCTCTTCAAAAAGAATCCTGGGCAGACATTTTCTCAACTAAGGTCTGCGGGAGAAAGGTCAACTCGAAAGGTCAATTTTACATTTCTAAATATTGTCCATTGAAGAAAATAACAATTACTCCCACTTCTTGGATATCCAAAGAAATTAAAATCTCAAGTAGAAAGTTAAAGGACCTGTATATTTTACAAAAGCAGCCAGCACCCTGACTTTAAGGAAATTTACTTGGCACTAAAGAAAACGCACCTGAATCTCCTTATCTCTACTAAAAGAAATTACTTCAGAAACAAAATTGGAAAATCATCTAACAAACAACTTACTCTTTGGAAGACAGTCGATGAACTGCTTCCAACAAAGTACGGAGTAGACAAGACATTTACCTATTTGATAATGAAAGACTTGTAGAAGCCCCAAAAAGCGGTAGCTTCACTTTTTAACGACTTTTTTCCCTCAGTACCTGAAAGGATTATTTAACACATACCGTCAACCTACTTAGACAATAGCCACATTCTCCGAAACGAAAAATTTATTTATCTTGAAGATTTCTCTCCTAGCGAAATGTCTTTAGTCTTCAAAAAAATTAAAATAAACCAACCCAGGGCCCAGACTCCTTGCCTGCTAGTATCATTAAGGAATTCGAAAGTGAACTGATAGAGCCTATTACCGATATTATCACCTGATGCTCTAAAAATCGCAGTAGTTTCACCTAGGGCTCTCAATACCGGAATCCCGGGATCCCGAAAACCGGAATTTTAGTCTATTTCTTCCGGTACTAGAAAATCGGTATTACATAAAAACTACCGGTTTTTCGGTATTTGTATAAAATATCTTACTTTTTATTTATATTAGTTATTTCAATTAGCAGAACAGAATAAGAACAAGAATTATAAATTCGTATTTACACCTTTTCAATGCATAGTGAAGTTAGTCACTGAATTTCGTTTTAAGAACTTGCTTTCCCGTTAACTCGCCATCTCTCATCTCACACACACACACACGATTAGCAACACATACATATAACCTATATTTCTGAATTTATTATTTGCTGTAGATTGCTGTAATGTTTGTTGTTTGAGACCGTAAGTTTTTCTAACCATTGATGGGGCATCGGTTATGGTTAAATTAGGCAAACTTATTGCTGTGCAACATATCTGCTTGGTGCATGGCATCAATTTAGCAATAACCGATATACTTTATAGGTCAAGGTCAGAAGTTCTGACAATTCCATCGTTTGGTTATCTGAACTTTGGTTATCAGTTACCTGACTCAGAACCAAACGATGAAATTGTTGATAACGACATGAATGTTGAAGAAGAAGATGATGAGAATGGAGAATATGTTAACGGCGTCATTATAGAATCTAATTTAGTAGATACTACGGCCAGTGTTAGTCATTCTACTATTTCTCCTCTTGTAACAAAAATAAGAAAGGTAGTCAAAATATTTAGAAATTCATCTACTAAAAATGATTACTGTGTACAGAAATATGTAAAAGAAGATTTTGGTAGAGAAATTGCTTAAAAATTTGACTGTAAAACAAGATGGAATAGCATGTTATTTATGTTAGAAACATTTTACCAATTGAGATAGTGTGTTCAAAAAGCCCTTATTGACATAAATTCCGGAATGCATTTTTGTGACAGAGACTTAATTTATTATCTGAAATTATATCACTATTAATTATATCACATATATTATATCACTACCCTTACTCCCATAAAATTAGCAGTTGATGCATTATGTCGCCAAGATTCTAATCTTCTTACAGCAGATGCAACAATAAAATTTATGATGGAAGCTGTTTCGAATGAAAATTGTGAAATTGCTAAAGAATTTTATGACGCTTTAAAAATTCGCATATTACAAAGACGAAATAATTTATTGCAGGTACTTCAGTACTTACATGGAGAACAAGATAATAGCGATTTAGTTTAAACTTTATTTCCACAGTTAACTAAAGCGACTATGATAAAAATTATAAAAATTATAAGAATATTTGGAAAAAAATCTGACCAATACATTAAGGACTGGCTCAAACTTTGCTTTTCATGACCATGACAAATTAAAACTGCAACTTTAATCAGCAATCTAACAAAAACTTCCAGTTCAACCTAAGAATACAAAAGGGTGGAACCAACTATAAAAGACAAAATTGGTATTTTTGGAAAAACAGGAGTAAGAGGAAAATATTTGCAACTGACTTACTATCATTTAAGTACAATTGCAACAAGTGTAGAATCGGAAAGGGCGTTTTCTGCAGCAAGCCACTTCTGTATAAAGATTCGGTCCAGTCTGAACGATGAAACAATTGATTGTTTATGTTTTTTTACGCGCATATTTTAATAAAATAAACTCAAATTGCGAAATGTATTAATGTTTATGATAACTTTGTTCCGAATGTTTGCTATAAATAATAATGTTTTTTATATACAGAAGGAGTAAACAAATGTTTAGTTTTTATATTTATTTCGTTTAAATATTTTTTTGTACAGTTTATAACTAAAGAAATAATTTGTAAGTTTTTCCTTTGTTTTCTTTTTAATCAATCAACATTATCATTGGTATTTATAAAAATCTGTCGAAAATATTTTTTTCTGGTAGTACCGGTATCAATACCGGTATTCCGGTTTTGAAAACAAATAATACCAAAATACCGGTTTTAATTTTTGCTCCGGTATTGGAAGCCCTAGTTTCACCTATATTCAAAAAAGGAGACAGAATTGATAGGAACAAGGCAGAATTGATAGGAACAGACCGATCTCGCTCGCATTGGTTCTGGCAAAGCTCCTTGAATATTCTATGGAAAGGCGATTAATGCCTTTCATTACGCGACATCATCTAATTCCTAGCCAGCAACATGGATTCTGCAAACAATAATCCACCTCCACAGCAATCAGTGAATTCTACAACAAATTCGTTAATGAGGTAGATAAAGGGAAATGTCCGGTGGGATTTTTTTGCGACCTATCAAAAGACTGCGTCGTATATGAAAATCTCCTGGACAAACTATATACGTATGCAATTAGAGGAAAGGCTGGTCGTTGGTTCGAGTCCTACTTAAATAATAGAAGACAATACGTCAGAATAAATTCAATGATACTCCAATACTAAAGTTCTTAGAATAGGGTTGCCGCAAGGTAGTATCTTAGCGCCGATTCTGTTTTCTCTCTATACAGCTGACATGATACATTTCATCGGCCCTTATCACTGCACTCTGTATGCGGATGATTCTAGTATCCTAGTTTCAGAACGTTCACTTGAAGCAACGGCAACATTTCAACAACTGAACATTATCCCGATAATACTACACATGATATACTACAATATCATGTGTAATACACTACAATACTACACTACACATGGTTCTGTGCCAATAACTTACACCTCAATATTGGAGAAACAAGATATGTTATTTTTCAATGCAGTCGAAGAAACCCCACTGATGACATTCCTCTCAAAATTGGCAACTGCAAGCTAACTCGCCAGGAAAAAGTAAAATTTCTAGGTATATACCTAGAGGAATACCTGACATGGACTGCAACCACTGATGCAATAATTCATAAGCTGAATTGTAAGTCGTATCTGTTAAGAAAAGTAAGACAAACGGTGGGTGAAGATGTTCAACGTATACCATGCCGAAATTCTTTCGGTTCTAGCTTATGGCATTTTAGTCTGGGGAGTTGCTTCACTTAGTCAAGGAGTATATCTTGCACAAAAAAGGGTAATACGAACAATAGCAGGCATCACAAGAACCACCTCTTGCAGATCATACTAAAAAAATCATAAAATCCTCACCGTTCCATGTATTTATATATGGGAGTTAGCATGTCATATTTTTAAAAATAGGAATGTAATTGGAGTAAGTGATGACCGCCATGGATATGATACCAGAAATTATTTGAACCTAAGACTCACCACCATTTGCAAAGGTGCTCCTAATCGAATAGGTATTCAAATCTATAACCAGTTACCGTTGGCTATTAAAGAGTTAGCCAGTTATAGAAGTTTTCGAATACGCCTTAAAACTTACTTCCTAGATACCTAAATGCTTTTATACTGTCAGTGATTTTTTTTATGATGTCTATCTAATATTTATTTTTTAAATTTTAATTTTTTTTATATGTGCTATAACTTTGACCTGTCTAATATGCATAATTATTACATCTATAGATTAATAAATTGAATTTGAATTTAATACCCTTGAATCCAAATACCTAGAATTCAAATTCAATTTATTAATCTATAGATGTATTATAATTATACATATTAGACAGGTCAAAGCAAAATTAATTAATTAATTTTAATAATTTGAATGTGTTGTTGAAGCGTATATCGTTTCATTTTTATTGTAAGCGTAGTTTTTACTTGTCATCTGTCAAGTATAACAGATTGACTCATGACAACTGTTAATATGGCGAACTATTGAAAAAGAAATCTCTTATTGTAAGACCCTTTATTATTTTAAGAATTAATTTGAACACTTTCAACAGTATTTGTATTATTTTATAACAAAGTAAAATGTGAATTAAATAAATAAAAAAAATTGATGCATATTGTCGAGATCGTAGATATAATAACTGAAGAAAAAAGAGATTGAGTTCATTTATATGAGTAGGGATCTTACAATTACACAAAATGCGGATTGTTTTGTTTGGTAAAAAATATCTACAAAAAGTTGTTTTGATAGATTGTAAATTAATTTTGGCCTCGCCGAAGAAAACACTTTCAGAATCCTGCAAATCCGGTTTAAGCAAAAAATTAGAATTCCTATTAATTAATCACTTTTTAAATTTCTCATTACATGAATTACGTAAACTTTTTCTTTTATCACGATGCATTTAATGAGGCATATTTTACCTTCCCAATTAACGACATAACGAACAAAACTTTTCACAATATTTTTTTGCTAAATGTAATTTAATTATTTTAGAACGTGCGGGCTATATTAACGAGATCGTTACCCTTGATCAGTGTTCATCTTTCTGTAATTAATGGATCTCCCTCTCCTTTCCAATTAGTATCACAATACCATCCTCATATTTCAAGTTCGAACGAGAGGATCAAACGCGACATTTCCAAATATTAATCATTCCAAAATAGTTCAAAGAAAATTGAGAACAAACATGTAATCAAGTCTACGTAGTTTCATATATACATATTTCAGACTAGTCTAGGCATCTATCAAGTAACCTTTAGACCTTTAGAAAATTTATTTAGTCTAGTCTTGTGGAACCTTGTTTACTTAACCTTGTCCACTTATCTACTTTTATCCATCTACTCTAGTCTAATCTGACCTTCTCCATCTACTTTCAATTAACTATTCCTTTTATTCTACACATGCCCATCAATACAATAAAATATCCTTCTAAATTTCATCACAATGCAAATTATTTTTCTTTGAAACTATTTTATTAGATTCATTGTGACCTCCTGAGGTCTTTGTCTCTCTTTACTATTCGATTAGAAAACTAAATCTAAAATAACTGACCTATGCACGCCTCGTAATACGACCGAATCTAATATATCATAAGATATTATGTGGGCGCACTGATTTCTATGTAAAGCGTTGGTAAATAAAATGCGGTTCGTTAGTGAAAGCCACGCCGCGTGTTTTAGAAAGATTTGGTACGGTCGCGGTCTTACATAACTGCTTTTGGATATTCAATACCGTATTAACCTGAAATAAAGAAGAAGTTTTAGCCATATATATTTGTCCATCGTTCTTTACGTACATCACGTGTTTATGAATTTTGACCCTTAACCCTTTGGGTACATTTAACGAGTAAGACTCGTCATCTGCTTACTTGGGCAAAGTTACGTTGGACGAGTCTCACTCTTCATCAAAATTTAAGAAGCAGGCGATTTTTGCGGAACCCTTGCCCATGGGCGTTAATCGCAAGCAATTGCCTGACGTTTGTTTATGACTCCGCCAGGAGGCGACGGTTATATTGCGGTGTCCTGCTGGTCCCAAGCCCAGGTAAAGGAAGAGCGCTGGCTAACAATCGCATGCCGTAAGAAAACTTTTGTTACGAAAATTAGACAAAGCCTCGGAACGACGGACGGATTTTACGAAAACGACCTAAGCAACGGAAAACGGGCTGGACTCTCGGATCATGGAACATATTAAGCCTTTCTCGACCTGTCGCATTATTTGAGGTAATAAACGAAATGGCGAAAGATATAAGATACATATTAGCTCTGCAAGAAGTAAGATGGCCTGGTAAGGATATATTAAAAATGAAGACACATACTCTAATGTACAGTGGAGGTGATGGGGAAGACCTGAACAAGGTACAGGTTTCCTAGCTCACAAAAGAATATTAGACAAAGTTATCAACTTCAATCCAATCGACAGCAGATTGTGCAAAATACGAATAAGATGCGATTTCTACAATGTCTCCCTCATATGTGTGTACGCTCCAATAGAAGACGCACAAGATAACAAAAAAAAAACAATTTTATAACAAACTCGAAGAGACAATCCATAATTGTAATCCCGGCGATATGAAAATCGTCTTGGGAGACCTCAATGCTAGGCAAAGTGGTTATATTTATGCCAAAAATTGGTGCACACAGCCTACATGAGGAGTGGAATGATAACGAATTGACTAACTAGTGGAATTTGCTACTGCCAATGGACTCCGAGTTGGAGGAACCTTATTCTCACATAAACTCATCCATAAAGGGACATGGACCATACCAGACGGAACTGTTACAAATCAAATTGATCACCTGCTAATTGACAGTCAACACGCCATAAGTTTGTTGGACGTGAGATGCAAAAGAGGGGTGGATTGTGCCTCACTTTCCAAGATCACTTTCTATTGCACGCCAAAATACGACAACGAATCTCCAGAACGTATATAAAAGAGAAGAAAAGAAGGAGAAATGGAACATTAATAAACTATCTATAGAGCATTATCGAGCCGAATACCAGGAAAAAAATAAAACCAATATACAAGATCAGGATGAAATACTACAGAACAATGATGACATATAAGATCGATGGAGAACTATACAGAAAATCATAATTGATGCAGCAGAAACAACGATAGGAAAACAAACCTCAACAAGGAACAATAACCAATGGTTCGATAATGAATATAAGGCATCGATAGAAGAGAGGCGACAGGCAAAATCAGATATGCTGAAAACTAGAACTAGAAGTAAGAACTAACAGAACTAACAAAACAAAGGAAATAAAGACCCAAAACATGCTACAAAAGCTTCAACGGCTTGTGTGCTTGGGTATAACAAGAGCGAAGCAATCTACTCCAACCACAGCAATGGAAGTTCTGTTGGACCTATTTCCACTGCACAAGCAGGTATAAAAAGAAGGTCTTCTCAGTGCTCTGCGACTAAGGTGTACATCGCCTATTCAGAGACACATGCAAATAAGCGAACAAATCGGAGAAAAATTTCTGAAGCATTCCTGGGACGCAATGTCTACAGAATACGACTTTGACACAGCCGTTGAAGTGGTCATCAATGACCGCCAAAGCAGTATTCAAAGAGTCGAAAACCTGAAAGACAAAGCGTCCATGTGGTACACCGACGCATCAAAAACTGCTAAGGGTACAGGAATTGGCATATATAGCCGGAGTCACAGGGAGTCCACGGCATTGGGCCAGCCTCCCACGGTACTATAGGCTGAAATTATAGCCATTGAAAGATGTGCACAAATCTGCCTAAAGAAAAATCGTAAAGGAGTGCAAATCTACATTCTAACGGACAGCCAGGTAGATCTCAGGAATTTAAAAGCCCACAACTTTAATTCCAAGGTAACCTGGAACTGTAAACAGACCCTAAAGCAACTGGTAAAAGGTAACAGACTCACGCTAATGTGGTCACCGGGTCACCAGGGCATATATGGGATTGAAATGGCCGACGCACTCGTCAAAAGCGGCGCCGAGGCTCCCTTCTTGGGCCCGGAGGCAGGGGGCTAAGGAATGGGAAGAAGAGCAAAAGAAAACCCACTGGAAGAACACGCCAGGACAGAGGCAAGCTAAAATGCTCATAAACTATTCTGCCGCAATAGCTAAGCTTCTCTAGAAGAGAAAAAATCAGAACTTTGGTAGGCATACTCACAGGACATTATCCGGTGAGATATCACCTACACAAAATGGGAAAGGCAGAGGAAGTTGCCTGTAGATTATGTGAATCAGATGAAGAAACCGCTGAACACATAATGTGCACATGTGTAGCGCTAGCACACATAAGGCTTGCCCACTTCGGGGTCGCAAGATTGACCATCTTGGAGCTGAGTAGTAAGCCTCTCAGGAATATCTTAGACTTTGTTCACGATGTTGAATTCCTGGGAGAGTAATTGTATTAGGTTAGGTTAGGTTTTAGGGTCAAGCACAATAGATCAAGTTGATCGCAGTGCAGAAAGGCTTTGCAGCCAAACGACCCCCACACAAAAGATATCCACATACATTTGTTTATTTTGTGTCAATTCTTGTTTCTTTTTCTTTTTTTGTTAATAGATATATACAATTTGTAGCTTTTCTCTCTATTGAACTAAATAACTAACAAAAATAGGAAGTTGTTTATTTTCTGACTATGCTTTGTATGATGTCCGATTACTATTACGTGCTTGGCACTTCCCTTCGATGGCATTATAAGCGGATTCTACTGTATTTTAGATTGAAAAACAACTTTTAATTATTCAATTTGAACTTGTTTCGAACATTAATTGCGATCGAATTCTACTAAATTACTAAAATAATTTTAAATCATCGTTAAATTGGAATCAAATTAAATTTAACTTGAAATTGTATATCTATAATTAAACGTATTTAGCCTTGATATCCACATCACCTTCACATATCACACCGTAATATATGTCGAATTAAATTCAATTTCGTGATTTCTTATCAAACATGAAAATTCGTTGTTTTTTAAGGTTTTAAGGAACTAATTTTTTTTTTAATTACAGGTATGTACCACACTATGTAAACGGAAAAACTCGCAAATTTTTCAAACACGAAGATACGAATTAATTAACGTAACAGTAAGTTGTATTTTGAAAATTTAACATTCTTAAAATGAACCTTCATTAAAACTTTTCTTCGATAATCATTGAGAGAATCATTGAGAGAATAAATAGTTCATTATCGTATAGTAAAATATTTATCAAATAATTAATTGTTTTAGCCTTAACTATATGACACAACATATTTGAAATAAACTACTACTTATATGAATTGTTTCATCTTCTTCTTTACATGGCATCTCCTTTCAGGAGATTTGCAATCATCATCGCTATCTTCATCTTGGAAGCGGTAGCTCGGAATAACTCTTGCGATGTGGTATCATACCACTCTCTCAGGTTACGCAGCCATGAGTATCTGCGTCTACCGCTGTTCCGTTTGTCTATTACTTTGCCCTGCATCATCAGTTGAAGCAACTCATACTTTTCTCGTCTGAATATATGGCCTAGATATTGTAGCTTCCTCCTTTTTATTGTTTGTATGATTTCACGTTGTTTGTTCATGCGTTTCATAACTCTAGTGTTCGTCACTTTGTCCCTCCATGGTATTTTAAGCATTCGTCTATAACACCAAATCTCAAAGGCTTCTAGCTTTTTTATTTGTGTTTGTTTTAAAGTCCATGCTTCCATTCCATATAGTAGAATGGAGAACACGTAGCCTCTTAGTATTTTTGTACGCAGATCAAGTTTTACTTGTCTATCACAAAGAAACACACGCATTGTAAGAAATGTGCTTCTGGCCATTTCAATTCTGGTTTTAATTTCTAGGGTTTGGTCTGTGGTATTGGTTATCCATATACCAAAGTATTTATATTTAGTTGCCTTTTCTATACCCGTGTTGTCGATGTATAAGTCTTGATATTGTGTTCTGTTTTTTGTTATGACCATGTACTTCGTCTTTTTCAGATTCATCTTGAGACCGTATTGTATACCGATGTCGTTTAGCTTGTTTGTGCAAGATTCTCTGCTATAATAACAGTATCATCGGCATACCTCAAGTTGTTAACCGTCTGACCATTTATTGTGATTCCAGTGTGTTCTTCTCTTAGCGCCTCTCTGAATATCTCTTCGGAGTATAGATTAAACAGAATTGGAGACAGTATACAACCTTGTCGTACTTATTTTAGTATCTGTATTCGTCAGATTCGTCGTTGTCTACTTTTATCGTGGCTGTTTGGTTCCAGTAAAGTAATTCAATAATCTGAATGTCTCGCGAGTCGATGTTTCGTTGTTTCAGTAGATCTATTAGAATACCATGGCGTACATTATCAAAGGCCTTTTCATGGTCTATGAAGCATACGTGTATGTCTAGGTTCATGTCTAAACATCTCTACGTTAACCCTTAACCACCTGACATACGTTTCAGGTGAGAAAATTACTACTACTTTGGGTCTGAGAGACGTATGCCAGGTGGTTAGGTGTTAATACATTTTTTTAATATTAATACATTAATATTCTTTCTATACAGCCAATTCTTGGAGAGTTCATGGTCAAGAATATAGCTCATTAAAGTTGAACTTAGAGATTTATCGTCAATATAATCATCTTCAAAATTATCTAGATTTGCGGAATTCCTTTCTATAAATTTGTATTTAGACTCGTCTTGATAATAAATTTTTGTCATACTAGATATGTCTGCATCAATATTATCCATGCTATTATTATCTTCTAACTTATGAAATGAGGTGCAATCTATAATAGTGTTATCAATATTCACTTTTAATAGTACATTTGTAAAAGATTGATACATATTATGAACCGTAATTAAATTTATTATCTTCTTCTTCTTTCGAATAGGCCTACTTTGGACTACGCTTGTTCAACTGTTGGGCTTAGACCTTTGCCCAGTATTGTCGCATCTTCTGCCGGTGTAACTCCTTTCTCTCTTCTGTCCAGGGGGTACCTTTCCTACGGTTTTTTTTCCTAAAATCCATGGACTTCCTTCAGGGTGCGTCTCACAGACTGTCTGTTTTGTAGATCTGTTATTCCCAGTTCTTTAATATCCCTCTCGGTTTCTGTCAACCAAGTGGTACGAACCTTCTTGTTTTGATAGAAGGTGAACAGACGGTTGGTTCCTCGGTTTGGAGGCAATCTTGCAACGTGGCTATAGAAAGCTACCCAATTTCCTTGCACAGTCAGAGAGCATCTCATAATGTCCGTAGAGCTCAGAGTTATGTCGACTTCGGAATTCTTCATCTTCCTTTACCGGGCCTAGGATCTTCTTGAGGATTCTTCTCTCTCTGATTTCCAATTTCTCTACTAGACCTTTTCGGTTCAAGGATAGACAGTCAATGGCATACAGGGATTCTGGTCGTAAGACTAATGTGTAGTGCTTTCAGGTTGCGTTACAGTCATTTCTTATTGTAAGTGTTCATAGTCAGTCGATAGGCAGTTCTAACTTGTTGACTCTCTTGGATAATGATGCTCTTTCTGATAAGTTGGGTTTAATCCATTCGCCGAGATACTTAATTTCCTCAGTCCTCTTGATGTTTCCCTGCTCTAGTAGCATCTCTCTGTTTGCTTCTCTGATGTTGGTGAAGAATTCTGTTTTCTCCAGCGACACTTGAAGACCCACTTTAGCAGCCTGTCTTCTGAGGCAGTTTACCTGCATTGTTGCCATCTCAAGAGAGTCAGCAAACAGTGCCATGTCATCTGCAAAGGCTAGGCAATCTACAACCAGTCCATCGTTCTTACATCCCAGGTAGATACCACTCTGAGCACCCAAATTGTTCCTTGCGCCATTCTCTGATAACCTTTTCAAGGACACAGTTGAAGAGAAGTGGGCAAAGTCCATCTCCTTGTATCACTCCAGTTTTGATTTCGAAACTTTTCTCAAATCTCGCCTCTAAATTTAACCTTGGAATGGGTGTTGGTCAAAGTTTCTAGGATGAGTCTGCGGGTTTTGTTGTTTCATTATGTTAGTAAATTTGACTGTTCAACGTTTCTTCGCTAAGTGCATATTTTGTGGATTTTTGTGGTTGTATTTGTCTTCAATGTTATAGGCTAGTGGTGCGCAAACCGTAAGTTGCGGCCTCCAGAGGGGTCAATAGAGATTTTTTTTTGGGATTCATAAAAAAAATAAGGGTTTTCTCAATATGTTCTTAGAGCTCATAGCAGTAAAATATGAATTGTTAATATAAACAAATTTAATAAACATCAAAAAGTTCTGACATTGTGGTATCTACTTAAAATGCTAGAAAATTTATTTCCTTAAAATCACTACTTATCAAGTGAATGGGAAATATTAATGTGTGTCTAAAAGTGTCTTCCCTGATGGTTGTTACTATAGAAATTGCATTTTGCTAGCCGCTTCCGTCCGCGAGATATGATATGATATAATTGGCAAAATCGAGCGAAATTTGCTTGCCCGAGCAGAGAACTGGGAAACTAATTAATATTTTTAAGGAAATCTAAGTGTCGCCATCGGTTTTTAATTATCCGCAACCGTTCTTGAGATATAGACTTATGAAGTCGAAATTCTGGAAAATTTTAATCCAGAATTTCACAATAAAAAATTGAGTTTCCAAACAATTTACACATCGATTCTCTCATCGTATCGTTTAGTTTCAGTATGCCGACAATGATTTCGTTGGGGTTTGTAGTTTAATGTAAAAACCCGAAAACGCGCTTTTTTATAAATTTCCCCCCTTTTTGGGGGTTGTATATTTTATACCCTATATCTCTGAAATCTAATATGCCACAATAGTAATAATTAGCAGTTCCTCTTAAAAAAATAGAGAAAAACTGGTTATACCATCTTCAAAATATCTAGGTAAGTGAGCTGCAAATACAAGATACATATATCTCAAAAACTGCAGATGTTAGAGATGTGCAAATTGTGTTTTAAATTCTTCTTTAAAAATGAAGAAATGCGTGTATTGCCATTTTCCAATAATCCAGTTAAAAGTTTTAAAAAAAATAATGCTCATTTTCAGATCTGATAGTTTGATCTGCAGACATTTGAGTAATAGTTTATAATTACAATTTGAAATGCAAATCGAAAATGGAAATGTAAATGGTTTGTTAACATATACAGTCGTATTATTGCAGGCGATGAGTCGTGTCTATTCCAAATGTTATCTTATCCAAAGGTTATGTGTGAAAGTCAAAATCTAGATAAGGAAGTACAAGAACAAACAGTTTACAGTTTTGAAAGCTCGGATGAATCCTCTATAATTCCCCATGATTGTAATGGTAACGTTGGATATATCAAAGCTCAAACAGCTTAACTCACGGAACCTTGAAGATAAAGTCTATACACTCTAATAAGATTTGAAAATTATTACGAGGGCCGGATAAAATCAATTTGAAGTGCGGATCCGGCGCGCGGCAAATCGACATCAAAGTTTCGAGTCTCATCAAAATTGATCTAATCTTTATATAGGTAATTTGAGAAATTTAATCTTCTTGCAGCTGCAACTCTCATACACGGTTTTAATCTGCATTTAATTTAGAATAATTTAGAAAAAGATTCAGTCAATTTAGATCATTTTTGAAAAAGTTTCCGGCAAAAATCGGAAAAGTTGACTGGGGTAACATTGTCCCTTTGAAGGTAACTTTGGCCCACATGCGAAAAAAGATTCATTAGCGTAAAGCTCCTGATTAAAGGAAGCTAGTTTCATTAATAACTTATAGAAGCGATAAATGGCAGCACTAGTTATACTTTCAGCCGGCTGTTGTGGAGGTTCATCTTTTGACCTCTTCATAGTACGATTCAAATACCAAGTCAGCTAATCGTGCCATTGTTCAAGACTATCATCTTCTGTGTGTTTGTTACAAGTTTCGATTTCTCTCTTACGGGTTTCCATTGCAACTGTTATTTAGTGTGGGGTAACTTTATTCCAGGTATGGGGTTAGTTTAGCCCAGGGCAAAGTTACTTACCTACTTTTTTTATTATTCCATCTCATTAGCTGTAGGCGAGGCCTTTTTGGAACAATTAGACAAAAGAAGAGCAGATTGTGTTGGCGCTTGCAATCCGAAGAAATGGAGGAAGAAAGCTGCAGGTTCCTGCAGGAAAAAGCATTTCTGCTGCTGATCTGGAAGTAGCAAGAAATGCTCCTGCGCCTTCAAAATGTTAACCTGCGCAGGTGTTAACTTTGGTAGGTTCCGTGTTTATAATCTTTTATCTCAGGCTTACGTTTCACCAAAATAGAAAAAGTTTATTAGTTGTTTGGTCTACACAACATTTCGTGACTTTTGATGTATTATATGTCAATATCCTCGACATGTTAAAATTCTGGATTTCGAAGAGATGTTTTAAAAATATCGTGATTTTCAACACCTCTCCAATTATTACATATTGTATATCAAAACACGCAGAATTGTACACAGATTACACTCATATTAATCATTGTGTTTACAATAAGTCAAGAAATCTTAAGAAACTTTCCAAATCAAAAAAGAATTTCCAAATCAGTCCTCCAGCGGATCGGTGGCTGGTTCGATGGTATTTTTTAATTAAAAGCTTCCTAGGAATATTATATTATATGTTTTCTGACTAATGTTGGGGATGTTGAATCGGTTAGTAAAACTAGAAGTCTCTGTGATCAGTCGTTCAAATGTTATGGTAACGTGAATGCCTCCATTCGAGAGATATGACTTGATATAAACGGTCGCCCGAGCAGAGAACTTCGAAACTAATGAGTATTTTGAAGGAAATCTAAGTGCACCCGTAGGGAAATGACCTGGTGCAGCCGATGCCTCAATCATAGTTTATAATTTATAAATATCCGTTTATAACTATAGGCAACCGTTCTCGAGATGTATACTTATGAATTCAAAATTCTGTAGCACTAAAATGCCAAAATAAACCAATTTTAAAAATATCTACTTTCTTTTCAAGGGTCGCGATAAACATTTACCTTAAAGAAGCTCACAGACTGGCACGGAAGTTTCGCTGCTGCGACCGGTGCGATATCGCGGCGGCTTATGTACATGTTCAGATCAAAATACGCGATTTCGGTCTTAGTCGCCTTACTGCAGCGTTGCACGACAAGGACGCTGCATGCTAGGTTAGTATCGCTGTCGCTGTGTTTTGAAACGGCGATCTCTGTAATCACATGGATTTTATAAACCCATCTAGGCCCTCCACCTCCATTAACCTTTACACTTCCGGTTCCGACTTCCGTTTCCGGTTTCCCAGTTCAGGTTTTTCACACATGGGAGTGTGAGGTCTATGTAGCCACACGCGCGAGGTGTATGTAACCCCACGCTGGATGTGAGGTCTACGTAGTACCACGTGTGAGGTCTATATAACCTCACGCTGGGTGTGAGGTCTGGTTTCTACTTCCGTTTCCTCACTTCGGGTTTTCCACATCCGGCCGCTCCATTTCCGGTTCCTGCTCTGTGCGCGGGAAAATTCAAAATTCAGCGCAGGCGAGAAAATTCAAAATCTAAACCGGAAGTGTCAAGGTCAAAAACAGTGGAGGGTCTAGATGGAATTTTTAGAATATTATCGGTGAGAAACAATAATTTTTTTTGTAGATTCAACCGTATTTTCGTGCGTGAAAGGCTTTTGTGCACTCATTGCGATTAAACCAATCGCCTTGAGCTCGTGCTCGCAACTCATGCAGAAAAGCCCTTCTTCACACACCTGTATCATAAACTACTATTATGTCTTTTAGAAATTCATAATAAATACAAAATAACATATTTCATCTTATGCAATCAATGCTTAAAATAGCATAGCTTCTTGCTCTGAGGACATCATCACTAAACTACTATATACACGTAAAAATCACGTTTTGATGTGGGCATTGTCATTTCGCTGCCGCGCCGCTAGCGAATTTTTCGTTGCGGAAATTTCGCGCAGCATACGCTCCGCGCCGGTCTGAAGGAACCTTAAAGGTTGGATCGCACCATTCTATACCCAAAAGGGTAGAAATTTTTTTATTATAATAGTAAAAAAATGTTGGCTCGCAAATAAAAATAGGTTGCGCACCACTGTTACGGGCTATATACCGATGTTAACAGATTAACAAGACTAGGCACATAAGACTAGACAGATGACACTAAACAGACAAAACCATACAGACAGGTCTATACTTAAAGGACTGAACAAACAACACTATATCAAATAAGGTAAACAAGACTAAAGTATATATTGTTTACTATGGCTTTGTTTGTTATTATAACAAACTCTGTTTTTTATTGTTATTTTAATCTTGATCTTTTTATGATTATTGGAAGTCTATCTTTATTGTTTACATTTTTAGATAAAATGCAAAACTTAGGCAATATTATTCTTATCTTGTGTATCTTACATTTTCATTATTTCTAATTGTAAACATCATTTTGTGAGTTGTTTCAACGAAACACAAAAGAACAATAAAACAGTTTATCTATCTATCCAGTTTAAAAAAAAAACGTGTAAATTCTAATTCGATTTCTAGCTACAACATTTTTATGTAGTAGGCCGCAATTACCTTATCTCATTCCATTAAGTTTCATTTGTGATCTATTCTACTTTTCTGTATCTAGTCGAATATACATTTAGGTTAAAAGAAATTTTATTATTAAAAAAAAGAAATGAAGCCATAATAAATGTAACTGTTTCAAATTTAACTTGACACATCTGGCTTTTGTATTATCTCTTTTCCTATTTTCGCTTACACGGCTTACAACAGTTTTCCAAACGCTTAACCGACTTTCTACTTCCCATAATCGCACAGCCGGCTAAACATTTTACTTGCAGAGAAAATTTATCTTCAATTTATATACAGTAGAAATTCTATTCAAAACAGAATTATTATTGTTCAGATTGAGTATTTAGACCGCACAGAATCGAGTCTCAACAAATACCTACTATCTATTGTTGTAAATTATGTACTGGGTCAAAAGGATTTATTAATAGAACTGTATTGTTCTAATTTATTAATAGTTTGCTTTTGTATTGTTTGGAACGCATTTTTCTTTGTTTACTTTTATTCGAGTGTTAACATACTCGTATATTTATTTGCAACACAAATACTTATGCTAATATGTTTGTTATGACTGTTGAAAATCTAATACCGAATTTATAATTAATTTCCCTAGTTTAATCAAGTATTTCTTATCAAAAAATAGGTGAGTAGGGAAATATCATCTTCATCATGCAGCCCCTTTCACGTCCATTGTTGGACATAGGCCTCCTCCATACGTCTCCAGTTTTCTCTGTCCCTGGCTGTTGCAATCCTATTTGTCGCTATCCTCTTTAGGTCATGCGTCCATCAAATGGGAGATCAGCCTCGGCTACGTTTGTCAGCTCTTGGTCTCCATTCCAACAGTTTTTTGGTCCATCGCCCGTCCTCCATTCTAGCAATGTGCCCAGCCCATTTCCATTTCCGTGTAGTGATTCGATGTATAATATCATCTACTCCAATACGTCGGCGTATCTTTTCATTTATCACTCGATCCGTTAGGGCCAGGCCAAGCATCGATCTCTTCATTCGCCTTTGTGTTACTCTTAGTTTTTCTGCGGTTTTCTTCGTTAAAGTTAGGGTCTCTGAGGCATAGGTCAGGAACGGTAATACGCATTGGTTAAATGCTTTTCGTTTCAGGCGAATTGGGATATTTCATTTAAGGATGTCCTTCATTTTTCCGTATGCCGCCCATCCCAGGGTAGTTCGTCTATTTAGTTCGCAGGTTTGGTTGTCTCTGGTTATTTTAATCTCATGACCCAAATATATATTTGTCAACCACTTTGTTGTTATTAATTTGTATTTGGTCACTGGGAACCATGTTGGTCATCATTTTGGTCTTTTGAAAATTTATTGTCAGTCGAATGTCTTGTGCGACATCGTTGAGTTCTTGGAGCATGTCTTTGGCCTCTCCCAGATTGTCTGACAAAATTACGATGTCATCCGCGAAGCGTAGATGATTGAGTCTCGGTGAGTATTCCTTTTTGTTGCCCACTTTTTAAATACATACTCGAGGACAGTAATAAACAACTTTGGCGACATGACGTCCACTTGCTTAACTCCCCTTTCCATCTTTATCTTGTTGGTTGTTGAGTGTAGATTTACAGTTGTTGTAGCATTTTCATATATATTTATGTCGCAATATCGGTGGTCGATTCTACAATTTTGCAATGCTCTTAAGATGGCCGCTAATTCTATTGTATCGAAAGCCTTTTTAAAGTCAACAAATACCAGCACTAGGGGGCGGTTATATTCAATGGTTTTTCCTATCAAGGTTTTCAAGCACTGCAGGTGGTCGTTTCTACCGTACTTCGAGCGGAAACTAGCTTGCACCCGTGGCTGATAGAAATCTAGCTTTGCCTCCAATCTACTTGTTATAATTCTGGTGTACAGTTTATAAAGATGGTTAAGGAGACTAATTGGTCAATATGTTTCCAGCTCCGTTATATCTCCCTTCTTGTGTAAAAGTATAGTTATTGAATTGTTCTGGGGATATTCTGATTCCACAGGCATAGATTAAAGAGTTTTGAATCATGGACATCAGTACTGGTCCTCCTATCTTTATCGCTTCTGTGACGACGCAGTCATCCTCTGGAGCTCTATTATTCTTCATCTTTTTCGAAGCAATATTAATTTCATCCAGGGAGATCTCCGGAATATCCTCGGAGCCCTGATTCTGAACCCTTCTCCGCAGATATTCCTCTGGATTTGGAGTGGTTTGTTTAGTGTATAAAATTTCGTGAAATGATTCCACAATTTGTAACAAATGTTCTCTGTTCGAGGGAAATATAGAATGTTCTAAAACCGCCGCCGCCACAACAGGGAAAGATGATTCGTTCTGGACCCTCCACCTCCACTTCCGGTCCCCTACCTTTTAGTCAGCTTTAGTTAGCTTCAAATCAACTTTAATACACTACAAGAGTGTGAGTTCTATGTATTCCCACGCTAAATAGGGTGTGAGGTCTATGTAACCCCATGGGCTCACAGGCTTAGTATCATTTAGTATCATGTGTATCATTACTATCAGCTTTAATCAAGTGGAGGTGGATGGTCCAGACTGTACTCTGGTGGAGGGTCCAACACTGAAAGAAGCATCTTTCAGTGTTGTGGCGGCGGCGGTTTTAGAACATACTATCTTTCCCTACTAAGGTGAAAACTTAAAAGTTAATCCATAACTGAATATCAAAAGTATTATTTAATTTATGCAATTTTTCAAATAACAAGCCCTATGTTAATAGTCTCATACTGTAATTTGAACATTTCCTTATAATGTTTAATGGTTATGTATGTTCCGTATGTTATTCCGTAATGTTTAAAAACTCCGTGTATTGTGATCTTATTATTTGTTTGTAAATAGTTGTAGTAAATTGTTGGATAACTCTGTACATTTTTTACTAATCTACATGTTCTAATCTAATGTCTAATCTACATGTTCAACAATTTTCTAGGTAAATCGTTGAAGAATGATGGAAATTTCTGTAAACGTTTCCTAGTATAAACAATATTTTAAGAATCATTTATATTTATATTGTTACTGACACATGACAATTTTGAAATAATTTCTTACAAACACACTGCATATATTTTATAAATGGGTCGTCCAATTCTTTGTCTTCTTCTAATAGTTCCATATCCGTTCCAGACGTTGGTAACCATTTTGGCCATCGTCACTTTTATTTTCTGCTGCTCGGAGAGGCTTGCTTGTGGTCATGGCAAACGATGTTCTTAGATTCTTCAACCATGATATCCTTCTTCTTCTTCGACAGCTCTGTTTCCCGCTACTTTCCCTTGCAGTGTTGTCTGCAGTAGATGGAATCTGATTTCATTCCTCATAATATACCCCAGGTATTGGAGTTTTCTATTTTTTTATGGTGTTGAGGAGCTCTTAATCCTTCTGCATTCTATGAAGGATCTCAGTGTTGGTTGCGATCTTTCCACGAAACTCTCAACATCCTTCGATATAACCACATCTAGTGGTAGGTGTAGAGTGCTTCTAGTTTCTTGCTCATAGCATCGCTCAGTGTCCACAATTCAACTCTGTAAAAATGAACCGAAAACACGTAACAACGCAGAATTCTCAAATTCGTTAACATTGTGAGGTCGTGACTCTTTAGTAGGAATCCCATGCTGTTGAAAATAGCTCTCGCTTTCTCGATACGGATCTTCACTTCTTGAAAATGATCCCACTGATCGTTTAGAATAGTGCCAAGATATGAATATTTATTTACTCTCTCGATGGATTTCGAATGGTACAAGGTTGTATATGTCCTCAGGGGTGGATCTATTTAATTTTTCATTCATTCATCATCATTTAATAAATAAATATATTTCAAACTCCAATTTAAAAATTCATAATCCAACAACTGATGAGGCCCCATTTGACTGTATGTACTAATTGAATCGCACTGCCAGCGTATGATTACTGTTATAAATATTAACAATAACAATATAATTTCATGTGTTTATAAGTAGTTACCTTCTAATTTCTCATAAATCCTTGCATTTGTACTGATTAGAAAAAATATATTTTTTAAAACTATATTTCTATTCAATTTCCATCTTTACTATTTTCTTAATTCATTGTTTATTTGTTAAAGTTAAACTTAATGTGTCTGTCTGCATGAAATTTCCTTAAACTTGATAAATGTGTATAAATAGAAAACACGTGAGTATACACTCACGAACGAAGTTTATTTGTTGAAAACGTGCAATTTATTTTGTGTAAGACGAGATGGTTTTCAGCAGTAAACAATATTTTTCGCAAGTAATTGAATTTTTGGTTGAATTCAGTGATTACCCCGATGTCAATTATATCGTGCTGTATTATTATTTATATTTCTTATTCATTTTTTGTCGAGAAAAGAAAGGTTGATTACTTTTTCGTAGTAATTTTCGATTACGCATATTTTACTTTGTCTTCATCCCTAATTCTGTATTGTGTGGGTAATAGAACGGTAATAGTAATTAACGGTAATTAACATTAATTAATGATGTAATAGATGTTATTAATGATGTCGGTAATGGATGTTTTTAATTTGGATTTTGATAAAAGTTTTATCTAAAATATTTTTTTTAATTAATTTTATAATTAATGTAACTATAGTTTATGTTTTAATTACTACTTAACTTTAATATTAGATCAATTATTCATTATAATTGTTTGCATAATACATTAGAACTTATTAATTACATTTATGAAGTGATCGGTTTAATTACCGGCAAAATGTCAGTATAATCGAAGTTCGTGGTAACGGACACGAATATTACGAGAAAACAGTTAAAACCAACAATTCGAACAATATAACGAACAATTGACAAAAAATAAAAATATATAAATATAAATTTAACGATATGGCGTAATAACCCGAATATAAGACTACTTCTTTTCCCTAGAAATACTAAAAATCAAGAGTCGTTTTATATTCTCGATTGTTGGGTATTTTCGTGCATGATTGTAAATTGTACATTTGTAGATTTGTAGATTTCTGTGTTTTTTCTAAGTCTGCAAGTCCCGTCAGGACTCTTGTCAGAATTTGAAGCTTGTTCCTGTTTAGTTTCAGGCAAGCTTTAGTTCTTTTCTGGTTAAAAGATCCCAGTATTACTTTGGATTGTCTTAGCCCTAGAAGTTATTTCTAGGTTTTCATCCATTGTTCTCTTATTTTTTCTAAGAAAAGAATTAAGGAAACTATGTTCTTTAATTCACAAATTGACTAATAACAAAAATAAAATATAATTATTTTTACGCCGTGGCTCCTGCATTTTACTGCTGAGAGACCACGAGGTCACAAGTTGTTTGTTTATATTTATCTTATATCTTCATCTAAACTTTGGTGAATGGTGTTCATACTCATACCGCAATGGGGTTCCGGACTTATAAAGGGATTACTGGATTCGTGCATGATTAGATACAGGTCTAAGTTGCTTTACTGAAATTGTTCCTGGCTACGCAGTTTATTTCTAAACCTTGGAGAAATTCTGTCATAGCATGAAATGTGCTGACAGCATTCCATACCGTATAATCATTCCTATAATGTGCTTTAGACGAAAATTGAGATTTGTATATCAAGATCTGGGTAATTTAATCCTTCTCTCATTATTTTGTCTATCAAGGTTTGCGGAACTAAATTTTGTCGAAAAAGTTTTGTCAATCAAGCTTTGCGCATCACAATTTTAATATGAGTAATATAATTTTATCCATTTAGTTTCGTCAATCAAGGGTTGCGCAGTTTATTTCTGTCCATTTAGTTGAACTATGAAGGTCTGCGCAACATATTTTTTCCATTTAGTTTTGTCTATCACGATTTGTGCTACTCAAGTTTGTCCATTTAGATTTGTTACTGTTGTCTATCAAGGTTTGTGCAACTCAATTTTGTTCATTTAGACTTGTCAATCAAGGTTTGCGCAACAAATTTTATTCATTTGAATTTGTCTACCAGAGTTTGCGCATCTCAATTTTGTTAATATATTTTTTGTTTATCGAGGTTGGGGGTTACAAGTCAATTGTGTCAATTTAGTTTTGACAAAAAAATCCTTCCTTGTTACGTACAACCCGCTAAGCGGGTCGTACGTAACTGTCCCGCTCATACGTAATTGCCTTACAACTCGAGTTATATACTATACTTTCTCTACGTCCACACTAATTTGTTTATGTTTAATAAAAAAATATGTTTGATATAACAAATTAATTTCTTATTAGGTACATTATTTGAGATTATAATAAACAAACAGATGTATTTTCATATATAACTGTTACTCGACGTTATTTAACTTGATAAAAATGCAAATATTTACATTCTTAATGGTTACATACCTAATTATTTAGTACTTATTTGGGTTAAACTGGTATAAGAGTGCTCATAGATCTAGGCAACCCAATGTACGCATTGTGCGTATATAAGACTCATAGGGGTAGGGGAAATAAATTGGAAGGGGGTATATAAAAATTGTTTAAACTATTGAATTTTTTTTCTTATTTCGGATTGAGAGGACGCGCTACCACGCGATATGTGGTCTTGATTTATCTGCTCCTAATATAACCCAATCTAACCATCCATTTTGTTCAAATTTGTAGCTACGGTGGCGTTTTTTACGCGTCACTTAAGGTTTTATGTCGATTTCCGTTAGTTTGAATTGTGGCACGGGGGCGCTGAACGTATGAGCACGTAGTAGCAGCTCTCAACTAATCAACGAATCGTAAACCGTGCGTTTGGTTTACGATGTGTGTGTTATCAATCATAACTCATCATTAATCGCGGACTGTTACATACGTGTGTGTTATGATGTATTTCCATAGTCCACGAACTGTAGAATAATGGGCATTTACAATAGTGGTCGCAGATAAAATATATAAGTAAACGAATTAGCTGTACAGAGGAATCAAAACTTATTTAAATGATTTTATTATTGTTCGTGGATTTGACCATCAATGAAACACGCTCTTTGATGAAAGCGCTCCTTTGACCCTAAAAAGTAATGAAAATCTTAAATGTGTGCTCTATATATTCGAAAACGGATTACCTGGCGAAACTAGAAATAGGTAGATCCAGATGGAACGGTAATTAATTAGACCGGCCAAAATTTGGAGTTTATTGAGAATATGGGTCACCTTGAAGCTTAGGTTTCAGAATTTTTAACTGGTGTAACTTTTGTTAATGGTCTTTGGCACTGTTTAACTAACTGCAAGATCAGAAAAATGAAGCTTCTACATTACTTGGATCAATATTCTTGTTTTTGTTGTCCTTCAAATTGATATTTTCAACGTGCCAGATAGTAGATGTGCAATTAACTGACTCGACGTTACCACGTTTATTTTATTTTGGATCGAAAGTTCGCGCTGCCGCGCGTATATGGTTTTCGTTTAAATGGTTTAGTACCTTCCGGTTTTTTATTCCTGACAGTTTCTCGGTGCAGAGTGTAATATCTATGTGGGATCTGCTCTGTCTTCTTTCGAAGGTTGGTTCGTCTCCTGCGTTGGCAACTGTTAGTTTGTTTGCCGCTATCCAGAGCTCAAGCGCTCGTCCTCTGCGGTCTTCTTTCTTGGATCCCCAAGCCGGTGATTTAGAGTTGAAATCTCAGGCTATTATAGTTTCACCCTTGGTTCTTCTAATTTCGGTTTCTAGGTTGTTTAGATATTTATCGAAGTTGTTATTATATCATATCCGCTGTTTAGTGATATATAGCAATTAATTATTTTTATGTTGTTACTATCATCCAGTTATATGGCGAAGGCGAGGATTCGCCCTTGTCACCACTTGTTATTTGTTTTTTGTTTATAATTTTAATAGCTGTGTCTTTGATTTTGTCCGTCAGCCACTTTTAGTTTCTTATTAGTTTCTTGTTTGGCTCGTTTATCATCAATATGTCTACTCCTGTTTTGATTGATGTTGCTTCTGCCAAGTCCTGCGCTGCTGCGCTTCTGTCTACGTTTACTTGCAGTATTTTAAGCATTTTGGGCATTTTCCTTTTCTCGCTGTGCCCGCCATTCTGCCACGTATTTTGGGCATTTATTATTATTGGCTCTATGTCCTGCTTTATCGCAAATTGGGCAGTATGCCTCTTTTGTGCACTCCGCTGCTCTATGCCCTTCCTCCGCGCAGTTTAAGCATGTCTTGCTTCTGTCCGGCCCTCTACATCTATGTGTCATGTGCCCGTACTCCCAACATTTGTAGCACTTGTGTAGTACTGTCCATGGCCTTATGTGGCATCGTGATGCCCGATAGTTAGTTCTTTCTTTTGGAATACTGTATCACTGTTATTCGCAGTCACCTCTATCAGTGCCCTTTGATATCCATTTTGGAAACTTTTTGTGTTTATCACCTTTACTTCAAACTTCTCTGTGCTTTCTTCTAGAACTGCTGCTTCAATCTCTGGTATTGTTGTTATTTCATCTATGCCCGTTATACAGTAAATCGTTCTTTTGGGGTTTGTTCCTTTCATTTGTGTAAGTATCCCTTCCTAATCTTTAAGTGAGTCCCCTATTTCTTCCAAGACTTTACTGCCTCTTTCCGCTGTGATTAGTAGATCACCCTTTATTGTTTTCCTAATTGTTTTTATGTTTCTTGTTGTGTTTACTTTGATGGCTTCTCCTTTTACTTGTTTGAGTAATTCCGCGTATGTTGTTCCTTCTTTTCTTATTACCATTGCTTCGTCTTTCTTTTGATTCTATCTCTTTGATTTCGTCTGTTCTTTGTTATATGTGTATATTTCTATTTTGACATTTGTGTTCCTCAGAGCTATTTCCAGAATCCTCCTTAGCCTATGTAGCTCAACTCCTTGTAGCCTTTGTAGTTTCAGTTTGGTTTGGTTCTCCCTTCTTTGTAACGCAATTGTTTTGAATATTTTTATGTATTCTGCATCGCTTCTACTTTCGTTCGTTACTCTGATAATTTCGTTTATCTTTGTGCTTCCATCTGCCTTTGTGATAGTTCTCGTGATAGTTCCGATTTCTTCTTCTTCTGGTATCTCTTTTATTTCCGGGTACATATCCCCTATTTCCTTCAGTGTTCCTTTGTTAGGTAGTCTACCGCCTTTTCCTGTTCCGATTATTATTGTTCCTTCCTCATTTGTGTTAATTTTCTCTAGCCATTCTTCTTTTATGATTTCTGCTACTATCTGTTCTTCCGTTTCCGTTTCTAGCATGTGCTTTATTCTTATTACTCTTTCTTCTATAGATTCCATGTTATTTACTGTCTCTTGTTCTTGTCAATTTTTTCCCTCCATCATCTCCGTTTCCAGCCTATCCACCTTGTCATGCAGTTTTTTGGTCTCCATCTTAAGTTCTTTGATAGTTTCTACCAGTGCTGCAACTTTATTTTCTTCTTCTTTTCTCTTCCTTGTCTCCTCGTTTAATAAGTTCTTCAGATCTGAGTGTTCTCTTTCCTCTCCGCCTCCTTCTCCCATTCTGTGCTGTCTTTCTGCATATCCCGCGCTTTCTTTTCTAGTTCTGCCACTTTGTTTTTTAGGTGTGTGTTTTGGTTTTGGATTTCTCGTTGCTTTTCTTTCTCTTCCTCTACCTTTCTTTCTAGTTTTTTAATGGTTTCCTGTATTTGTATGTTTTCCATTTTTTTACGGTGTTCTGTCTTCTGCCGTTGCTCATATTCCTCATCTCTTTGTTCCCGGCCTTGTTTCTTCGGCTTGTTTCTGCCTTCAATTTGTACTTTCAGGTGCCTTGCCCATTCCTTTATTTCCTTATGGGTGTTTCTTGTTTGTGTTGTGAAGTTGAATGTACATTTTGTTTATAGTCTTTGCCATATCACTCCATGCTTTTTCTGCGTTGTCCATTCCCTTCCTAATGTCTCCAGGGCTTTCCGGGTCCTCCCACCTGCCCCTTTTAATGCCACTTTTCATGTACTGTGGGCTTGTCGTTATTAATTCTATTATGTCCCCTTAGCTTCATGATCTTTGTTCTGTAAGTGTTTTGTTTGGGCTTCGCACTAGCAAGTTCTTTCTTCCAAATATATTATTATACTCGTCCTCCTGCGCCTGTATCATTGATTTCTTTTGTTGTTCCGTATCCGTTTGCTTGTCTCTGTTTACTGCCTTGTTCGTCTTCGTTGTATCCATTGTTTCGTGTGTATTCAAGTTGTGTGATTGCCCCCCAGAATCCCTGGGACCAGCTCTGGCTACCGGGGCTTGCACCCAGTCGGAACCAGAGGTGAGATCTTTCCTCACCTGGGGTATATTACTATTCTCTTTATCACCCATATTATAACGCTAATAGCGTGTAAGGTTAAACCCAACTAGACCCGCGCCACTGGGCCTAGTGAACTTTTTTTGTTGAAGAGGTTTTTCCCCTCTGTGTTGTGGATTAACTTGGCTTCCTTCCTCACCTTTGACCTTACCAGCCATTGTGGCCCTACCAGGAGCATAAGCTCCCGCTGGCATCGCTCTTAGGATCCTTGGAAGTACTGAGCCCTCTCACTGCGGCAAACCAACGGTTTGCCGCAGTGAGAGCAGTTTGGGTTAAACCAACGGTCCTTGCCACATTATCCTATTTTGGATCGAGAGTTCGCGCTATCGCGCGTATCTGATCTTAATTTATCTGCCGTTTCGCGGTGGGCAACCTAATCTAACCTGGGTTAAACCAACGGTCCTTGCCACATTAGTATAGTATAGAATAGTATAGTATATCGAGTATTGATTTATCTGCCACTTCGCGGTGGGCAACGAATTCTAACCTGGGTTAAACCAACAGTCGTTGCCATATTATCCTATTTGGGATCCAGAGTTCGCGCTACCACGCGTATGTGATCTTGATTTATCTGACGCCTCCCGGTGGGCAACCTAATCTAATCTGGATTGAACCAACTGTCCAGTTTGTCCCCAACTGCCACATTATCCTATTTTGGCTAAATTTAGAAATTGTGATCGACCACATAAAATTAAGTATTAACAAAGCAAAACACAATGTTTATTATTCCTTTTATTTAGTAATTTACTTATTCCTTTGACCAATCCCTTTCCGCTATAAAAAAATCATCATTACGCATATCAACAAATTATTTTCCATCTCAAGCAACACCTTGTCCGCATTGCGTGTACACATTACACTTCATAAACATTGTTTTTTTTATTATTGTTGTTTTATAGTAAATAGCAAAAAAAAATAAATGTTTATTAATGATCCTGTGTATACGGAAAGTACTGTAGAGTTTGCATATTTTAATGAAATGCAATTTATTCAACAATATTTTCCCGTTGGATCCATTTTCGAATTGCGTGCTTGCATTCGGCGGTTCTGAAATTAGTTTGCATTTGCTTGATTTTTATCAACGGAAAATCCCAACGCATTAAGGCACACTCATATATATTTCCTAATTGTTTTAATAAACTAGAATTAAATAAAGAAATGTACGTTATTTATTCAAAGGATCGTCGTAAAAATGTTCGTTTGAGCATTATGCCCGTTCCACGTTCTCGCGAAGTAGCACGGAGTTGAGCGAGGAACGAGAGTGTGGTCAGGTTATTCGGTCCGCCTTGTGGTTTCTCGCCTCGTCTTGGCTAACTTCGCTCTAGAGCGGTTTTTCGTACCCGAGTCAAAGGGACACGAGGCACGAGTACGAGGAAGGCAGAGTATCACGAGGAAGGCAGAGTACACTCTCGTGTTTACTCGTCCTTTAATTTAGTCAACTGTATGCAGGTGGGTTAGTTCACAACCGTTTCTTGAACTAATAAAAACTAAAAATAGTTTTATTTAATATTATTAAATTTTATCTAATATTAATTTAAACTTTATTTATATAAATATATATATATATATATATATATATATATATATATATATATATATATATATATATATATTTATATCTTCTCAATCTTATAGCTTGTCACCGAGCATCGTGGCAATGGTATGACCTTGGGATCATATTTGTTGTACTTGTTGTCTCCATTCTTCCCTGTTTTCAGCAGCTTATGTGCAGTGTACAGTTGCGCCTATGGCTTTGGATATTTGATCCACATAGCGCGATGGTGATCTTCCTCGTGGTCTCTTACCCTCTATCTTTCCTTGGACTATCAATTTCTCAAGTGAGTCGTTCTTTCTTCGCACTATGTGATCGAAATATCTTAGGATGAACTTTTGGAAAGTTTTGCTCCGTGGATCGACGATGTTAAGTTCTCGTAGAATGGATTCATTAGTACGTTTTCCTGCCCATGATATCCTGAGCATGCGTCTCTAGGTGTACATTTCAAATGCATCAATTCGTCTTCTGTCAACCATTTTTAGTGTCCAGGATTCCGCAGCGTTTGTTACTATAGGAAATATAAGTGTCTTTATGACTGCCATCATGGTTCCTTTAGAAATGCTGTGATCCTTCCAAATAGTTTTGCCCATAGTTATTCTTCTCCTTATTTCCTTTTCACAGCTGCCAGTTCTTGAAATTTGTGAGCCCAAATACACGAACTCCTTTACTACCTTGATTCCATCAATATGCGTTGGGCTTTGCAGTCTTTCTTTGGATCGGTCTATTATCATTATTTTGGTTTTTGTTTTATTCATTTCAAGGCCCACCTCTCTGCTGATTTGTTTCACCTTCTGAAGCAGGTTCTTGATCTCTTCTTCCGTACTTCCCAGCAATGTTGTATCATCTGCGTACCGTAAATTTGATAATTTGCTGCCTCCTATAGATATTCCTCCATCCCTTGTTGCTTTGCGGACTATCCATTCTCCGTAGAGATTGAATAAAATAGGTGAAAGGATGCACCACTGACGAACTTCTTTGCATACTCTGAAGGGATCACTGAGGCAATCTTCTATTCTGACCTGTCCTTCTGCAGATTGATATAGGTTGGCGGTGAGGCTAATAAGATATACCTAGACATCCATCGCCGACATAACGGTACATAATTTTCTCCTTGATCGAATGCATTTTTGTAGTCAATAAAACAGAGGTATCCAGGTTTGTTGAACTCCCTTAGTTTTTCAATTCTCTGTCTGATGTTCAAGATGTGCTCTCACGTGCCTCGTCCCTGGTTGAAACCTGCTTGTTCTTGTGGGATTTGGGGGTGTATGTATGCTTTCAACCTGTCGTGAAGTGTATGTAACAGTGTTTTGCTCACTTGTGATATTAAGGATATCGTTCTGTAATTTGAACATTGGGTCTTTGCTCCTTTTTTATAGATTGGCCCGAATACTGAGGTTGTCCAATCAGTCGGCCAGACTCCTAATATCCAAATCTTTTTGCACAGTATATGCAGGAGACTTATCATATTTCAGACACGTCAATCACATCTGCCACTATTCCGTCAGGTCCTGCAGATTTTCTAGGTTTTAGCTTTTTGAGAGCCCACTCCAGCTCGGATTTAAGGATTTCTGGTTCTTGGTCTTCTGAGTTTGGGATTTCCGGTGGGTTGTCTCCTTTTTGATCTTCGAACAAGTTTTGATAGTATTCTCTCCATCTCTTTGCAACCTCTGTTTTCTCCGTTATTACTTCTCCTTGCTCGTTTTCTACAATTTTCGTTTGCGATTTGAAGTATCTGGTTATCTCTCTGATTTTGGCAAAAAGGTCTCTGGATACATTTTTTTGATGAAGGTCTTTGATTTCTATGCATATTGTCGATATATAGCCGTTTTTTGTCTTCTTTACACATTTTCCTTATATCTTCGATAGTTAGTCTCTACTGTAGTCTTTTCGTTGTTCTTTGTTGTTCACGCCTTTTTGTTTTAATTCCTTTCTTTCCTGTATAGCCTCCCATGTTCTGTCTGTTATCCACGTTTTTCTTCTTTCGGGTTTGTGGTTGAATTCATTGGCCATTTTTAACATTTCCGATTTCATCCTGTTCCAAAGTTGGTTCTCGTCCATTTGTTTGGTGATTCCGGTGTTTAGTGTTTGGAGTTTTTCGGAGAGTCTGGTTCTATATTCGGTGTTATTGTATAAGTCTCACCTATTTTTAGACATGGAGGGGGGTTTGGAGTTTTCAGTTTTAATTTTATTTCTCCTATAAGTAGCTGATGATCGGATCCGCAGTCAGCGTCTCGATAGGTTTTGGTATCTTGTTCGCCATCTTTGTGGTATCAGCAGGAGATCTATTTGATTTCTATACCTATCACCGGGCGACCTCCATGTATATGGTCGCCGTGGGTGATGAGTGAACATTGTGTTCATGATGGTCATATTCTTGTCAGCGCAGAATGACAATAGGCGCTCCCATCTCTCATTTCTGTCTCCAAGGCCCCATATTCCTAGTATGTTTTCAAAGTGGTCTTCCGTTGTTTGAATGGGACCAACTTTCGCGTTGAAATCACCGATTATTTATTATTGTGATCACTCTTTCTGGTATTCTAGCTGTTTCCTTTAGGATATCCGAATAGAATTCCTCAATTTCTTCATCGGATGCGTCTGAAGTAGAGGCATATACTTGGAGTATGTAGAGCTTTGTAGGTGTTGTGTTAAGTTTTATAGACATTATTCTGCTGCTTACGCAGTTATACCCTAATACGGATGATATGTATTTCGGGCTGACCAGAAATGCTACACCGTATTTGCTCTCTGTTTCATGATCTGAGTAGTACATCATATTGCCATTTTCTTTTCTGAAGTGGCCATGTCCTTTATAGAGAGTTTCAGATAGTCAGATAGTTTCAGATAAGTGCAGTTTCGTTAGGTATTATTACTCTTTCTACTATCTGTTATTTTCCAGCTTTTAGGAGTCCTTGGACATTCCATGTTCCAGTCCTCATAAGTCTTCTAAGATTATGGGGGCCAGTAGCATATTTTCAATGCGTTGCCTGGCTGGGGACAGTCGCATGGCCGGTAGTCCATTTCTCACCAGCGGACCCGGGAACCTACTGGCGCCGATTGCTAGCCAGGTCGCATGGCGATCTCTCATCCTTAACTATCATATCTCATTGTGCTCGTGGGACTATGTAATCACAGTGGGGTCCCTCTTCCTATTGCGCTGGTTTGGGATGGGGTAGACGGTAGTTTGGTTCATTGGTAGGATCTAAGTAGTAGGATCCGATTTACTCCCCAGAGACAGGGGTGGGGGGAGAATCGAAGCTCACGTGGGCAGAGGCGCATCCCTGAAGTAGACCTATCCCTGCTGGGGTCGCTTGGAGTGTCTACCCTCTACCCTGTATGAATTACATTTCCATAATTCATGTATGTCGTTGTATGGTTATACCCGCTACCCTGTATGAATTACATTTCCTTAATTCAGGTATGTCGTTGCATGGTTTTACCGCCAATGTTCGGTCGTCAGAGTCTCGTTTGTTCTCTAGCAGGGTGCACCGCGTGCATTTGTGGTTGACATTTGGTCCGTCTGGTGTTTAGTGCGGCCCCTTGCACCCCTTTATTTATGTAATCTATGTTAAATATAATTCATGCTAATCTATGCTAATATAAATCTTAACAGCTTTACCAATCTATTATACATTTTAAGTCAATCTATATCTAGCAGAAACTAGATTTACAAAAAAAGTTTCGAATTTTTTTTGTAATAGATATAGAAAACTATTTGTAAATAATTAATAGAAAATGATAATTAATATTAATTACCTACACGTTGCTATTATAAATATTATACAATTATGTATTTGCAAACAAATACAAACAATAATCGGATAATATGCAACATGAACGAGTTATTGCTAGAGATTTATTTTTCCAAATGTTAATTAGCTTTTCCTGTTCGTGTTTTTCTCTCGACACCAATGCTAATAAATTGTTTATAATTGCATAAGTGTTGGAAGGAAGTCGTTTAAAAATTTGCAACACCATAGACAATTTTCATTTAATATCGCATAAATCAAGGGATTTGCAAGCATTTTGACTTAAATTTAGAAGACTTTAAAAACCTATAAGTCTTCTCTGTCTGTCTAGTCTTGTCTGTCCAGTGTTGTCTATCCAGAAAATTTTAAAAACCTATAAGTCTTCTCTGTCTGTCTAGTCTTGTCTGTCCAGTGTTGTCTATCCAGTGTTGTGTGTCAAGTATTGTCTGACGAGTGTTGTCTGTCCAGTGTTCCAAAAAAACCTATACTATACTATACTATACTATACTATACTATACTATACTATATTATACTATACTATACTATAATATACTATACTATACTATATTATACTATACTATAATATACTATACTATACCATACTATACTATACTATACTATACTATACCATACTATACTATACTATACTATACTATACTATACTATACTATGCTATACTATACTATACTATACTATACTATACTATACTATACTATACTATACTATACAATACTATAATATACTATACTATACTATACTAAACAATACTACACTACACTACACTACACTACACTACACGACACTACACTACATTACACTACACTACACCACACCACACCACACCACACCACGCCACGCCACGCCACACCACACCACACCACACCACACCACACCACACCACACCACACCACACCACACCACACCACACCACACCACACCACACCACACCACACCACACCACACCACACCACACCACACCACACCACACCACACCACACCACACCACACATCACCACACCACACAACACCACACCACACCACACGACACGACACTACACTACACTACGCTACGCTACGCTACGCGACACTACACTACACTACACTACACTACACTAATCTACACTACACTACACTACACTACACTAGACTACATTACACTACACACCACTACGCTATACTATACTATACTATGCCATACTATACCACACTATACCATACCATACCATACCATACTATACCATATCATACCATACTATACTACACTACACTACACCATACTACATTACCCTACGCTATACTATACTACACTACACTATACTATATTTTTTTGTTTTCTTCTGGAGGGGTGTAACAGGCATATTATTATCCTGACAAGTGGCCCCCTGGAATCACGAACATTTTGGAACAGCTCTTTACACAGCATTAACCTCAAGGATGTGGTCGCTCTACTCCTGGCATCTACATTTTTCCGTACATCTATCTCTCTTTCACTGGAGTGTTTAGAGGTTCGGGAAGCTTTCTCTATGGTTTTGGTTTTCTTCTCTGTGGTTTTGTCTGTTCCTCTTGTTCTTTGTGTGCCAGGATGTCACGTATCATTGTCTTCATGTATGACAAGTCCTCTGGTGATCTTAGCATCACGTCCACCAGTGTTGCACCTCTAGGTTGAAGTTTGTCTGTTCCTTCCATTTGTTCCTCTCGGATATCGCCCTACTGCATTCAAACACGGTATGAAGTGCACTGTCCACATCACTGCAGTAGTCACAGTTTGCTTCACTTTTCTTGCCAAAACTATGTAGATACTTCCTGAATCATGCCTGCCCGCTGAGGGCCTGAGTCAAATGGTAAGTTATCTATCTCTCCATGGTTTCGTGTTAAGCAGGAACAAGCTTTGAATTCTGGCAGGAGTCCTGACGGGACACTGCAGACTTAGGAAACATCTCAAGGCCCTTGGCCTAGAGGAGGATGACGGATGCAGATTCTGTGGTTCAGCAGAGGAAACCCCCATACATCTGCTCAAAAACTGCGGAGCACTATTCCGCAAGAGACAGATGTACCTCGGGGCTCACTGCTTGAACACAGAGGAGCCTTCAATCCCTCCCAGATCCTGAAATTCCTAAAGGAATCAGGATTAGAAGAGGCGCTCTAAATGGGTAAGTACACCAACGCTTGGAGGAGGAGGGTGGGGTACAATAGATCAATAAAGGTCGCAGTACAAGTCGGCACCACCATATCTACAATCTACATGGTTTCGTGTTACCCAGAGTTTCAGTTTTGGTGTCAATAGTCTTGTCCAATGTCCTGTTTTGGACCCGCTCCATGACTTTTGTTATACTATACTATTTGCTATATAAAGCATTTTAAGAAAGACCTACGCAACTTAATTAACAAAGCTAAACGGTATCATTGGAGGAAACTGTGTGAGGATTTTAACGACGATATTTTGTGAGATTCGTTCCAGACCTGCAAGAGAAAGTAAAAATTCAACCACCAACTATGCAAATGACCACGAATTAAATACTTCCACGTCAAAACCTCTTCCTCTGTAAACGTCCCGAAGTTATAGAAATGCCACGTCCTGCGAGGAGGAACTAGTTAACGCAGCAAATTGCATCCGGCATGGAAAAGATCCGGGAGTAGACGCCGTTATTACACTAGAAGTGGTCAAAGCTATCTTACAGCAAGAACCCAAGTTCACTTTGAATGTAATGATATATTTGAATGTAATGATAATAACGCTCTCCTAACTACTGAAAACTTTCCAGACAAGTGGAAGCATTTACAACTGGTTTTATTTAAAAAGGGAGATAGACCAGATACAGAACCATCATCTTTTAGTCCCGCATGCCTTATAGACGTGTCGTGAAATTTTTTGGAAACGCTTCTATTAAGGAGTACAGGAGAAGCTTCATAATTGGGCTTATCCCACGAACAATTTGGGATCCGAAAAGGCTGGTCTTCTAGGGGTGTAATGGAGGAGTTCCAAATATCGTAGAGAAAGCTAGAGCGGGCACAAAAAGTACCAGAAGAATTTGCCCACTTGCTAACTATCAGTGTGCGAAATACATTAATAGAGCCAACTTGGAAGTACTAATGGGCGAACTTACAAGGGGACGCGTACCTCCGTATCTACTACGGATGTTTAGAAATTACCTCACCAACAGAAAACTAGTACTGCAGTCCAGAATGTGAGTCCGGTAAAGCTAAGTTGTGTGGTTCCACAAGGCTCTATATTAGGACCTACACTATGAATCGTCTTATACGACGATATTTTAAGATTGAAGCTGCCAGAGGGCGCCATACTAATTGGTTTTTCGGACGACTTAGCCTTGATCATAACCGCAAGTTGAAATGATCAAGGAATAATGACTTCAGCTAATCATGTAATATGGAAAGTATCCCTGGGAATTGCAGCGAGGAAACTGAAGCTAACGCCAGAAAAAACTGAGACAGCCTTGTCAACAGTAAAAAGAAAACTTCTTCCGTTCAAATTCAAAGTGGGAACCACGAATATAATCCCAAAACAGCATATAAAGTTGGGCATTTTAGCAAGTAAATGGATTAGATTCGCCTCACAACTTACAGGGGCTATAAGGTCCTTTCCATGTAAAGACCACTAGGAGCAATAGGAAAATAATGCGAAACGTGGGAGAACCCAGAAGTTCTTAGCGAAAATTATTATTCATGGTAGCACATTCGGATATGCTATATGAGCGCTCTGGAAACAAGAAGCAACGCAGATAAATTGGTTAATAATCAGTTCAACAAAAAATTTGCAATTTGCAATCTGCGGATTGGGAGACATATTAGAGAGACATATTGTCCGGGGAGGCTACATTAGTAATCGCGAGTATTGCCCCTACCGATTTGCTCGCAAGAGAAAACAGAAAGAAAGACAATAGGAATTTTAGATAACAAGAGCAAAGATGGTCACATAAGGAGAAAGGTCAGTAAACCACACAATATGTGAATGCTATGGATGGGAAAGTGATAGATATGAAACTGTTAAGAATATAAGGGAAGACCTTTCGAGCGGCACGGGGCACATGCTAGTAGATAAAGAAAATTTGGGCCAGGTCCATACACCTATCTAATTACTAATATCGACGAAAAAACTGACGAGAGGCTAGATATAAAGAAAATGTATTAATTCTAGATGACACAACCAACATTCTTAAGTCATGCTGCAAGCGTTCCCGGAGTGTCTGGGTGGTATCATGTGAACACGTATCTATACGCACAGCTACGCCTTCGAGAAAAGAAAGAAAAAACCCTTTTTTGACTACTCTGGTCTGTCCAGTCTTGTCTGCCCAGTCCTGTCTGTCCCGTCTTATCGGTCTAGTCTTGTCTGTCCAATCTTGTCTGTCCCTTCCATCCGAGATTATAAAAAACATTGTGGTAATGAAAAGTGATAATTACATCCACCTTGGGACAGCTTTACTAATTAAATCAAGGGAGGAACACGGAAATCTTCTGTTACTCTTTAGCACACGGCGCTCGAGATGCATTGTGTGAGCCTTTCGCTACGTCAAAGCAAGTAACGAGAAAGTTCAAGACTTAATATGTCATGGGCTGAAGGCCAGAGGTTTATGTACTTGTAAAATAGCATAAGATAGATATAATTTGTGTAACCTCACTCCTTAGGTAAAACGAGAAACCTCACCTTTGTTAGTGAGTTCTTTTTCAAATTCCTCGTCACCGGACCATTCGTAGTATCGTGTACAAAGGCTCACACAATGCATCTCGATCGCCGTGTGCTAAAGAGCAACAGAACATTTCCGTGTTCCTCCCTTGATTTAATTAGTAAAGCTGTCCCAAGGTGGATGTTATTATCACTTTTCATTGAGTAGGCGTTGTCTATGTGACTGTATAAGTCGTTGTCAATTTGAACATTATTATTGTGGTAATGTTTACAAACTATGTTCTAAGAATAATGTCACTCATAGCATTATAGTCACTGAGGGAATCTTACCAGATATATTGAAAAATGCTAAACTTGTCCTAATTATGGAAGGTTAGGTTAGATTAGTTACAAAACCAATCAAGAAGCCTTGAGAAGGGGAAAACCTCTCGGAGAAGCAATTTGGGTTCTGGGAGGGAAAGTCGACAGTAGAAGCCCAAGAAGGCTTACAAAGAACAAAAAAGCTATGTGCACTTATAACGCTCGACGTTAGAAATGCCTTTAATTCTGCAGCATGGCAAAACATCTTGGAGGAATTGGCAAGAAAGGACATGCAAGAGAAAAGCGCGTTGTCAGCAGTGATGTTCCACAGGGCTCAGTTCTGGACCCGACACTGTGGAACATCCTGCACGATGGAGTCCTCAGACTCAAACTGCCGGAGGGAGTGGAGATTGTGGGCTTTGCTGACGACCTGGCTCTGTTATTGACTGGGAAAACAAAAAGGAGATTTTCTAAGAGCAATTACAGCTATAGATCAAGTTGGTAATTGGATGGAAGGAATGAGACTAGAATTGCCCCCTGAAAAGACAGAGGCAGTGCTGCTAACAGGGTTCAGAAAAAGTCGCCATCTACAAGGAAAGTTCCTTGTAGAGGGAGAAAAGATAGTCCCGAAAGAATCAATTAAATACCTGGCTTTAACGATGGACAAATGTTTTATCATTTAAATACCACGTCGTCGCAATCGCAGATAGAGCGCTCAAAACCGCTGCAGCAATAGACAAACTAATACCCAACGTCGCTGGCCCCAAAAGGAACAAGCGAAAGCTCCTATGCTCGGTGGTACAATGGACCATGCTTTACGCAGCTGCGTTATGGGCAATTGCCATGGAGAGAAAATCGATCATTCATAATCATCATCGATAATTTAACGAAAAATGGCACTGAGAGTGTCCAATACATAGCGAACGGTCTTAATGGAGGCCTCACTTGTAATCGCAGGCATAGTACCAATAGAGTTAATGGTGCGAGATAGAGAGGAACTGTACCGAATGAGAACAAGCGACGATTGCACAAAGAGCAGTAAAAAGAAAGTCGTCAGGGCACGAACGTATAAGGCATGGCAAAATGAAATGGCAACTATCAAACAGGGGACAATGGTCCAGGATCCTAATACTCGACGTCGAGCGATGGGTGTCACGAAAGCATGGTGAAACGAATTTTCACCTTACACAAGTGCAGAGCGGTCATGGTTGTTTTAGGGAATACCTGCATAATATGCGCAGGGCAACCGAGAGTCTCTGTGATTTATGTGGCCTTGAAGATAGCGTTCGACACACCATCTTCGAATGTCATATATGTATACCAGAAGGAGAAACTTGGGAACAGTAAATGCACGTCAAACTTGACACCCTAGGCCTAACTGACTATATGATCAGGTCGGAGAGTATCTGGACAATAACTATCAATATGGTCACAAACATCATGACCTTGAAAGAGCAGGACGAGAAGAAACGGCTCCAAGTCGAAAGCAATAAGACACTTGACAGCACCTGAATCCCTAATCACTAGACGTGGAAGGGAAGGGGGATGTAAAGCAGACCTAATACGGCGACATCTTGAGGTTTTGCGTGAAGCGGTTCCAAGATGCTCGAGGAGTTCAGTGGGCCACTTGACAAGTTGCTTGCTATTGCAATGATGGTTAAAAAAAAGTCTTGTCTGTCCAGTCTTGTGTGTTCAGTTTAATATGTTCAATCTTTTATGTCCTATCTTATCTGCCCAGTCTTGTTTGTCTAGTCTTGTCTGCCCAGTCTTGTCCCTCCACTATTTTCTGTCCAATCTAGTCTATTTGGTCTTGACTACATAGTCTTGCCTGTCTAGTGGTCCGTCAGCATTAGGTTTTATTTATTTTGCGTTATCAAATTTTCAATATTTAAAAGAAATTATTTACATTTTCTAAATAGTAAATAAACAGATTATAGTTAATATAATATGAAAGTAAAGGATTCCGAATCGAATTAAATTAATATAATTTGATGAACAGGTAAAACTAGATTTTCTGTTTTGGAATAAAAGTTGATTATTGTTTGCTAATCTACTGCAACAATTCACTGTGTAAAAGTTGAATTAATTTGTGAATAAATAAGTGTTTTGCATTGACTTTGCGTTAGGCGAATGTCTCGAGATAGTAAAACAAAGAAAGACATTGGCGACTAGCCAATTGCGTGTTTTTGTTTATCGCCGGTGTACGATCGTAAATTTTTATAATCTTTCCAATTTAAATGTCTGTGCAGAATTATTACGACCATCGTTCTAAATAATACACGCCGATTTCTATCCACAATCTAAATACGATAAAAAATAGACTGAGAAAAGTCACTGGACTCGTTAGGTATTCAAATTTCTAGAAATATTTATTCACATTTGAATAGAAAAACATTTCATTTGTTGAAAGGAAAGCTAAAATTAGGACGTATATAACAACAATATAGTCCTATATAGTTTGTCGAACCTCGATCCATCTAGTCTGGGAGTCGGCAGACTTTGAAGCGAGAAGAACAAAGATATCAAATAAATGAGATAACGAAAGTATCACAGAGCCAATATTTTCTAAAAAAAAAAAATAAGATTCCTATTTTAAAAATAATTTTATATCTACGACTACTATTGTAAATGCCCATTATTGTGCAGTTCGTGGACTATGTAAATACATCATAACACACGTATCTAACAGTCCGCGATTAATGATAGAAGTTATGATTGATTATGAATGATAATGACAAAAGTTGTGATTGATAACACATTAGTACATTTGATTTACGATTCGTTGATTGGTTGAGAGCTGCTACTACGTGTTCATACGTTGAGCGCCCCCCGTGCCACAATTAAAAATGACAGAAATTGACATTGCGTACATTGGGTTACCTATATCTAAGAGCACTCTTATTGCAGTTTAACCCAAATAAGTACTAAATCATAAGCTCTGCAATCATTAAGATTGTATTTCTTTTCATTTCTTTCAAGTTAAATAATGTCGAGTAACAGTTGTATATGAAAATACAACTGTTTGTTTATTATAATGATAATTAAATAAACATAACCTAATAAGAAAAAAAATTGTTACATCAAACATATTTTTCTTATTAAACAGAAACAAATTAGTGTGGTCGTAAATAAAGTATAGTACATAACTCGAGTTGTAATGCAATTACGTACTCGCGGAATTACGCACTTCGTCGTGCGTAACTGTTCCGCTCGTAAGTAATATGCTTCTTACAACTCTCGGTACGTAATATATACTATTGTTTAGCTTATAGTTAGAGTTACTGCGATCACAATTTTATTTTGTAGATAATTGAATCTAGTTTAAGCACATATTAAGTCATTTAAACATTGTTGATATTTTTGAAGATATAGGGAATTTTCGAAATAATGGCATATGCCTCATAGCCAATTTTCAAATGCCGATTGTTATCTAAGTGTTAATACTACATAGATGTATTGTATATAACTTTAAAGCTAATTTAATTTAGTTTATGGATTCTCTTAATTCATTAAAAAACTCCTAGTAACAACATTTTCAAGCTGGCAGTTCTAAAGAAAGATTGCTCATCCCTGATCTAGTGCCTAGTACAACAGACCTGCATTATACAACTTTACATCTAATTTTACAACTTAATTTTACATCTAATCATCATCAATTCGAACTTAGGACCTCAAATTCAAATTCATTTATTCGCCATAGGATGTATATACACAAAATACATATAGATATGTCACAATTATTAAAGTAAATATGAGCTTTCTCCTAAACTATTTGTAGGACCTTTCCGCCGTAAAACTAATCGGAAGTTGGCTGAAGAGGTAAATTACGTGAATGTCTGGTGTCTTGCTGCATAATGCCAGCCTATATCTTGGAGTACATAGTTTAAGGTGTCCGCTAGTGGGATAGTTATGCTTGTCCAAATTCTTAGGTAGATTGTGTTTCTTTTTATGGATGTGGCTGGTGGCTTCCAGAATGCATAGGCCCAGGACCGTTAATATCTTCAGTTGCAAAAAATGCTGTTTGCACGAAGTGTATTTTGGCAGGCTTAAAAGAATCAAAATTATTCTGTTTTGTGTTTTAAAGATCCTTACAAGTTCTGGATGCTCCTCACACTATTATTCCATAGCTGAGCTTGGATTGAATTTCAGCATAATAATAATTTAATAGCTCTGGAATATTAAGGAAATTTCTCAGGTAGGTCTCAAAGGCAATATGCTTTTTTGTTTAACGATTTGCATAAATTATCCACATTAAGATAAATGTTTATGAACAGTTAGCCCAAGGAAATTGGTATATTTAACTCTTTTAAATTGTAAGTAAGTAATAAGTAAACTACAGGCCAATAAGTCTCCTCTCGCATATGTATAAATTATTCATGAGGATACTCACGAAAAGAATCACAAACAAACTAGATCTATATCAACCGTGCGAACAGGCTGGTTTTCGAGCGGGGTACGGCACGAATGACCACCTACAGACCCTGAAAACTCTCATCTAACGGTGTGTGGAATACAACAAACCACTCTTCCTGGTATTTGTCGATTATGAAAAGGCATTTGATACTATAAGAAGGATTCTGATAATATTTGATACTATCAGAAGGAAATGATACAAGCCCTTTCAGAGTGCCGAGTTGATCACAGATATACAACTATAGTTAAGAACATATATGAAAAGGCAACAGCACTTGTAAAAATACACGAAAACACGCAAGACTTCCACATTGAACGGGGAGTACGCCAGGGAGATGTCCTGTCGCCGAGGTTATTCACGACGTTCCTGGAATATATGCTTAAAAGAGTTGATTTCGGAGATATGGGCATAAACATAAACGGCGAAAAATTTAACCATTTGCGATTCGCCGATGATATCGTTGATCACGGATCGTGTCGATGAGGCTAGGGAGATGCTTCGAAGACTACAGAGTGCGTCAAGAACAGTGGGACTCCGCATAAACGTTAACAAAACGGAATTTATGACCAACCTAGTGTTAAGCGTAGGCATACCACTGAATGATGGTTTTTTGAGACAATCCAGCTCATATAAATACCTGGGCCTCGAAATCCGCATTGGAAGGGACAACCAGACCTGTGAGACAAAGCGCAGAATCGGGCTAACATGGGGCGATTTTGGCAGATTAAGACATATCTTTAAATCAAGTATCCCTATATGCTTAAAGAGAAAGGTTTTTGATCAGTGTGTACTGCCAGTACTCACTTATGGAGCCGAAACCCTCACCCTCACAAAACAGACTTTAAATAAAATACGCATTGCACAAAGAGGAATGGAAAGATCTGGGCCTTTCCCTCAGAGACAAAATTTCAAATGACAAATTAAGGCAAATGACAGGTATTACTGATGCGATAGTGCGGATAACAAACCTGAAGTGGAACTGGGCGGGGCACGTGGCTAGGTTTGCGGATGGACGATGTACAAAAAAGATTCTGGAATGGAGACCACGGCAGGACGCAAACCGCAGTAGGAGACGCCCACCAACGAGATGGTCCGACGATATAAAGAAAATCCGGAGAAACTGGATGAACGCCGCACAAGACCGACAAGGTTGGATTGGATTACGGGAGTACTATGTTCAGCAGTGGATTCATGTGGGCTGAATGATGATGATGATGATGATGAAATTATATGAGGCGGTGGTGGCCTAGTAGCCAAGGTGTCAGATTAATAAGCCATAAGTCCCGGGTTCATATACTGGGACATAAGTATAAATAAGCCACAGTCCTCTTGTGCACGGCTGTGGCAAAGCCATCACAGTGAAATCTGCCACGAAACCTCCCATAATAGTGACTCTCCACCCACTTTAAAAACTGCAAGGGCTCCCTATACTTGTGTCTCAGGTGTAGGTAGAGGAGGAATTTTAAGTTATTAAATCCTATCGATATATCCTCTACATACTTGGCTTTGAGTGTTGAAATAGGACAACTACTGTTTTTTTTTTCCAAGTTGAGAAGTAGTATATTGGCTCAGAACCAAGAATCTAGATATTGTAGAAGGTTATTTGACTCTTTGTGGCTACCTATTAAGTTGTATTCGGATATAAGAAAATTTGAGTCATCAGTACGTGGCCTGTTAGAAAAGTTTCCGACCTTTAGCTGGTAAAAAAAAAGCTGGGATACCTGGAGCGTTGGAAACCCAATCACTCTCAAAGTAGTCTCCTTGGGACCCCACACACTTCTCCCAGCGGTGCCGCCATTGTTGGAAGCATTCCGAAAAAGCCTCTTTCGGAATCGACTTTAGCTCGGCTGTCGTTGCAGTCATATCGTCCTCTCTTTTCTGAAATCGCGTTCCTTTCAATGGCCTCTTGACTTTGGGGAATAGGCAGAAGTCGCAGGGGGCCATATCAGGAGAGTGAGGAGCCTGTCGAATCAGAGGAGTCTGTTTTTTCGCAAAAAAAAAAAATTGTGAACCAAGTGCGAGGAATGTGCTGGAGCATTGTCGTGATGGAGTCGCCAATTTCCTGATGACCACAACTCCAGTCGCTTGCGCCGCACAACATCACGTAGGCGACGTAGGACATCCCTATAGTACTCGTTGGTGATTTTGACGAGAGCACTACACACTGAACGTCACTCTAACATTGCTCGACAGCAACTGACGCTATCTACAGGCGGGAAAAAATTCACGCATGCGCACGAAGGTTCAATGGGTCGGAAGGTTCAAAAGGTCGGATACTTTTATAACAGACCACGTATATAAAGATTTCTCTAGATCAGGGGTCGGCAATTGATTTTAAATAAAGAGCGATTTTCTTTAAACAAATTTAGCAAACCTTAGAGAAGAGACGCATAGACGATAGTATTGAAAAGCACTGTAGATCATTTCTATTAGCAAATGTTATATATTTAATAATAGTTAATATTGTTTTAATTGTTTACGATCAGTCACACGCTATGTTCTATCATGAATTTTCTTTGGAGGTAATATAATTTGCAGAATCTTCACTATAATAAATTAAATGTTGACTTTTTAATTTGTTACAATAAAGTCTTCAGAATGCGGCAACATAACTTCCTTTTTTGGAAATATAATAAAACTCATTTTTCATATCTAAAGTGGTGTTTTACATAGTTTTGAAAATTATGTTAGGTAGGTGATGCCCTCCATTGTCCATAAACTGGTTGTGAGTAAGCCGAGTTTTGGCGCTAGCCATGACCCTTGTCAGCATATCATGTTGTATGTTGGCAATCTCTGCCCAGATATTGGCCTTCAGGTCTTGTATGATCCTTGCACGATTAACATAAACGCGAGATTTCAAATAACCCCACAAAAGTATTCGCAAGGGGCCAAATCGAGTGAGCCACTTCAAATTGCACCTTATTAAGATGAGGGTCCCCGGGAAGTGTTCCTTCAAAACAGTCATTGCTGTCTTTCGCAGTGTGAGCCGTTGCTACGTCCTGTTGGAACCAAATGTCCCCTAAGTCTAATTCACCAAGTCGTGAAAATACCTCCAACATGTTCACATACCGGTCCGGATTTCACGGTTTTAACCTTCTTCTTCTGTTGCCTTACACCCAGGACCGTTTTTAACCTATTGGGGGCCCTGGGCACATTAGGATAATGGGCCCCTTAGGGCAAGACCACATGATCTTGACAGAGCAGTATTTTATTAGAATACACAAGGAAAGCAGACAAGCAAAGTTTTCGATTTATTTGTATATCTTTACTGTCACATTAAATGAAGGGGTAATATAATATAATCCACAAAAGAAACTTAGCATTCACAAAAATCTATGTCCTTAAAAATGAGGTTGATTATAAAAATAAAATAAATATGTTGATTGATGAGGTGCCCTTTTAGATTTAAGATGGGCAATATCTTTAATCACTTCTACAAAATCTATGTTTTTGAGCATATTGGCCATATTTTTGAGCGCTGTGGTCTCATTTTCTTCAAAAAAACCAGGGACCAACAATCCCAGCTTTGGAAATTGCACACCACACTGTGACTTTAGATGAATGTAAATGCCTTTGATGCAAATCTAGGGGATTGGTGTTGGTACAATACGCTACTGATCCAACACCAATCCCCTATGTTCTGCTTATTAACGTATCCACTTAAGGGAAAATGGCCTTCATCACTGAAAAAAAGAATAGCGTCCGTAGGAACGTTTTCGGGAAGTGCCTTACATGCGTTACTTGCCTTATTATTCTTCTGCGGGTGCCTATCCTGTTCGAATGTTGGCGATCAGCATTGCAATCTGGATTTTATTTGCGACTGTTCTAAATAATTCCGTTGTTGTTGAATTGAACCATTGCCTCAGGTTATCCTTCTTCTGCATGGTCCTCTGCGTCCTATTACTTTGCCCTGCAGTATGAGCTGCAGCAGTCGATACCGTTCTCCGTTTCTCATTATATGACCGAAGTATTCTAGTTGACGTTTTTTGATGGTAAACAGTAACTCGGGTTCCTTCTTCATTTTTCTTAGTACCTCGATGTTCGCAACTTTATCTGTCCAATTAATATTTAGCAAGCGTCTATAAAGCCATATTTCAAATGCCTCTAATTTCCTGCAGGATGCTTCAGTTAAGGTCCACGACTCAACACTATATATGAGTATGGAGAAAATATATCATCTAATATGTCTCATCTTGATGTTCAGTGAGAGATCATGACTGCTAAATAGTTTCTTCATTTTTATAAATGCGGCTCTGACTATTTCGATTCTTCTCCTTATCTCCAGCGATGGTCCCCATTGGTCATTTACCATGCAACCAAGATATGTAGTTGTTGCTACACGTACGACCACTGTACCGTCGATGAAGAGTTGGCCGGGTGGTGCTTGGACCTTAACCATATATTTTGTTTTGTTGATATTCAGTAAGAGACCATATTCTTTACTAGAGGCTACTACTTCCGACATCAACCGCTGAAGACCCTCGAGACTATCCGCCAAGACTACCTTATCATCGGCATATCTGATATTATTAATTATTTCACTATTAACCACCACCCCCTCGTTGATATTTAAGAGTGTTTCTTTACATATTTCTTCAGAGTAGATGTTAAATAGCAGAGGTGATAAAACACATCCTAGCCTTACTCCTATCCTAATCTCAATATTGTCTGTGGTCTGGTCCTCTACATTTACCAAAGCAGTCTGGTTCCAATATAAGTTGGCTATTACGCGAATATCTTCTTGATCTAGTCCAATCTTCTGAAGTTTCTTGATAAGTTTATCGTGGAGTATTTTATCGAATGCTTTTTGATAATCTATGAATCAAGAGTATATATCATAATTCACATCTCTGCATCTCTGAGACAGTACTTGGATGCAAAACAATGCTTCTTTTGTTCTCTCCTTCTGAGATTTCCTACACAATCGCAAACATGTAGGGATGGTAATGAAGGTCATCGTGAAGAATTCGCCTCATTGAATGAGAGACGCATGTTTGCGCGCAGAACGCCGTGGGGATTGCAAGATAGAAAATCTCACTGCCTCAATGTTTTGAGGTGATCTTATGGGTCGAGAGACTCCAGTTCTTCGTCTTGTCGCACTCCAGGTTTGTCGGAACGTAGTGACCCATGTAACAATTGATTTCGCGGTCCGGGTCAGGACCCAACGTAGCTATATTAACAGGGCTATATATTTTGGCTATATATTTTGGACGGGCTGAAGAGCCACACAACTTAGATAGCCTCGAGCCGCGGGTTGCCGACCCCTGCTCTAGATTAAAGACCTCTAGGTTAGAGATGAGCATGGGACCCCATAGACTCATCCCATTGTCCCATGGGATGGGATGAGTGGTACGAGTGGTACGATGAGTGGTACATCCCACGCATGGAATGGGATGGGACGAAAAATTTGTATGGGACGAATTGGGACGAGTTTTGATAATCTAGCACATCTAGTAAATTGAGTTCGTGCATAATTATAATACGCACATTTTCCATAATATATCCAGCCCAAGAGATTCCTATGGCAACGATGTAGTTCCTGAAAAGTCTTACGATCCGTTTGCAACGAATACTCACTGTCAGCTGAAGTTATTACGGAAAAATTAAATTTGAACGAATTATTGTAAAAAATATGTAAAGTCTGCTGTATGGGAAAAATGGGATGAATGGGACGGGCCACGCAACCGGGATGGGATGGGACGAAAATTTTAGGTTTGTGGGATGGGACAGTGGGACGAAAATGTGATTGGATGGGACAGCGACAGTGATTCGTCCCACGGGATGGGATCTGAAACGAGAAACTCGTACCATGCTCATCTCTACTCTAGATTACTTCGCCGGACCATTGGTATGATTTTAAATATAATTTGCTCATTCAATAAACAAATGTAATGTAATAAAATAAGTCTCAATATTGCTCTAATTCTCAATATAAATTTTCTAAGATAAAACATTCATATCTTATCAGATATTTTTAACTCACATTTGCTGCTTACCTTGTCGACTGATTAGAATATACTTGTTTTGATTTGGTTATTGTTTATTCGTGTAATATTTCAATATTATAAAACATTATAATAAAGCACACAAGTAATAAATATTTCAGTCTGCAATTTCCTTATTGAGTTTTAGATTATTGATAGATAAAAATCGACAACAACAAAGAACTCGTTACTCACTTCATTGCCGACTTAACGACAATGAAATGCCTCCGCAATATTTAACGAAAATATATTGCTGATAAAACTTTTACGGCTCATAAAAAGTGTATCTTTGATGTGTAATTGCATCAAGGTTCATCTAACATTATTGCCGGTTTATCAGTCTGCTTTTCCACCTTCTTTTTACTTATTATTTATGTAACTGTTATTGCTTCGTTTGCGGAACAATATCGACCTTAACATGTGTAACACCTACACGTTGTCTCTAGAGAGAAACCAGAGGAAAATCACCGGGAATCCTTAAAGTCTGTAAATTAATCTTTTCTTACTTAACACACTCAACAGCAATAAGAAATATATAGTTTCATGGATATGAAATTACACAGACCGGACTAGGTAATTGGTATTAGACAGACAAGATAGGCAAGGCTGAATAGACGAACTAAACATACAAGGCTAAATAGCCTTGGATGGGTCCATGGGAACACTACAGTCCAAGAATAGTCGGTGGAGGGCTCAGAAAAAAGTCATCCTATATCCTCGCCAATCCTCTATAATATCTAAACCAATGATCAACCAACAAATGGAGAGATAAAGCGTTTCATATATGCTGATGATACGGCTATAGCAGCTCAAGGCAGAACTTTCAACACATAGAGGATAAATTAACTCACGCTCAGGGGGATCTACCAGCCTACAATAGAAATAACCACCTCAAAGCTAATCCCATTAAGACAATGGTGTGCGATTTCCATGTTAGACACAAGGAAGCACACAGGAAGCTAAGGCTGGCCTGGCAGGGCCAAGTGTTGGAGCATAACAACACACCGAAATACCTAGGCATACGCCTGGACCGAACTCTGAGTTCTCGAAAACACTGTCAAGAGATCAAAGGGAAAGTATGCGCAAAAAACAATATCATTCGAAAACTTACAAACATAAAATGGGGAGGAAATCTACCCAATAGTTGGTATTGCCCCACCCACAATCAGGAGGTGTGTTGCCGCGGGGACTGAGTGAAAAGACTTAAGTCTTGTAAGAGCTTTATGCGGTTCGACAACATCCCTGGAGATTACGCCTAATGCACACTGCAGAAACCTATGGCAAGTGGATGCCATTCGCACACGGATCGAGGCAAATGAAGGGTCAGCTCTTCACCATCTGGACACCATCTACCTTTCTCTACATGGAGGACGCTGAACAGGCTAAGAACGGAAGTCGCACGATGTACCAGCAACCTAAAAAATGAGGCTATAAAGAGTATGACAATTGTGAATACGGCGTAACTCAAGACCACCAACATCTGGCTGTGTGCCCAAAACATGAGTAAGACTTGCACAGAGGAGGACCTGATACTCGCAAATGACAAAGCCACATATGTGGCTGATTTTTGGAAACTGAAAATTTAATTTGTTATGATGATACGTATACGGAAAGTAAAGCAAGTTATTGCCTCCATTGCCCCAAAACATCATTTCGAATCTAAGATGGCTGTGGAGATTCGTGTAGTACACTAATTTTAACTTGTCCCTATTTAAGTACCTTTTTAGTATTCGTAAGGCATTAAACGCCCAGTAAAATTCGATTTCCATATGCGCGACACTCAGCTACGCGACGTCGTGCGATATCGCCTGTCAAATAATGATTACATTGTTTTAAATGGACACGTCGCGTAGCTGTCGCGTAGCCATAGGGAGAACGTGCCCATTTAAAACAATGTAATCATTATTTGACAGGCGATGTCGCGTGACGTATATGACAATCGGCCTTTAAGCTGTTTCGAAAGGTTAATTATGTGTTCTGACCAGTCCAGATCAATATATCAATATAGATTCCCAATAGCTTACGTTAGTTTGAACTGTTATTACACTATCGTCAATTGCTAGTTCGTTATTCTATCCTCCCGTGTCTCTTTTTGTTTTAAAATAAATCACATTCATTTTCTCTTTATTTATAACCAGTCTGTTGATATTTAACCAGGTGGTCATTGTTGCCATTGCAGTTTTGAAGTTCACATCTATATCATCTAATGACCTGTTCCCTATTGTTAAGAGCCAACCATTTTATTTTTATTTGTCTTAAAACCATTTTTTCTTTGTTCTCGTATGTTTCTAAAAATAGGTAAATAATAATTACATTAAGATTATCTTAAACGGACCAGTAGATTCCCAACATCTGGTCGGTAAGGTAGTGGATATTTGTTGAATGCGTTTAGAGCTGTTTATGGCCGCTACGCATCTGAAAGACCATTTGTAATCACTAATCCTTTGTAAATACGCTTCGGCGGATGTTTTCGATCGTTAATGGTTTTTGGATGCTTGGTGGTCGTAAACAATTGAAAATACAATGCAATATTTAAATTAAGGGTTCTTAGTATAAGTATTTTAAATTTTGGGTAGTTGTAAGATTATTCATAGAAATTACCACGTGCACTTCGGGTTAGAATTCTTCAGGTTCAGAGGTGGCAGGAAAATTAGAGGTGGGATTGAGTTTTCCTGTTTTTAACAATATTTAATCACACCAGTTCAATTGTAATCCTCTTGCCACAAACATACAAAGAAGATTCAAAACTCCGACAGTGCACGTCGCCACAAGTGCAAATAGAATTAATTATTAAATACATGTTTATCGAGGCGTACAAATTTTATTTTGCCCAACCATTTAAATTCCAGTGCCGATCGATACTATTGGAAACCCTGAATTAACCGCCTTAGATTTAATCACGCAATCGTTTGTCCAAAGATAAACAACCACCGCGACTCAACACCTATTATTATACTCGTATCATCGGCAGAGTTAAGTATATTACTACCTGTGTGAATTAAATTTAATTCGTGCAGGTTTTTTATGTATAGAGTAAAGAGTAGTGGGGCCTAACGTACTGCCCTGTGGGATCCCCATGTTGATGATCCTTGGCATAGATTTGATCTTGCCTCTTGGGGTAGATTTTTCCATAATTTGTACTCGTTTATTTAGGTACTGTGCAAGCAGGTCATACGTGACGAGGAAATCGCCCAGAAAGCTAACATAGTTACAATAGCTTTAAGTGTTCTAATGCCGAACGTTAAAGAGCAAACAAGTACAGGCGCACTCTTTACATGGCGATGCAATCAATAATAAATTATGGCGCACCAATTTGGTGTGATACACTAAACGTAGCTTCGCAAAGAAAGATACTCGCATCTGTGCAAAGAAGCATGGCCCTTAGAATAGCTAGTGCCTACAGGATCGTATCGGATGAGGCTCTGATGGTTGTGGCAAAAGTAATTCCTATACATCTAGTATTAGGGGAAAGAAAACACATTTTCACAAAAGAGATGACCCTTGAAAAATGGCAGACCCAATGGAACTCAACAACCAAAGGCACTTGGACTAGAAGACTTACAAGTAACATTGAACCGTGGTTCTAAAATAAAGGGTAGACGGACAACTTTCTGACCCTATGTCTAACAGGGCACGGTTCCTTTATAACGTATCTGAAGCAAATAGGCCGTCGAGACTCCGGAAGATGGCATGTATTGCCCGAAAGATGTCGATGCTGAGCACACAATTTTTAGCTGCACCAGGTGGGAACAGGAACGACTCCAGCTAGAACTTACGGTTGGTTACATAACGCCAGAAAATATTATGTATATTATGTATGCTCTCCAGTCCGAAGGAATGGGATGCCGTACATGCATACATATGGGGCATTATGACAAAAAAAGCAGAAGGCGCAATAAGGCTGTAGGAGAAGGGAGATTACTTGAAAAATGTGAAGAACGGTACCAAGTGGATCCAAAGAGGAGGGGTTTCAGTGGGTATGCTGGTCATTAACTCCTCGATCAGAGAGCCCCACACTCCTCCCCGAAAAAAACATTAAAAAGGTCATACGTTACCCCTCTAATCCCATCTGTAAAGCTATCTTAATAAAATAGAGTGGTCCACTGTATCATATGCCTTTGACAAGTCTAGGAGTTTGCCGCATGGGATTGCAGCCCAGTGTGTGATTCTAATTGTTTCATTATTTCTTTCACAAAGTGGAAACATGCGGTCTCGATACTGCGGCCTTTAATGAACCCGTGTTGATGCTGGCTTATGAGGTTGTATTTAATTGAGAAGATTTTTGCAAATGGCGATAGTAAACTGATTGGCCTATAGCTGTTTAAATCATTTTTTTTATTAGTCATACGCGAGAAGTTCTTGGCGCACTTTTTTTAATACGTGAAATGCCACTTTTCGTTGTATTTCCACATAATCTGGGTAACGCACGCAAATATTCAATATCGCTAGGTGACATTAAAAAAAGAAATAAATAAATAAAATAAACACAATCGAGACCTCAATATTAAAAGTGTGACGGGAAAGCGTCAGAAATTTTTAGACTAAGGAGAGTTTTTATGACGAATCCACACCACGGAGACAATTGAAAGAGCATATTCTTCATTTTAGATTGCATTTTTTTCGGATGGCCGTGGATCCCACACTTGTAAGATACAACACCTCCCATGAGCAATTTGATGAAAAAATGATCAATTTCCCTCTCGCGCGAAGGTGCACTCACTTCGTTCGTGCGCTCAATTTCGCCCTTCTCGCGTCAAATTCATAACTTACCGTTATAGTTAGAAAATATACTAATTTCCTTTCTAAAAAATGGGAATTATTTCAGAAACTTTTAGAGCTTTAGGAAAAGTTCAAAGGCGTTGTTTATAATATCTGCTAGCGGTGCCGACAGTTCATGTGCGGCAAATTTTACTGTGGACGTTATTATTTCATCAATTCCGGTGCTTTTTGAATTCTTTAAGGATCTAATGATCTGGAGTACTTCTCGAGTTTTTTTTCAAGAAACATTGTATTAGTATTCAAACTTATTAAAGCGCAATTTAGCTTGAATATATAAATATAATCAACCTTTCCGTAGCTCTATAATATTATTATGTCTTTTTAAGACTACAAAACAAATCTGATGTTGAAATACAACAGATATTTGTATGCTCTTCACTTGCCCTCAGTCCCCTTTCCTGGTATTAAACAAGAACTAGATAAATTACATTGTATTTTAAGATCAAATCTTTCTATTTAATCCAAATGAATAGCGCCATCTGCATACGCGTACCTAGATCTATCATCAGTGCAGCTTTGCTCTTTTGAATTATAAAATGGAAATGGTTTACCCGCAAGAATTGTTTTGCAACTACTTATCCTCGTGGGTTAGTTTTATTAGGTCTTTAGTCATCTCTACAGGTCTATCAGCAAAAAAAATTGTATATGTTGTTTGGTGTGACATCTGATCCGAGATCGTGATATGTGTGTTGTCTATGAGTATTTGACTGCGTGATTTCGATTACTGCTTTCCATGCGGCTTTTGTGGTATTTTCAGGCCCCTGAATTTGTCTTTGGTAATGCATTCTTTTTTCTTGTTTGAGAGCACCAATATATTTCCTCCTTGTTCAGTTATAAATCCGTTTTAATTCACAGTTTGTTCAGGATAGTACATATGTCATTCCTTTTCTTTCCTTTCTTTTTGCTAATTCTTATCGGTAAAGCATTTCTTTCTAGTAGTACCTATCTAATATTATAGTCTTCTGTTCTCTTCTGTATGTCTTGTCTTGTCTATCTGCAGGCTGGAGACTATCACCGATAATCTAGTCCGTGTAGTCCTGTCTATTTCGTCTGCATCAATTAGCATCTCATCAATTTTGTGTGCGTTATCTACCCCAGTTGTATTTCTGAGAATCTCTCTAAGTTGTATTTATTATATAATGAAATCCCTTTATTATTTTTTATTGATTTTCTTCGTTTGGAAATCCCCGTTTCTTTGTTTCTTTCGTTTTGCTCATCAATATTTTCAGTTAAATCGAACCCTGTCTGTTTTTTAACACCCTAAACCGCGGCACTTGTAATATCTCGTTTAAATTCAGTTTTATTTCCCCTGCGTCTTATCCAGCTAGAAATCACCAATTTCCATCAAGTCGTCCGTCCTCTTGGTTGCTTTTTCTCGCTTAAATATTTATTATTTATCTAATTCCTGTTTATTTGCTTCCGTCGGGTACGCTTTTAGATTGCGTCGTTATTGTAGGTGGAGAGATTTACTTTTTTCAGATTTTTTAATCAAGTTTGAATAGTTTGCCATTGAATAACTCGTTATCGATGCACGCCGGACGTCGAACATATTTAATTTTCTTGAAGGAATGAGTTGTTGCATGGTTTTATTTTGAAATCTTTTTTTATTATTTTTTGTTGGGAGAATATTAATGTCTTTTTATGTTGTGAAATGTGTAATAAAAGTTTTAAAACACTACATTGAAGAAGGCTGTAAACTATTTGAATATTTCTTGGTGATAGTGTTTTTTACTATTTTAAAATACAATTATTATAAAAAATAATAGACTAAATAGACAAGCAAGACTATACAGATAGAACTGGATTAAGCTAACTAAACGTGGAAGACTAGACAGTCACTACGTTAAGTTTCGTTAATCCAGTCAAATAAGCAAACAAAAGTAGATTGAGAAGACTTTTTTGGGCGGAGGGGGGGCGTCGTAGCTGGCGGTAACCTAACCTGAGCAGGCAAGTGCCCCCCTGGAACGCATCTGGAAGTCTGAACCCGCTTGTCGCATAACCTCGGAGTGACGGATGACTTATAGAATTAGTCTACTTCATGTTTGTGCATCTCGTCATTTTCTTTTTCGGCCATTATTGTATGAATTAGCCCCTGAATAGTGTTCCAGTTTGCTTTTCCTTGAAGCATATATGGAATTATTGTTCTGGGGCCAATACGTTCTTCCATGATCCTTTCAGCTTCTTCTATTTCCGTTTGCCATTTCCAACAGTGGAAAATGGTGTGATTGACGCTGTCCGTTTCTCCACAGTGTACACATAAATCGTCCGTTGCTCTGCCAATGTTGTGGAGGAAATTAGTATTAGGGTAAGATGGTAACTAGCCTCCCTATATTTTCTGTTTATCCAGGAGGATATGTCCGATATCAGCAATTGTCCTTTTTCACTTAGTAGCCATCTTCTTCGCCATTCCTCAATGAGTTCCTCTCTGGCAAGTTGTTTTCTTTCTTGCAATAATTAGAGTCGTACTGCTTTTTTCGATCCTTTGCGAGCAGGTCTATTGTGGGTAATCGCGAGATTACTTGATCGGCCTCTCCTGAAACCGTACAGTAAGCGCTGCATGCACGGCTGCGAGTTTGTGGAGATTTCGTTCTTTCTGTAGTTCTTGACAACGGATTGAACTACAGTGCTAAGTACTCTACGTGAACTGTTCTTTGGTCCCCATAGGTTTAGCATTAGTTGCTGTATGTATGCCATTGTCTTCATACCTTTTCCTGCCACTTCGTTTATATGCGCAAAGGGTAATCCTTTGTCTATAACTATTCCGAGATATTTTATGCTTTCCTTCGGTATTATTATCACCTCTTCCACTTTAAATTTTACAGGCCCAAGTTGTCTTTGGCCTTTGAGAAGGACCGCTTCAGTTTTTCAGGCGACAAGATCAGGCTCTTCGAATTCTAGCACGCACTGGTCTGTTCTATTTCATGGCATTGCTGTTTGCATCAGCTCTAGTTCTATTCTCGCTCTTACAACTAGTGCAATATCATCAGCGAAGTCAATTATGGTATTAGTTTAATATGGTATTAGTTTATATGGTATTAATGTTAAAACACGTGGGCTGTTCACAACAGACTGAAATTCTTTATTACTCAGCCTAAACCAATTTACATTCTGTAGTATAGATGGCGTTACAGGTTTCTATTTATGAACGTTTTGATACATAATATTTTAACACCCCCACTTATCAAAATAAACTAAATACACAAATTATAAATTATATTAATACATTGAAATGATACCAAGCAAATTCATAAACTTGTAATGTTTTAAGTGACATAGACCTTTAGTCAGTATGTCAGCAGGCATTTCCTCACTAGGGATATATTTAAATTTAACAAATTTAAACTTTACAACATCTCGAATATAATGACAACGTACATCTATATGTTTTGATCTATTGTGACACTGATTACTTAAAGCTAACTTCAATGCACTTTGATTGTCACAATACAAATCAATTACATAAAGTGTATCTGTAATTTCATACATTAAGTTTCTTAAGTAGACAGCTTCTCTAGAGGCTTCGGATAGGGCAATGTATTCTGCCTCTGTGCTAGACAATGAGACTGTTTTCTCTTTTCTACTTTGCCAAGAAATAGCTGATCCTGACAACATAAAGCAAAAACCAGTATAGGATTTCCTATCTAAAGCGTCACTTGCCCAATCACTGTGCACAAATCCTTGTAGATTGCTATGATTATTACTATATTTTAAACAATAATTCTTAGTACATTGCAAATATCTCAGTACACGTTTTGCATAATTCCGATGTACATGATTATAACAATTATTGAATTGATTAAGATAGCTCACAGAGTAAGCAATGTCTGGTCTCGTTAATACAGCTAAGTACATTAAACTTCCAATTAGTTTTTGATAAGGAACATCAGGTAAGCATTTATCAGATGACTTATCTAAATTCAATTTAGGCTCAATAGGAGTATACTGTGTTTTACAATCAGACATCTGAAATTTAGAAACTAACTGTTCAACATATTGTTGTTGATCTACAGTAATAACATTTTCATTTTTATCTAAATTTACTCTCATGCCTAGATATTTTCTTACAGGTCCTAGGTCTTTTAACTTAAATTCTGAACCTAATACAGTTTTTAATTTATTAGTTTCGGTCTCACTGTTTGAAAAAATTAGAAAATCATCTACATAGTGCCACAACAATTTTAATTTTACCCTTCATTTTTGTAAACAAACATGGTTCATATTGACTGTTTTTAAAATCTAATTTACTTAAAACTTCTTTAACTCTTTCATACCATGCTAGGAATGATTGCTTTAACCCATAAATGGCCTTTTTTAATTTTAATACTTTTCCCCCATTTTTGTTTACAAAACCTTCAGGTAATGACATATATATATTTTCTTTCAAAAAACCATTTAGAAATGCAGTGGTTACATCTAAATGAGTAATACTCATTTTTATCTTAACACTAAAGGCAAATAATAATCTTAGGGTAGAATGTCGCACTACTGGTGAAAAAGTGTCTGTATAGTCAACACCACGTTTCTGCGAAAAACCTTTTGCTACAAGCCGAGCTCGAAAAAGCACATTATTGTCAAGATCAAATTTTTTATTAAGCACCCACCTGCACTTCACTATTGTCACATCACCTGGATTGTCAACAAGCTCCCACGCCTCACTGTCCTCAAATGATTGTAACTCTTCAGCCATTGCATGCTTCCACTGCTCCCTCTCCGGCCCCTCAAGAGCCTCTGAGAATACAATCTCTTCAGATGCTGACACAGTAGTGGAAACACATATGTTGCTTAAACCATACCGCTCAGGTTCCCTACTCTGACGCTTAGTAAACATCTCCACTGGAACTTCTTTCTCTACGATAGACTCATTTTCTATTTCGGAGTTTTCTTCTTCCTCTGACTTTTCTTCTTTTTCATTTACTACCACCTGAGCTGTGTCCGAGTCTTGCTTCTCCATAATAATGACATCTCTGCTCGTAGTAATTTTCCTTGTTTTTTGGTTATACAATCTGTATCCTTTTACTTCATCTGGATACCCAATTAGAATTAATTTGTTAGCCTTCTTATCCCATTTTTGCCTTCGTACACCATTACTTTACTACCGAATATTCTCACATGGCTCAGGTCTGATTTCTTACCTGTCCACTTCTCGAATGGTGTCATCATGCCTAAACTGACAGCTGGCGTTCTATTGTTTATATATACTACAATATGTACTGCTTCAGCCCAAAAACGTTTGTCGAGATCTGCTTCAAACAGTAAACATCTAGACCTTTCAACTATAGTTCTGTTGAAACGCTCTGAGAGTCCATTCTGCTTTGGAGTGTGTGGATTGGTCTTCTGATGGACGATACCAACTTGTCTTATGAAGTTCTCCATCTCTCGTGAACAATACTCCCCTCCGTTGTCGGTTCTCAAAATCTTTATCTTGTTTCCTGTTTGATTCTCAACTTTACCTCGAAATTTAAGTACTGAATTACTTGATTCTTTTCCTTCAAGAAATAAACAAAAGTCATTCTGCTGGCATCATCTACGAATAATAGAAAGTATTTTGACTGACCAAGGGACTTGGTCTCCATCGGCCCGCACAAATCCGAGTGTACTACATCCAATAGTTTTTCACTTCTGTGGTTGGCTGATGGAAAAGGGAAACGTATCTGTTTGCCCTCACAGCATACTTCACAATTCTGGATCGTTATTTCAGCTTTCTTGTTAAAAGTAACTCCTTCTACAGCACCTTCTTTCATTTTCTGCAAGGCTTTACTGTTTATATGGCCTAGCCGTCTATGCCACTGCACACTGCTGACTGATATTTGCTGACTGTGTTTAGTTTGTACACACCATTCACTTTCTCAGCCGTTCCTATAAGCTTGTTTTGTTTATTGTATATTTTACAGTCATTTTGTCGGAACATAACTCTGTTTCCTGCTTCTATCAACCTGCTGACTGACAGCAGATTCGTTGAAAGATTTGGTACACACAAAACGTCTTTCACTATCACATCGTAGAACTGAGAATTTACCTTGGTTGTTATTTGTGTATCTCCGGCGCACAAAACAGGAACAGTCATCTTATTTGCTACGATTATCTCACGTTTCTCGTGCACTTGTCGGATGTGTAACAATTTTTCCCGATTCGCCGTCATATGAGTGCTTGCTCCCGAGTCTATATACCAGTCGTCGGTTTTGTAGTTATTATTGAAAAATGCGACACTAAAAGCATTCACGGTGTCTATCACTTTTAAATCTGGGCATTTATTTTTTGAAATGACCGACTTTTTTACAATTGTAACATTTTATTTGTTTACGTCCGGTTGAAATGTCATTTGACGTTGACAGTTGTGATTTGGCGCAGCGGTTAGTATTGCCAACTTTCCACCGATTTTTTAACAAAAACGTTGTTTCCGTTCCAGAAGTGCCAACTTCTTCACTAAAACTTTGTCTAAATAACGTCTGCGCTAATGGAGATGCCCGAGTGTTCTATCGCCATTATCATTGGTGAAAACTTATCTGGTAGTCCCGCCAAAAGTAAAGATCCGATCCATTCATCTGTTATCTCAAAACCTGTCCCCTTTAATTTCTGTGCAGTTTCGACCACTTGAGATACGCAGGTTGTCATGAAATCACAGTTTTCGAGGCGTATTGAAATCAA